>PCFQ01000079.1:3957445-3990991 GCA_003063905.1 Chlorella sp. A99 | reverse complement strand
GGGGGGTGGGGGGTGGGGGGGGGCATGCAGGGCAGGAGCGCACCGCCTCAGGGCGGTGTGGGACAGGGCGCTTCCTGGTCTTGCCAGGAGCAAGGTTGCAGCCGGCCGCTGGAGAGCCCAGCCCCACACACGAGCAGCAGCCCTGTCCACCAGCGGCTCCTCCAGCAGCACGGCGTGCCTGCTGATGCCAGCGCCAGCCCCTCACACCGCGCCGCCTGCCCCCGCGCTCCCCCCGCACCTGCACCGTCTTGCCCAGGTAGTCGCCCCGCCGCTCGCGCTCGATCACGGCCTGGTAGATCTTGCCGGTGGTCAGGTTGTTGTCCTTGGAGAGCGAGAGGTCCAGGAAGCGCTCGTAGTTGCCCAGGTCAAGGTCGGCCTGGCAGCAGGCGGGGGGGGGGGGGGGGTTCAGGGGTGCAGCGCATGGGGCGGCGCGAGCGCGTGCGCAGTTGCTCAGCGCGGCCTCTCCAGCTCGCCGCCCACAGCAGCCTGTGCTGCATGCACGCGCACCTCGCCACCGTCGTCCAACACAAACACCTCGCCGTGCTCAAACGGCGACATGGTGCCGGCGTCCACATTGAGGTAGGGGTCTGCGCAGGTGGTTGCATAGCAGCAGCGGCAACAACTTGCATAGTGCGTGTGTGCCACCATCAGCCAAAATGCAGTGCGCCTGTGCATTCCGCACTCCGCGCGTCCAGAATGCAGCCCCCCGCACCAATTTTGATGGAGGTCACACGGTGCCTGCACAGGGGGAGCAGATGTAGAGCGAGCGTCAGGTTCCAAGCCGCCGCCACCGCCGCCCGCCACCAGCCGCCGGCGGCTGCACGCGTTCTGATTGCTCCTCTGTGCTTGCCGCTCACTCGTCGGTTCCTGCGTCACTTCCCACCATGCCTTGCGCTCACCCACAGGCCTTGAGCAGCACTCCAATGCTGCTCGCGCAGACGCCCTTGCCCAGGCCTGAAACCACGCCTCCAGTGACCAGCACGTATTTCACAGGCATCTCTGCGAGCTGGAGAGCGGGGAGGAGCCCGCAGTGGGGGCCAAAAGCAGTGGCGTACAGCAAACCAGTCGGCGATCGCAAGTCGGCAGTGCACACGTGAAGCAGAGAACAAGCAATTGGTTGCACGAGGAGCAGCTGTTCTTGTGCCCCAGACCCCCCTGCCCAGTTTGAATGTGGCTTGCGTTGCCTCGAAAAGCGAGTGCTCCACGAGCTGCGCAGGCGTGTTGGCAGCGTCCGCCAGCACCCGGCAGCCCAACATGCTGCCGTTGGGCCGCCACCTGCCCGCCTGCAGCCTCCGCCTTCTGATGCCACATGGACCCGTGCCGTCTGCTTCGAAGATGCAGGAAGAGAGTGCTGCAGGCTGTGAGAGCCAGGCACTGGCTGCATTGGGAGGATCAACAGATGCTGCAGCGTGGGTGCGCCCGACCGTCCGCGGAAGACGGCCATCAAGCGTGCCGCCTGGACACCACCCTCAACAGCGAGCATGGCTCTGGCGTCCAGACTGCTGCAGCCGCACGGAGGGCATCGTGCGCCGCCAGTAGTCATGGTAGTGCGCCCGCCGTGTCGCCTGTGGTGAAAGTGGGCGTGCTTTCCACAGCAACGCATGACAAGAACCCCCCACCTCGTTAGGCTGACACAGACAAACCCATGGACGAAACGCGCTCAGAGGGCTCCTGGAGCGAGGTGAGCGCCGTGGAGGTGGCGCTGTCGCCACCCCCATGCGGCGCCTCGGACCAAACCCTGCGCGAGGTGCGGCGCGGCAACTTTGGGCCGGCGGTGGACAGGTGAGGCGAAGCGAGTGGCCAACGAAGGGCAGGCGAGGCTGCAGCGGACCCGTGCTGGTCGGGGGCCACAGAGTCGGGTCGAGAGTCGTGCCAGAGGGCGAGGGCGGGCGCCGGGCTGCCCTCGTTGTTGTTACTGCCCACCTGCTGCCCCACCCATGCCCACCTGCCGCCCCGCCCACAGTCTGTTGGCCGCGGCGTTTGCGCCAGAGCTGACGGAGCAGGAGCGCCTGCTGGAGGAGCGTCGCGCGGCGTCCGAGGCGGCGGCCGCCCGTCTGGAGGCGCCCCAGCGGGTGCGAGCGCGCCTCGTTGGAGGCGGCGGTGTGCGAGGAGGGCCAAAAGGCCGAGGCGCTGCGCGATGAGCAGCGCGACCTGGAGGCAGCCTGTGCAGCGGCTGCTGGCCGGCTGGCGGCCAGCCGCGCCGTGGCGTCAGTGGTGGCGGCATCAGCCGACAGCCTGGCAGTTGCCGAGCGCGCCCTGGTGGGGAGCGTGGCGCGCCTGGAGGGCGAGCAGGTGGAGCTGGAGCGCGCCTGTGAGCTGGCTGCGGAAGGGGTGGCGGCCGCAGAGGACCACCGCGCCCATCTGCAGGCGGAGGCCGCTGAGGCAGAGCTCCAGGTGTGCAGTGAGGACACGGGCTTGTTGTTGCAGGGCTATGCCTGTCCAACTCTGCACTCTGCACAGATCCGTGGGCAGTCGACTGTGCTCCGCCCTTGCCTCACCCGCATGTGCAGGCTGGACACTGGCTGGAGCGCCTGGCGGCTGCATCAGCCAACGTGGCCAAGCTGCACATGCACAGCCAACTGCGTGCACGTGTGGAGGAGCTGCGAGCAGCAGCTGGGTCAGCAGGAGATGGAAGCGGGTGTTGTGAAAGCGGCGCTGGAGGCGCGTGTGGCGCAGCAGGAGGCGGCAGCGGCAGGCGTGAAGGCAGCGCTGGAGGGGCGTCTGGCTCAGCAGGAGAAGCAAGCGGCCGCCGTGAAGGCGGCACTAGAGGGGCATCTGGCTCAGCAGGAGAAGCAAGCGGCCGCCGTGAAGGCGGCGCTGGAGGGGCGCCTCTCAGAGGCCACCGTGGCCGTCAGGGCTGCCTCGCTGGAGGGGGCGCTTGCCCCAAAGGGTGTTGCGCTCAGCACCAACATGAAGATGGCTGAAGACCGTGCAAGGAAGGTTGAGGCCAATGCCAAGATGGCTGAGACCCGCAGAACACCCATCACCAAGGAGGTGGTCCAGCAGTCCACAGTGAAATTTTTCTACAAGGCCCTCATGCAACAGCCAGCAGCCAGCGGGCAGCGACAGATGGCGTTCCCCAAAACGTCTGCTAGCAAGTGGTAGCCAGCTTGCTTATGCGTAGGACCCAGGCTGTAGTGCTCTTGCGTGTACAAACTTTCCCGCCCTTGCTGTTGTTGTTGAATCGGTCGCCTGCACCACTGTTGCCTTTGTTGCGCAGAGTGGACAGCTTACCCGCCATGTACCCCTACCTTGTGCTGATCGCTGCAGATGCAAAGTCTGCTGGCAGGCCTTATCTTTTGCTTGGCACACCTCGGTGCCCTGGCCGTGGGTTTTCCTGCTGCTGCCCGCATGCTCCTCCCTCCATTCCCCCGCGTGTCTGGGTGCAGAGCCTGTGCATCTGCTGCACGGCACGCCTCGAGCTCGTGTGCCTTACACAGCGGCGCCAGCAGTGGCGGTCGCACGCCACCTCGCGCCGCTGCTCTCGCTCGGCAGCAGCCGCTCGTCGTTGTCGCCTCACTTGGCCTTCTTCTTCCACATCCAGTGAGGGTTGTTGTCCTTGGCCGGCACGGGCATGAGGGAGGAGTAGGGCACGTAGTCAAGGCCGTTGTAGGCGGCGTCGTTGAGCGCCTTGCGGATGTGGTACTCCCAGGCGTCCTCCGGCACCTTGGCGTGCGACTGCGAGGGTCTCAAGGCCGCAGGGGGGCGCACAGGCTCAGCAAGCGCAGCGAGGGGGTGGACGCCACTGGTCCTTTGTCGTCATGTGCGCCGGCACCCACCGCGGCAGTCCAGATATCGGGGGACTGATCGTCGGACATGGTTGGAGGCGATCAAAATGCAAACAGGGAAGCGAGGAGGATGCAGAAGGTGGTCAAAGCGAGGGGCCTGGGGCAAACATCTCTTCCCGTAGCAGCGTCGGTTGCAGAGTGCCAGCATTGCGTTCTTCTGGTGCAATCCCTGCCCGGCAGCAGGCATCGTGGGCTTGATCGCAGTTTGCGCGCTTTCGGGCCAATTGGTTTAAACGGCACCGCGGCGCGCACAAGGGTGGTACGGTTGAAGCGGGAGGTGCTGAGTCGTTGGCGGGCACCTCACCCGCCTCGCCGCTCGCCCGTCGCGTCCGCCTCTCCACCTCTCCGCTTGCGCAGGAATGAGCGAGCTGCTGCTGCCGCTGCCGCCAGCGGCTTGCATCTTCTTTGTCCGCCTACCTGTGCCCGGCAGAGTGAAGACCCGGCTGGCAGCTACGATCGGAGGCGATGCGGCGGCGCGCTTCTACTCGGCCTGCGCCGAGGCGGCGGTCCGAGCTGCCAGCACGTGCGCAGGGCTCGGCCTGCGAGCCTGCCCTGCTTGCCTGCGAGGATATGGGTTGCATGGCGCTGTTGCATGCAAAGAGGAGAGCAGGCGGTTGCTGCGCTGATGCCATCTCCTGCTTGTTGCCTTCGTCCCATGCCCTGCTCTTCCATGCCCTGCTCGTCCACTGCAGGTTGCCAGGCTGTGCGCTGTACATCTATTACGCCGACAGCGCAGATGGCGAGGGCGTGCAGGCCTGGCTCCAGCCGATCGTCCAGCAGGTGTGGGAGTTGTCCTCCCTCGAGTGGCTAGCCAGGGCTACATGTTGCGTGCCCATGTGCTACTTTCTGCTCACTGAACGCCCCTGGCTGCAGCCCGGCACGACTTTCTTCCGGGCCCAGCTGCAGTCGCCGGATCTTGGAGCGCGCTTGAGACACGCTATGGATGCCGTGCTCGCCTGCGGCCACACCAGCGTGCTGGTGGCCGGATCAGACATCCCAGACCTGGCACCCAGCCACCTGGCAGCTGCAATCGCTGTGCTGCAGACCTCCCAGTGCGTGTTTGGGCCTGCAGAAGACGGCGGCTGCTACCTGCTTGGCGTGCAGCCGCCAGATCCTGCGCTGCCGGCAGGCCTGTTCGAGGTGCGCTGCTGGCACACGAGGGGGGGGGGGGGGTGAACAGGCTGCTGAGCCTCACTCCGGGGGCCTGCGACCTGCCTCACCGCTGCACAACTCCAGGGCATACAATGGAGCACATCCTCGGTGCTGGAGGCCAGCCTTGCCAACGCGCGCCGTGCGGGCCTGGCTGTCGCTCCGCTGCTGCCCGTGCTGCGGGACATCGACACGATAGAGGACCTGGCGGCCTGGCTAGCAGAGAGGGAGGAGGCTGGGCCGCGGGACGCGGCGTCCCCGTCGCTGCTCGGCATTGCTCGCGACATTATTGCAGGCTGGCGGCGGCACGCGCCGGCGCAGAGCGACAGCAGGGACGACTAGCAGAAGAGAGAAGGCGCGTCCATTGCAGATGACTGAAACTAGTGCTGCGATGTTATGCCAGGGGGTTGAGGTCGTGGAAGAAAGAGGTCTGGGGAGCAGACAGCTGCCTGCGATGGGCGGACTGCTTTGTGGGCGAGTCGCGACCCCCGGGCCGCGCGCGCATCGGCGAGCCGCCCTGCGAGGGCGTGCTGGCGCCGCTGCCCGCCCGCGCTGCCGAGCCCAGCTGCAGTCGCGCGCGCATCTCCTCAGTCGCGGCCGCCGCAAACGCGCTCGCCTGGCTGCCACCCGCCCCGCTGCCGTTGGCCCTGCTGCCCGGCCATGTGGGCGTGGGCGCGTCGGTGGCCGGCGCGCCAGAGGGGTTGAGGTCCAGCGGGGGCAGCTGCGCCGGCCGCGGCGTGACGGTGGCGGCTGCCAGCGGGCTGTGCTGGGCTGCGGGCGGCCACTGGCCGGCCTTCAGGCGCTCCATCTCTGCCTTCAGGGCTGCCACCTCGCTGTTCCGGCTCTCCAGCAGGCCCTCCAGCACGCGCGCATACTCCTGCAGCTGGGTCACGCTGGACCGGAGCGCCTCCACCTCTAAGGCCGCCGCCGCGCTGCTGCCCGTGCTGCGTGGGCCCAGCTGCTCGTCGCCCATGCTCGACGCCGATGCAGCGCCCCCTGCACGCAGGGCAGGAAGGCGTTGATTGAAGATTGCTCGCGCTGGACAAGGCGTTGGAACAAGGCAGCAGCTCTGTGCCCCACCTGACGTGCGCTGCAAGTGGGCAGCGCCAGCAGAGAGGGGCCCGGCAAAGTCGGCCGGCGGCGAAGGCACGCGGGGTGGCGGGGTGGCTGCTGGCACACGAGCTGGGGGATTTGTCGCGGCCGCCACAGCTGCTGCCGCTACTGCTGGCGCTACTGCTGCTGCAGGACTGGCCGCTGGTGGAGGTGTAGCTGTTGCCACGGGCGCAGGGATGGCAACTGCGCCTGGAGCATCAAACTTGTCCCAAAACGCTCCTGCCGTCCTCGGCTGCTGCGGCTGTGGCTGCGGGGCCTGCGGCGTCTCCTGCTGTGGCGGCTTCTGCTTTGGGCTGTCAAAAGAAGCCCATCCCGCAAACTGACCCCCACCGCCGCCGCTGGCAGGCCCTGCCGCCGGAGCAGGGGCCATTGGTGGAGTCTGCCCGGGCGTGTCAGAGGGTGTCCTGCTGCCGGCCAGCGCGCGCCAGTCCGGTGACAGTGCCTGAGCATGTGCCTGCTGCTGCCGCAGCTGCTCCTGCTGCACTGCCTGCTGCACGGCCGCGGGCAGGGGCCGGGTGATGTCGGGCGCCGCAGCTGCCGCCAGCCGCTCGACAGCGGCGACCACGGCGTTGATGTCGGGCCGCGCAAGAGGGTCGGGCACCAGCATGCTGCTGATCAGCTGGCGCAGCGCCTCTGGCCTGCCCCCGGGCAGGGCGTAGCGAGCATTGAAGATCTCCAGCTTGGCAGTGCCATCGAATGGCAGCTGGCCAAAGCAGAGGAGGTAGAGGAGGCAGCCCTGCACGCGTGCGCGGGGAGCGGGCGGGGAGGAGCGGGTGGGTGGGTGGGTGGGGTGGAGGGGCAGCGGTGCAGGAAAGACAGTGCAGGCAGACACTCTTCTCACCAGCGCCCAGATGTCGCCAGGCGGGCCGATCGGCTGCCGGCTCCACAGGTCCCACAGCTGCACGAGGGGCGTACCCCAGTACGCAGTGAATGCAGGCGTCCATGGAAGCGCTTCCGTGCTAGCAGCAGCGGCAGGCAGCAGCCGCGGCGCCACCACAAGCAAGCAGAGCAGCATGAATGCGAGGGCAGGAGGGCGCGGCGTGCACCTCGGGCGCGCGGTAGGCGGGCGTGGTGGTCTTGCGTATCACGTCCTCCTCCACCCCGATCTCGGCCGCGCTCTCCAGCACGCCGACCCGGGCGCTCGCGCTGCCAAAGTCGCAGAGCTGCCAGGCGCCGCTGGGGTGCTGCAGCACGTTCTCCGCCTTGATGTCCCTGCAGCAGAAAGCGTGCTGTCTTCACCAGGCAGGAGCGTGCAGCAGTCGGCGGGGGACACCGAGCGGCACGCGGTGTCCCGTGGCTGGCTCGTGGCGCCGGCATCACCCTCGCCGCCCGGCGCGCCTGTGCACGACGGGCGGGTCCAGCGCGTGCATCGCCTGCACCGCGCGGCAGACGTGGAGGAAGACGCGGAGCAGGGTGGCCTCGTCCAGGCGGGGGCCCAGCTGCGCCAGCACCGAGGGCAGTGGCTGTGCCGCGAGATCCATCAGCACCACCGCCTCCACCTCGGCGCCCGGCGGGCCCGAGTAGGCCACCCCCACCAGGTGCACGATGTAGGGGCAGTCCTGCGGCGCGGGCGGGGCGGGGCGGGCGGAGGGGCATGAAGCAATCGCCGGCGGAGCAACAAGCGGTGCAGCACAACCGACACATCTTCGCGTCACTTTCTTGTCAGTCAGTCACACAGCCCAGGCCATTGTCCCACCCGCAGCGCCTTCATGATGGCCACCTCTGTCTGCACGGCTCGCACCGCTTCAGGGTCGCCGCTGCGGGAGGGAAGAGCACGGATGGCAAGCGGCTCGTGTGCCAGGCGGCTCGTGCAGCAGCACTGGCGCAGATAAAGCCTCGCCAGCGACAGTGTCTCGCACGGCCCCCACCCCACCCCACCCCCACCCACCCGACCATCCACCACACGCATTCACCACCACCAACATACGCACACCTCAGCCGAAAGTGCTTGAGCGCCACCGAGCGGCCGGTTGTCGTGTCCAGTGCGCGGTAGACATCCGCAAAGCCGCCAGAGCCCAGCAGAGCCCCCACGTCCAGCGCATGCTGACCGACTTGCAGCGGCTTGCCTGACAGCGGTCCGCGCCGCTCGCCGGGCGCCTTGCTGCCACCCCCCAGCGCCTTTTTCAGGGCCTTCATCCTGGGATTGGCGACCAGCGCATGCAAGCCAACTGTGGCGCCCAGGTGCGCTGCATGGAGGAAGGCAAGAAGATGCAGGTCAGCTTGGTCATCTGTGCGGTGACCCTCGCTGGCGCTGCACAAGCTCCCGCCGCCCGCGTCGAGTGCGGGCGGCGCTTGCTCCACCCCTGAGTCTGTGCCCCCCGCACCGCTGTCTCTGCTGCCTGGCCCCTGCAGCACTGCTGGATCGGTTGCCAAACGCTTCTTGCCGTAGGGACGCGTGAACGCAAGCAGACTGTGCTTGAGCTTGTGAGGCGTTCGTGCAATCCACAAAAGAACGAGCCAGCCGGAGGCAGGGAGTAGCTTGGAACAGAGTTAAAAACAAACGCGCCTTTTCCTTTGCTGCCATCCTCCTCCGATCTAGCATCGATCCATCGACTTCATCGACTTCTTCGTGCGCTTGTCAGATCGCGGTGCAGCTTGCCATCAGCTCGCTTGTGAGGAGTTTGCATTCTGTGGGATGCACTGGAACGTAGCAGTGAATGGCTGAACACGCAAGATTGGGTGGCGGCACAGCACGCCGCCACCCCGCAACCCAGCCGCCCGCCCGCCCCGCCTGCCGGCCCGCCCCGACGAGGGACACCGACCGCCCTGTGCCCCTGCTGCACGCAGCTGCATCATGCTCTCAGTGGCAGAGGTTGAGGCTTTGCAGGCGGCGGCCAGGGCAGCGGCGCAGAGAACAGAGGTCGTCACTGTCCCCGACCTGCAGTTGGACGCGGTGCTGGCCACCGCCCGCAGCCTGCTCAACACTCTTCAGGAGCATGGCAACGCCGGCTTTGATGCTGACCACCTGCTGGCCTGTCTCCGTGTGCTGCGCAACGCATGTGCGGCTGGGGTGGCAGCAGCCGACCACTTGGCGGCGGCGGGCCTGGCGCAGCTTCTGGCGACCTTGCTCGACCTGGTGGGCAGCGCCGCACTGGCGCTCAACTGGAATGTGCCCCAGGCTGCTGCCCAGCTGCTGGCCAACAGTGCGCAGGCCAGCAGGGCTTGCGCCGCTGCGGCCTGGCAGCACCTGTTCCCACACCAGCTCACTACACTTGCGCACATCCACGGCGGTGAGGCGGGGTGGTGTCATTGACACCACCGTGCTGCATAGCTGCTCATGGTTGTTGAATGCGGTGGTGGCTCACTCCTCTGCCTCCTGATCGCCTGTCCTCTCTCCCAATCCACCGGCAGGCTCCACGCAAGCAGCAACAGCAGCAGCGCTGCTGGCGTGCTGCAGGCAGGTGCCCGAGGCGCCAGCAGCGCTGGCTGGGCCCGAAGGCGCCGCCATACTCGCAGCCCTGCTGTGCGGCCAGCACCGTGTGCCAGACGATGCGCGTGGCAACGACATGCTGGGCATACTAGTCGTGCACCTCTGCTTGGTCCGCGGCCTGCTGCCCGAGGTCTGGAGCAGCCTCGCCAGCGGAGGCAGCAGCGACCATGCTGCAGCTCCAACAGTGGAGCCCACGCTGGCGCATGTGGTGCTATTGCAAGAACTGTGCAGCGAGGCGGAGCTGGATGCGCCACCAGCGTAAGTGGCAGGCGTGCCTGTCACGGCCGTCTCTGGGCCGGCCGATTGCTGTCGCTGGCATGTCTGCCTTGTGGATGGGTCTTCATTATTCCCGCACTGTTGCACGCTGGCTAACCCGCTCTTCTTGCACGTGCATCGCTTTGGGCGCAGACCACCAGATGGAGGCACCAGTGATGCAGGGGGCGCAAGTGCACCAGTCATGGCGATTCTGCTGCGACTGATAGAGGGCCTGGCAGCAGTGGCCTGCAGCACGCCTCTGAGCGAGGGACAGCAGCAGGTGCTGCAGGATGCACTGCAGCTGGTGCGGGACATTGCGGCCCGCGATGACGACGGCCGCGGCCTGGCGGGAGGTGACTCTCTGGTGGAGGGCCTGCTGCAGGCAGGCGCGGTGCCACTGCTACTGGCCATGCTCAAGGCGCTGCCCCAGGCGCAACCGGGTGCTGGAACGGGGCAGCCGCCGCAGCAGCACAGGCAGCCCGGCACAGCCTCAGACTCAGGGCTGGCGCCTGCGCTCGCGGCGCGTGCAGCAGGCCTGCCGACGCATGCCCCCTACACCGGCTACCGTACCGACGTGCTGTCGGTGCTGGCCAACCTGGCCTACCGCCGTCCAGCGGTGCAGGCAGAGGTGCAGGCGCTGAAAGGCGTGGTGCTGGTGCTGGCGCAGTGCCAGCTGGACGAGGCGGCGCCGCTGGCGCGCGAGTGGGCGCTGTGGGCCGTTCGCAACCTGTGTGAGGGCAGTGCGGCGGCGCGTGACGCGATTGCTGAGCTGCAGGTGCTGACTGCGGTGGACAGCGAGGATCTGCGGCGTGCAGGGGTGCGTCTGGAGCTAGACGGCAGGAGCAAGCTGCGCGTCGTGCCGCGCTAGGGGCGGGGAGAAGTGGGGCGGCGCAGCGGGGTACATTGCCTTGATCGCCCGCTCATGAGATTGTAAAACTTCTCCAGTACTTCCAAGTGCCTGGGCTCGTGATTTGATTGCGCCAAGTCCTGCAAAGAGAGAGTGGTGTCGGCCTCCCCCCGGTGGGTTATGGGCCCGCTGGGCCTGGCTGACCACATGGAAGCGCTGGGAGAAGGTGGGAGTGGGGGCCGTGGAGGCCGTGGGGGTGCCTTTGAGAAGAGCTGATCTCATTGCCGTGCGGGAAGGGCCCCTGCCTGGCACTGGCACTGCGCCGCAGCCACGCAACCTGTAGCCGCGGCAGGGATGGCTGGGGGTGCGGGATCGCCGCTGAGGGCGGGCGGCAGGGCGGGATACGCGCCGGCTGCGCACGCACCGGCTGCGCAGACGGTGCCCGCTTGCTCCGGCTGCAGAGATCGTTGATCCGAATGCCTTTTTCAAGATCATCCACCCGCTCGGTACGCCTGCACAAGCCTGTGAAGGTTGCGTGTGCTGCCTGTGGTGGCGGCCCTGCCCCCGAAGCTCCACCACTCGTCCCGCTCCAGGCCGCGGCTCCTACGGCGCGGTGTACAAGGCGCAGCTGCGGGAGAGCGGCGAGGTGGTGGCGGTGAAGATCATCCCGCTGACCGACCAGGACGAGATGGGCAGCATCCAGCGCGAGATCGACATGCTGCGCGAGTGCAACCACCCCAACATCGTCAAGTACTATGTGAGCAGGGGGGTGTGAGAATAGGGAAAGAGGAGAGAGCAATCGGCCTCGAGGAGAGGAGAGAGCATGCGTCGCCCTGTGCCCCATGTGGCAGGGAGGTGCAGCTAAGGCTGGGAGGTGGAGAGAGGGGACCTTGCCTGCCTGCTCTGCCAGCAGCTGCCGCGGCAACGCGCCTCCCGCCCCTGTGCCTCCCCGCCTCCCCACCGCCGCAGGGGAGCTGGCGCTCAGCCGACTCGCTCTGGATCTGCATGGAGTACTGCGCCGGCGGCAGCACCTCCGACATCATGCACGCCTGCGACACCTGCCTCGACGAGGAGGTGATCTCCCACATCTGCGCAGAGACGCTCGAGGGCCTGACCTACCTGCACGGCCTGGGCAAGGTGCGTTTGTGTCGGCGCGAGCGGGGTTGGCTCCAGTGGGCATGTGGGCATGTGCGCATGGTGGTGGTGGTGTGGGTGGGTGGGTGGGTGGGGCAAGTTGCTTGCNTGTGGGTGGGGGTGGGGTGGGGTGGGGTGGGGGGGTGGGGGGGCAAGGGTCCCCGAGGCGGGGACTTGCGCAAGCCTGTGGAGAGCCGCGGCGCGCGGCGCGCTGCACAGCAGGCGCAGCTGTCCGGTTGCAAGCCGGCAGCGGTGCCGCGCGTCCCCCCTCCCACGCACATTCCCCCGGTCCAGGTGCACCGCGACGTCAAGTGCGGCAACATCCTGCTGACCGAGTCGGGGGAGGTCAAGCTGGCGGACTTTGGGGTGGCCGCGCAGCTGACCAACACGATGAGCAAGCGCAACACCTTCATCGGCACGCCGCACTGGATGGCGCCCGAGGTCATCCAAGTCAGCCAGTACAACGGCAAGGTGGGCTGACGATGGTGGGACGCGTTGCAGGGCGCGCCGCAGGTCACCCTGGGCCCACGCTGCTCGCCGCCGCCGCTCACGTTGCCACCGGTCCGGCCCTCTCACGCCCGCTCCCCGCCGCCCCGCCTTTCAGGTCGACATCTGGGCGCTGGGCATCAGCGCGATCGAGATGGCGGAGCGCTTCCCCCCGCGGTGGAAGGTCAACCCCAGCCGCGTGATCTTCCAGATCGTCAAGGACCCCGCGCCCCGGCTGGCCGACAAGGAGCGCTGGAGCCTGACGGTCCAGGACTTTGTGGCGCAGTGCCTGCAGAAGGACGCGCGCGCGCGGCCAACGGCCAAGTACCTGCTGCAGGTGCGGGGGTGGGAGAGGGGGTGGGGGGGGGCCAAGGGGGAGGTGCGGGCGGGGTGCTGTGTGGCCACATGCATGGGGTGGAGTAACATGCTCCTGGCATGCGCATGCTGAGGAGGGCGCGCGAGATGGCCTCGAGGCCTCGGAGGTGACACCAGAAACTAGAAGGGGTCCAGGCACCGACACCCAGCCTCCGCCCACGCTCCCGCTGCAGCACAAGTTTGTCGCACGGGAGCACAGCAGGGCGGTCAAGGCGCTGCTGCCTATGATCCAGCAGGTGGGGATGTGACATGTCGGACGTTGGGATGTTGATGCCTCTGGCAGGAGCATGCCAGCGTGAGGCGCTGAGCTGTGTCTGGCTTGCCCTGCCTTGCCTGCTGAAATGGGAGCTCATATCTGCGCCCTGCTGTCGTCCATCCTCCTCCACCTGCACCAGGCGCGTAGGTACACCGCCGAAGCAGCCAAGGCAGTCCCACCGCCTGAAGTATCTGGCGGCCCGGCAGCTGCAGCAGCAGGGGATGGCTATTTCTCTTGGCGGGAGCCGCTCGCGGCGACGGTGGCGGCGCGGTCGCCTGCAGCTGCGGGGCCCTCAGCAGTCTACCAGCCCACCGTTCGGGCGGCCTCGCCATACGTGCGCAGCTCCATCGACGGCGGGCCGCTATCGCCGGGGCTGGCAGGGGAAGCCAGCGGCACTGTGATTGTGCGGGAGTCGGTGGAGAGCAGGGTATGGGGCGGCACCGTGCGCTCCAGCGGCGCCGGCCTCCCCTCCTCGCGCGGCAACGACGACCAGCCCAATGGTGAGCACCCACTGCCCACTGCTCCCACCCACGACGCCCATCCTGCTCTGCGCCACGTGCCATCGCTGCCATTCCGCTTTCCAGCCCAGCTTGTGAGTGGGACACGATTCTGGCTGGATTTTGCTCTCGCGCCGCAGGCGAGCTGGCGCTGGGCGCCACGATGGTGCTGCAGGAGCCGGGGCCGCGGCCCGACTCTGCGGCGGGGCTCTCCCTGGGCGGCGAACCGAGCATGGACTACCTCGCGGCGGTGCAGGCGGTGGCTGAGGGGCAGCTGGCGGAGCTGGAGGTGGCGGGGCTGCCCACGCCGGGCGCGCGCGGCCTGCCCACGCCGGCGGGGCGCGCGCCCAAGACCGAGGGCCAGCGCTGGGTGGAGAAGCTGCATAACCTGTACACCGGCGGCGCGGTGGTGCCGCTGCCCTTCCTCCGCGCCTGCGACGCGTCGCCGCTGACGCTGCTGGGCATCGAGGCGGGGCCCCCGCTGGGGCGGCTGGGCGTGGGCGCGCCCGTCGCCGAAGGCGGCGAGCGGCTGACCTGGGAGGCGGCGCTGCAGGAGCTCGTGGCCGAGTCGGGGGGAGGCGGCGGCGCGGGCGGCGAAGAGCTGCTGCCGGCGGTGGTGCAGCAGGTGCAGGGGAGCCCGGTGCTGCTCAACCTGGCCACCGCGCTGGCGACTTGTCGGCGGCAGCTCGCACAGCAGCAGCAGCAGCAGCAGGTGGAACCGGTGCCGCCGCGTGTGAGGGAGCAGGTGCAGCGCAAGTGCAATGAGCTCGCCGACAGCCTGCGCACCATCCTGTGCTTGTAACATTGCAGCTGTGTGCCTTTATCTGCCTGGGCAACACTCCCTGCAGCCAGCTGAGCAAGAGCACGATTGGCTAGGGAGGGCCGATGCTGAGTGGGCGAAAGCGGGGGCGGCGGCAGGCGGGAGACCTCGTCGCCAGCCTGTTGGTAGCTTTTCGCTTCTTCAGGCCCGCCGTCGTATCGCTCCGATCCCAAGGAGCGTCGATTGCTGCCTGCATATCAAAACATGAAGCTTGCTCTGATTTGCGTGTGCCTGCTGCTGGGCTGCGCGCTGGCCCGCCCAGTCGAGCGCAGCCAGCCAGCGGAGCAATCCCTGACCGCGACAGACGATCTGCTGTCCACTGCCCTGGTGAGGGCGTGGTAGGGCGCCGGCCACTCCTGCTTGCCCGTGGATGTCGCCCGGGTGTCGTTTCTCCGCGGGCGGGGAAGGCCGCTGTGCGTCAGTCAGCTGGGGGCGCCGCGCGGTCAGGCGCCTCGCGGCCCAAGCGGCACTTGCCGGCACGCCCGCCCCATCCGAATCCGCTGTGGAGACGCTTGCATTCTAGCACACTGCACTCAAGCGTGTTGCTGCATGCGAGCTGCCAGATGCCGTTCACATGCTGATCTCTGCCGCCCTGCCCGCCTCCCTCCAGGCCAACCCGCTCGACGCGTTCCAGCACTGGGCCGCGCTCTTCGGCAAGGAGTACAAGACGGCGGACGAGCGCGCGACGCGCCTGCAGGCCTTCAAGGCCAATGCTGCGCTGATCGCGGAGCGCAACGCGGCGCAGTCGTCGGCGCGCTTTGCGCTCAACGAGTTTGCCGACCTGACCTGGGAGGAGTTTGCCGCCAAGCGCCTGGGCTACAAGACCGACGCCCGCAACGGGTGCGCGGGGCTCGGGGAGGGGGCCCACAAGGGCTGGAGAGAGTTGGCGGCGGGACGGCGTTGCTGCCCGGGCCCTCACGCGCGCCGCGTGCCCCTGGTCCCCCCACTTGCCTCTGCTTTGCTTCCAACAAAAAATGCCTTTACTTGCACCTCCCTGCCGCCCGCAGCCTGCGCGCGGCCACGCCCTTCTCCCACGCCAACGTCACTGCGCCCGAGTCGATCGACTGGGTGAAGAAGGGCGCGGTGACCGAGGTCAAGAACCAGGGCATGTGCGGCTCCTGCTGGGCCTTCTCGGCAGTGTCAGCGATTGAGGTGTGTGTGTGTGTGTGTGTTGGGGGGGGGGGGGCGGCGGCGGCACGGGGCCACGGGGAAGCCCTGCCTGGAGGGGGCCAGAGCCCGGAATGCTCAAGAGCCGCGCGGCTCGCTGCGCGGATTGTATGGCTTGGAGTGTGGCCGCCGCTGCTCTACCTCCCCTCCCCTCCCTCCTCGCCCACTCACCACTCACAACACAGGGCATCAACTACATCCGCACCGACGAGCTGGTCAGCCTGTCCGAGCAGCAGCTCGTGTCGTGCGACACCGAGAAGGACATGGGCTGCGGCGGCGGCCTCATGGACTTTGCCTTCACCTACGTCACCAAGAGTGAGCGCGGCCGCCTGAGGAGCTGTGCCGCCGCCGCGCCTGCTGCGCCGTGCCCTCCCCCTGCAGCCGCTCCCCCGCCGACCCTCCCCACCCTCTCCCTGCTTTCTGTCCATCCCACCAGACGGCGGGCTGGACACGGAGGAGGACATGCCCTACTGGGGGTGGGGCCTGCCCTGCCAGCGCGCCAAGGCGGCCGACCGCACGGTCGTCACCATCGACGGATACGAGGACGTGCCCAAGGACTCGCTCCCCGACCTGCTCAGGGCGGTCAGCCAGCAGCCGGTGTCGGTCGCGATCTGCGCCGCCGCGGGGCTCCAGTTCTACTCCTCGGGCGTGGTGACCGACGACTACTGCTGCGAGGGTGGGCGGACGTGCGGGGCGGGGGTTGGGGGGGTGGGGGGCGGGGCGTGGTGGGCGCGCGAAGGCGGGAGGCAACACGGGAGCGCGAGAGCGGAGCGCGGCTGGTGGAGCGCAACCGGGGGAGAGCGCGCAGGGGGAAAAGGCTCTTGTGATCAGAGGCATCGTGCCACCTGGCCGCCGACCTCCCCGCCACCCCTTCCGTCCGCAGGCCTCAACCATGGCGTGGTGGCGGTGGGCTATGACACCGCCGATGGCTACCTGCTCATCCGCAACTCCTGGGGCGAAGGCTGGGGCGAGGTGCGCGCCGCATTCGCGCCTGCGATGGTGCTGGCGGCCGCTCGAGCGCGCGAGAGACGAGAGCTCTCCATCCCTCGGCTCTCTGTCCACGTCTCTCCCTCGCCCCCCGCAGAATGGCTACTTCCGGCTCACCACCTCCTCCAAGAACAAGGACGGCGCGTGCGGCGTGCTCCAGGCGGCGAGCTACCCCACCAAGAAGAGCGCCACCAACCCCGAGGTGCCCACCTTCTGCGGCTACTTTGGCCTCCACGAGTGCAAGGCCCGCACCACCTGCGCCTGCGAGTTTGAGCTCTTTGGCTTCTGCTGGCCCTGGAGCTGGGGCTGCCAGGCGGCGTGAGGCGTGCACGTGCAGCACGTCCCGGGCGGCGCCGCAAGCCGTCGTGCTGTACCTACCCCCTGTCCCACACACTCCTCTCCCTCAGCGCCCCTTTGTACTATACGCGGAAGCAGTGTGACCCTGCCCCTCGGCACTTTTTGCAGGCGTGCTGCCATTGTTTCCCACCGCCTGTTGCAGGTGGCATGGCAAGTGCATTGCCCTCGGCTCTGTGCAGAATGCAAAGGCATAGTGTAAAGTATACTGCTCCGAGAGGGCACGATGTCAAGGGGAGGGCAGTGCGGGCAAGGCAGGCAGGGCAGCCATCAACGGTTTGGCGACGCCGCATCGCCGCCTGGGCCTCCCAGCAGCTTGAGCATGTCACCCACTACGTAGAGCGAACCCGTGACGAGCACTCGCATGCGCAGCGTGGGCGCCTCGCGCACGCAGCGCCGCAGCCAGTCCAGCGTCACTCGCAGGTTGGGCAGCACCGCCCCCTGCCCCGCCTCGCACGGCGGCAGCAGCGATGGCACCGCTGGCAGCTGCGGCAGCTGCGGCGCCGCCGCTGGTGCCGCGCCACCCGCCGCCCGCGCCACCGGCGTGCGTCCCTGTTTGCACAGGTTCTCCCACACCGCGCGCAGCGAGTGCTGCCACGTCAGGTCTGCCGGCTCGCCGCTGGCCCCCACTTTGAAATACTGGGAGTCCGGGGGCACAAACAGCGCGTAGTGCACCGGTACCCGGCGCTCTGCAAGCGTCGCCGCCAGCGGCGCCAGCAGCTTCTGCGGCTCCCGCTCCTGCGCAGAGGCATGGGTGAGGGCCATGGGGTGTGCCAGTGAAGAAGCAGCAGAAGAACTGGCGACGGCCCAAGCACTGCGTGGGGCAGGAGCGCAGCCCTCAAACAAGCTCCCCCCCTTCTTCCTGCCCTTCTTGCCTGCATGCAGTTGAAAAGCAGCACATTTTTTGTGACCAGGTCTTCCCCTGTGCTGCTCTGCTGCCCTGCCCCGCCGCTGGCAACATCGGCAAACCACTGCGCGCAGGTCGCCATGCTCTCTGGCGTGTGTGCCCCGTCCAAGCAGAAGGTCAGGCGCGGCAGGGGTGCCTCCCTGTTATTGCCGCTGCCATTGGCTGCTGCGCTGCTGATGGTACCGTTTGCATGCCCCCCACCTGCTTCTGTTGCTGCTGCGCCTGCGGCTGCTGTGCCGGCTGCTGCTTCGCCTGCTGCTGAATCTCCATCTGCTGCTGCATAGTCGTGCACGATGTGGCTCCGCCCAGGCCAGTGCACGCGCTCCAGGCCTGCTGCATACTCTGCTGGGATCACGCCCGCCGCCAGCTGGGCCGCGCGCCGCGCCGCCGCGCCGCCGTTCCGCGCCGCTGCCTCTGGGGTGCTCGCCTCCCAGGCGGCCACCAGCGCCAGCGCCAGCGCGGCATTCACCTTCTGGTGCTCGCCCGCCAGGCCGAGGCGCAGGGACGAGGCGTTGGCATAGCTCTCCCAGGGGCGCACCACCGCGAGCGGGGCGCCCACCTGCTCCGCCTTGGCGCGCAGCGCGGCCAGCGCGTCCTCCGGCTGCGGCACCGTGAATGCGGGGCAGTCGGGCTTGAAGATGCCCGCCTTTTCTGTGGCGATCTGTTGCATGTTGGAGCGCAGAGGGCACAGGGAGGCAAGGCTGAGATAGAGGACGTGCAGGGGGGCTCGCGTCGAGAGTGCCCGGGATTGCAGTGCATCCGGCAACGCGCCAGGAGTGCACACCGCGCGCCCACCTGCGGCAGCGTGTCCCCAAGCAGCTCCATATGGTCGTACCCCAGGGGCGCGACGCCGCAGGCCACAGGCCGCGGCACGCAGTTGGTCGCATCCAGCCGGCCGCCGATGCCGACCTCGAGCACCGCCACGTCCACCTGCGCGGCCGGTGTGCGGCGGCGTGCAGGCGGCAGTTTGCCTCCCACCACAGACCCTGCCGCTCAGTTGATGCGCCGCCGGCGGAGGCGCCGCTGTTGACTCGTCCTGCCCAGCCTTGGGTGCATAAATGCATGCTGCTTGTCACATGCACACACTCCCACTCGCCTGCTGCTCCAGGAAGATGCGGAAACCCAGGAGCGTGAGGAAGCGGAAGTAGGCCGCCATCGACGCACCCTCGGGCGCGCTGCCCCCCCGCAGCGTGTCGTAGCACCACCACAGGTTGCGCAGGAAGGTGGGCCGGTCGACCAGCTCGCTGCATGGTGGTGGGCGGTAGATGGTGGGACGCGGCGCTCGCAAGGTCAACCACAGCGGGGCGGGGACGGCAGAGAGCAAACCATGCCGCTGCCCTCCCCATACTTCTCTGTACTCTCTGCCTGACCTGGGCCTCACAGCCTGCCTGCAACGCTCACCCGTCGATGCGGATGCGCTCGCGCACGTCGACCAGGTGGGGGGAGGTGTAGAGACCGGTGTGGTATCCGCAGGCGCGCAGCATACTCTCCACCATCGCGCAGGTGGAGCCCTTCCCCTTGGTTCCCGCCACGTGGATGACGCTGAGCCGAGGCAGCTCGCGCTCCAGGCTCAGGCGCTGTGGCAGCAGCGGCGATGTGGTTGGGCAGCGCAACGGGGCCCACGCCCGCCCTCTGCTGGCCCAAGCCTGGAGTGCCATGCTGCACTGCTCCCCTGCGATTCCCATCCGTCCTTGTTTTTCTCTGGCTAGACTGCCTGCACCTGCAGATAGCTGGCCATCATCTCAAATGCGCTCTGCCACTGGTGACCGTCCCCCCGCCGCTTGCTAGATATGAGCGAGGACAGCGTGTCCATCGTGCGCTGCCACTCCTCCTCCTCATTAGACGCCGCTGTCATGATCTGTATTTGCATGGAGGGGGCAGAGTTAGCAGGTCCAGAGGCTGGGGAGTGTGCGCAACGTCCGCCGCCTCACCCGCCTGCCCGCCGCTGCGTCACCCACCCACGGCCACGACGGCCGCCACCTGCTGCCCTCTGCACTCTCCAACTTGCCTGAAGCACTGCGTATGTTACGATGAGAGCGCCTAAGGACGAGAGGAGAATTGGCGGATTGGAGTATTGATGGACCTTGGCGCCTGATTAGCAGAACGAGGCGCGATGGATCGTAGGAGGTCGCACGATTGCCAAACCGCGCCAATGGGGCTTGTCACAAGCCTTCCTAGGAATTCCTGGCCAGGCCAAAACCTTCCTCCTCTTCGGAAAAGCTCTGATTTCTGTTCATCCTGTCGCTGATGGTACTGACTTGATCGGCTGACGTCGAAAGCTCTTGTTGAGCCACCGTCGTTCCAAACTTTAGCTGTTGCTGTTTCTCCCTCGGCGCTCCCAACCGGTGCACAGGCACGCAGTTAGAAAGACAAGCGCTGCTGCGACACTCCGGGGCGGGAGCCGACCGCTCGCGACAGCTGGACGAGCGCGCGGCGCCGACACTCCGTGCTGCCGACTCCTGCCTCCAGCCGCCGCGATGGACTTCTCCGACTGCATAGCCCACACCTGCGCGCCCATCTACTCGCCCGACGGCCGGCTGCTGGCCAGCGCTGAGGGCTACCGGGTGGTGGTGCGCGAGTGCGAAAGCTTGGCGGTCGCTGCGCTCTTCAGCTGTCTGGACTGCGTGGAGGAGCTGAGCTGGTCGCCCGACAGCGACCGCCTGCTGTGCAGCCTGTTCAAGCGCGCGACAGTGCAGGTGCAGGGTCGCATGCAGCGCTGGGCCATGCTCGTGTACGCCTTTGCAGTGCATCAGAGGGCTTCTGCCTGCCAACATGCGGCTACATGCCTCCTCTCACATGCACGTGCACCCACGCTGCTGCAGGTATTTAGCGTCAGCGACAGCGAGTGGAGCTGCACCATCGCCGAGGGGCCCGCGGGCATCGTTGCGGCGCGGTGGAGCCCAGACTCGCGCCACATACTGCTCACCTCTGACTTTGCGATCCGGCTCAGCGTGTGGAGCCTGGTGGACCAGAGCTGCCAGTACCTGCGCGGCCCCAAGCACGCCGCGGCGCTGGCCTTCAGCCCCGATGGCGGCCTGCTGGCGGTGGCGCATGTGAGCTGAGAGCGGGCCCTGTGTGCTGCATCGCAGCCTCGCGCCATCCCACCACAAGTTGCTTCCTGTCGCGCTCATCCTTGTGCATCCCTCCGTCCCCCCCCACACCCTCACCTCCGCCCCCAAACACCCACCTGCAGCGCATCGACTGCAAGGACGTGCTGGCCATCTACGAGTGCACGACCTGGGCCCCCGCCGCGCAGTTTGCGCTGGGCACCCAGGACGCGGCGGGCGTGGCCTGGTCGCCCGACGGCGACTGCATCGCGGCGTGGGAGTCGCCGCTCTACGGCCACGGGGTGGTGGTGCACACGCCCGAGGGCGAGTGCCTCACCTCCTATTCGGCCTACAAGGGCCTGCTGGGCCTCAAGGCCGTGGCATGGAGCCCCTCTGGCCAGCTGCTGGCCCTGGGGGGGTACGACGCCGAGGCCTGCGTGCTCAACCACGTGACCTGGAGTCCGCTCGTGCGCTTCTCCCACCCCGCGCTGGTGCGCGGCCCCGCCGCCGTGGTCGCCTACACCGAGGAGCAGGTGGACGAGGCGGGGCGCCGCGTGCTGGGCGAGAACAGCGGCTGGGCCGGCGGAGGGCGCGGCGGCTCGCGCCCCGGCTCCCGCGCCGGCTCGCCCTCCAAGCCGCCGGCCGCCGCGCCCGCGCACCTGCACGGCTCGCCCACCAAGCTGCTCAAGCCCGACGGCTCCCTCAAGGACCTGGGGGAGGAGGGGGAGGCCGCCGACCTGAAGAGCCGCTATGCGGTGGCGGAGCTGCCGCTGCGCGTGCCCGTCGCACGGCCGGCGGCGGACAAGGGCGGGGTGCGGCAGGGCGTCGGTGAGCGCGCGCGGGAGGGCGCCGCACTTGAGCGTCATTAGGAGACACATAACAACACATGCTGCTCACTTTTTGCTTTCACTCGCCTGCCCCCCCCACCCCCCACCCCCACCCCCCCTTGTGCAGGCAGCGTGTCCTGGAGCTTTGACGGCTCCTACATGCTCACGCGCTGCGACAACATGCCCACTACGCTGTGGGTGTGGGAGACGAGCAAGCTGGAGCTGGCGTCGGTGGTGCTGCAGAGCTGGCCGGTGCGCGCGGCGGAGTGGGACCCCACCTCCAACCGCCTGGTCGTCCTCACCGGCTCCTCCAAGCTCTACCTGTGGACGCCCGACGGCGCCTCCTGTGTGCACATCCCGCTGCCCGGCTTCCGCGCGGCAGGCGTTCGGTGGCACCCCAGCGGCAAGGCGCTGCTGTTAACCAACAAGAGCAGCTTCGCCTGCGCCTACCTCTGATTGCGCGGGTGCGGGAACCTGCTCTCACCATGGAATCGTATCAGGCAGTTTGTTGCAGGAGCAGTCTCACTATGAGGGTCAACACACAAAGCGCCAAACAGACCAGCAAAGCTTGCAGAGAGGAGCAGAAGGGGGGGAAGCAGGGCAGCGATACAGAGGCCGTGTGGGCCCCATCGGCGGCGCCACCGACAGATGGGCGCGGCGCCAGCAGCAACAACAAGGGAGGAGCAGAGCAGCAGGTAAGACCACCCTGCTACAGCAGGCAGCAGAGGGCCGGCCGCGGCAGCGCACCCTCACACAAAGTCGTAGCCGTCGCCGCCGCCGGCCGCCGCGGCCTTGGCGCGCTTGATGGCGGCCAGGGGGTCGTCGCCGCGCTCCTTGGTCATGCGGTAGGCCTCCATGTCCTCCGCGCTGACCCCTGCGTCGTCGGCGGCCAAGGAGTTGTAGCGCCGCTTGCGGTCGTCGGCCTGCCCCTCCTCCTCGGCTGCCGCCTCGCGCCGCCGCTGGCGCTTCAGCGCCTCGGCCAGCTTGGCAGGGTCGAGCTGCAGGCCCTCCTCCACCTCGCTGCCCCACAGCCCGGCGGTGGGCTTGGCGCCCTCCAGCCGCGGCTTGCCCTCGGCCGCCGCCGCCGCCTCGGCCGCGCGCTCCGCCGCCTTGCTCTCCAGATTGGCGGCCAGCGCCTCGGCAGCCTCCACCGCCGCGCCCTCGCCCGTGCGCCCCGTGCAGTAGCTGTTCTTGACGGTGGAGTGGCAGCAGGCGTAGCCCCACGCGCCGTCGCTCCACCAGCTGCCCCACACCGCCGTGTGGTTGTTCACCAGCACGTCCTCCTCGTACCGCGACCGCGCCTTGACCTCCTGCCCCTTGACCACGCGGCCTGCGCGCGCAGGGGAGGGGGAGACGGGAGGGGCGGCATCAAGGGCAGCGGCAGGGACACCGCAGGGACAGCACCGGCAGGCGGGCAGGCTGGCAGGCGGCCAGTTGCGCTGTAGCCGCCTGGCCAGTCTCGCTGCATCACCGCCCTGCAGCGCACCTGCAGCGTCGTACTCCACGTACGCCTCGGACGCCTGCAGCGCGCGCACGTCGTCGGAGGGCGCCGCCGCCGCGGAGCCGTACTTTTCCAGGATCGCTTCCTTGGTCTGCCCGCTCAGCACCTCCTTGCGCTTCTTGAACTCCTGGAAGGCCGTCTCCGCCTGGCTGGGCGTGGCCTGCGGAAGGGAGGGCACGAAGCACGATCAGGAGGGCACTCAGGCGAGCACACCAGGCGGGGCGCACGCGCGCGCCACGCAGTAGCCCCCTTTCCCGCACGGCCCCCTCGCCCCCCAGCACGCGCTCCTCCCGCGGTGCGCCGGCGCGCCTGCAGGTGCACGGCGTGCCCCTTCTCGTAGGAGGTGACGGAGAAAAGGTTGAGCGACTTGAAGCCCGACACCTCGCCCGTCTGCCGCGCAAAGTTGTCGCCCGCAAACATCTTTTGGCTCGCGGACTTCTCGGGGTTGGGGTCCTCGCGCATCGACCGCGACTTGGGGTCGTAGTAGGCTGCGCGGGGGAGGGGGAGGGGCCAGGGGGGCCCACCGGTTGAGCGGCAGTCGGGCACGCCACAGCGGGGCGGCGGCGACGGCGCGGCCGGAGCGTGACGCCTAGCGCGCACACGCAGCCGCCAATAGCGCAGGCGCAGGCAGCGCTACGCCAACCACCCAGCACGCATTCCCAGGATCCGCACCAGAGTTGACGTCCAGGTTGAGCAGGTACTTGGCCGTGTCCTCGCGGATGCGCAGGTTGCGCACCGTGCCCGAGGAGCCGCCGCCCACCGTGCGCACGCGCTTCTCGACCTTGCCGAAGCCGGCCTCCTCCGTCTCGGCCACCTGTGCGGGTGGTCCCGGTGCGTCAGCGGCCTGCCAACCGCGGACGCCCTGCACTGCAGGCTGGCTCCCCAACGCAACGCCTGCTCCCCCCCCCCTTGCCCAGACCTATGCCAGTTTTCCCTGGGCAGCCGCCCTCCACCTCCCCTCCCCACCTCCCCTCCACCCGCGCGCTCCCACGGCCAACATCGCCAGCACACCTTGAGCTCGTCCGCCTCCAGCTCATCCGCCGCCGCCTCCTCGTCCACCTCGCCCGCCGCCGCCTTCTCTGCCAGCTCCGCCTTGCGCACCTCCTGCCGCATCTGCTGCACCCGCTCAAAGCGCTCGGCATACTTGACCCACTCGTCTGTGCAGCGCGGGGGGGGATTGGCCGGGGGGGGGGGAGGGGCTGTCGGCACACGCGGGCGCCACGCTGACACACTTAGCAGCATGCAGGGCAGCACGAAAATCACGGCCCCCCCTCTGTGCTTTCCCCCGAAAGGGTGGCGCCCTCCCGGCGCCCCTCGTTCTGGCGCCCCCGCTCGCCCCCACCTGGGTTGTAGCCGTTCCAGCGGTCGCGCTTGGCGTCAAACGTGGCCAGGTGGATGTCCTCCACCTTTTCGTCCGCCGCGATGCCCTTGCCCGTCCACCGCGCGCCCTTGCTGCGCGGCCGCTCCATGCAGTCCTTGGTCTTGTGCGCCATTGAGCCGCAGCTGCGCGCGGGCGGGGCGGCGGAGCGCGTCAGTGGGTGCCACGCGTACCAGCCCAGCAGCTAGCAGCTGGTGCCTCCCAGTGGTGCCACGCAGCGCCGCGCCGCGCGGCAGCCATGCACCGCGGGCAACACAGTGCTGTGCGGCAGCCACCAAGCGTGGCCACACACCGCAGCGCGGGCCACATATCGTCGCGTGGCCAGCGCTGAGTGGCTGCCGCCTAATGGTGCCGCACAAGCCCCGCCCATTGCTCACTTCTCGCAGGCGCCCTTGCGAAACTTGGTGGCCTGGAAGACCTTGACGCCGCGATCGTACCAGGCGCGGTCGTCCTGCACGCCGTCTTTCCAGTTCTTCTGATGCTTCAGGCTCGGCTTGTCGGCATTCAGGTACCAGGGCGCGGCCGCCATGAACTGTTGGGGGGAGGGGAAATCAGCAGGGCGATGGGAACGTCAGGAAGGGCGCTGGCGGGGGTGCCTGACCGCCACGCGCCAGCGCATCAAGGCAAAGGCAAGGCAGCCAGGCAGCTCACCTGGGGCACGTGCGGGTTGATGGGCTTTCCCTCTTCATCGAGCTCGGGCGCTGCCAGGCCGGCCTTACGGGCCTCCTGCAGCTCGCGCTGCCGCCTGCGCTCCTCCGCCATGGCTGCTGCTGCTGTTTAGGCTGCGGAGCGGAGCGGCCGACCTGCGGGAAGGGGAGGAACAAGAGAAGTGAGCGCACGGGCCAGCGGCTCGGCGCACTTGCGTCGGGCCGGCGGTGGCGGCGGGGCGGCGGCGCCCGCCTCACCACGCACACGCGCTCCCGCTGGTTTCACGGACTCGCCTCGTCTACTGCGGCCTTCCTTCCGAGCTCTCAGGCTCGCTCCAGCGATGTGGGGTGGGGCTGGCAAGCTCGGACGCGCACGGAAACCCTGTGCCGCAATCTCAGGAGGCTGCCAAAAGAGCGGTGCGGGGCGAGGAGGGAAGACGCTGCAGAGTTGGTGCCCAAGGTGGCGAACGCGGGCAGAGCCTTCTGTCTTCGCGCCGGAGGTGACGCAAAACTGAACAAGGAGAAGGAGAGCCGAAAAGCGAGTGAGCGAAGAAGAAGGGGTGGGGTGTAGTCTTCTCGTCGCCTGTTTTGCAGCCAGTTTCTCCTCAGGCGCACTGGCACCAGCTCCTGGAGTTAGCTGATCACCGTGCAGCGATCAGACGACTGATCGACGAATGGCTCTCGCTCCCTGCCCACTATGCGGCATCCTTGTGCAGCAAGAGGAGTTGGAGGCACACGTCCAGAACGAATTGGCAGCACAGGAGGCCTCGGATCGGGGCGCGAGTGTGCTGGTGGGGCCGTCCGAAGCGGGCGGCCCGGCAGGCACCGAAGACGCCTTTGTTCTGTGCGAGGTCTGCGACGACTTGGTTCCACTTGCTGACTTGGCCTCGCACTCGCTGGCGCACCAGCTCGAAGCGGCTGACTGGGGGGCGGCGGCGCAGCAGCAGCAGCAGCAGGGCGCGAGCGCGCGTGCCGCCTCGGCAGCAGCGGCGGCGGCAGCCGCCGACGGCTGCCTGCTCTGCCCGCACTGCGGGTGCGAGGTGCCGCTGGCCGACGCCGAGTCGCACCTGCTGGCACACGAGCTGCAGAGCGAGGACGTGGTAGCAGCCGATGCAGCAGCCGTGGCGGCCGCAGCGGACCAGGAGGACGCTGCTCAACTCGAGGCGCAGGCTTTCGAGGAGCTCCGCGCTCGTTATGGCTTCTCAGAAGCTCCCAGCCGACCGGGGGCCTGCCGCCTGTGCGGCGAGGAGGGCCACTGGGTGCGCGAGTGCCCGCGCAACCCTGACGTCGCAGTGGCCAAGGCGCGAGTGATTGTGGCGCCCACCCCGGCCAAGGTCGCCGCAAGCCAGCAGCCCACCGAGGCGCCCCCCGCCGGCGACCTGGTCGGCGCGCTGGTGAATGCGCTGGGGGCGCAGGCCCTGCCTCCGGCCTGCAAGGGCTTCGAAGCTGCGGTGTGCGCGCCAGGAGTGGTCCACTATGGCGCATCGCCGTTTGACGCGGGCTGGGGCTGCGGGTACAGAAACATCCAGATGCAGGTGCTTCAGGGATCATGCCATGTTACCATGTTGCCATGTTGCCATGTTGGGATGCGAGCTGGGGCAGCTGCATCACTGCTGCGGTCCTCGTCCCACAGCTTGCCTGACGTTTGCATGCCACCGATCACCTCTACCACAGGCCGCCCACCTGATGCATCTGTGGCCCGAGGCACGGGAGCGCCTGTTTGGAGGCGCGGGCTTCGTGCCCGACATCCCCGCGCTGCAGGCCTGGATGGAAGTCGCCTGGAGCGCAGGGTTTGACCGCGCGGGCTGCGACCAACTGGGCGGCGCGGTTCAGGGCACCCACAAGTGGATAGGCACCACAGGTGCGGTTGCCCGCTCGCTGACTGATTGTATCAATTCAGTGCTGGTGAGATGCAGCTGCTGTTGTTTGCCCCTTCACGCCACGCTTCACCACACTGTTGCCATGCCAACCGCGACTTGCAACTCTGCAGAGGCGGCCGCGCTGTTGCGCTACTGGGGCCTGCGTGCGCACATTGCCGACTTTGGGCTGCCCGCCAAGGAGATGGCAGCGCTGCGAGCTGCCGCAAGGGCGTCAGAGGCAGCGGCAGCCGCAGTGGCAGCGGCGGGCGGCGGCGGCGGCCGCTCTGGCGCCAATGACAAGGTCGCCATCGAGCGGCACGTGGGCGTGCAGTGCGACGGTTGCGGCGTGCTGCCCATCCTGGGGCCCCGCTACCGGAGCGAGACGCGGCATGACTATGACCTCTGTGCCAAGTGCCATACCGGCCAGGGCGGAGCTGGTGGGCCTGCAGGACCCTTCACGCGCATGATGGTGCTGCGGCACACCGAGGTGGCACTGGGCGGCGCCGGCGCTGGTGGCAACAGCATGCAGGAGGCGCTGGTGCGCTGGATCTGGCGCTACTTCACGGACAGTGAGAAGCCTGCGGCAGCGGGGGCAGCGGGGAGTCTGCCCCACCAGGGCGGGGACGCGGCTGGCGAAGCAGCGGTCAAGCGCCCCAAGCTGGGGCCAGGGCACCAGCTGTGGCGGGTGGAGATCAGCACCAAGCCTGCGCTCTACATTCAGCACGAGGGGCACTCGAGGTGGGGCTGGTGGTGCTCGTGTGCCCTGTGCTCACGTGGACCAATTGTTGGGGTGCGTGTGCGAGAATTGGGCGGTGGCAGCAGCGTTCCACTAGTAATCTTTTGCTTGTTTCCGTTGTTGATGCAGGACCGTGATTGGTGTGGAGCGACGCATGGTCGGCGACAAGGACGAGTTTTCGCTGCTTATGCTCGACCCTGGCGTCCGGCCGGCGACCCTGGCCAACGTGCTGCGCGAGGGCAAGGGCTGGCAGCGCTTTGTGAAGCGCGGGATGCACACGCTGCGGCAGACGCAGTTCCAGGCGAGCCGGGCGAGCTGGCGGGCTCGGTGTGATGGGATTCGTCTGCGTGATGGCAGTGCACGCTAAAACCTTCACACTGCCTTCCTATTGGTCCTCAACCGCCCTGGTGCAGGTGCTGTGGGTGGAGCCGGGGCTGGCGAGCGGTGATGAGCTGGAGGCCATGCGCAAGGTGGCAGCCAGCGAGGTGCACTGAGAGACAGCGGCAGCAGGCGCCGAGCCAAGTGCGTGAGCTGAGGCTTGCAAGTACTTTTGAGCAAACAAATCAGGGGCAAGTGCAGCAACCTGTGGCTGGTGGGCGTCGGTCAAGTGCGGGACCGCGTCAGTCTGTCGGTCGGTCATCTGAGAAAATGGGTGGTGGCAAAATGAGCTGGTCGCAAAAAGGTGGTGCGTGGCGCCGGCTGCGGCGCTGGTTCACTGTGTCACCCTGGGCCGCCGCCTGCGCGCGACATCTTGGAGCCCCACTCGGCGGCGTGCCGCAGGTACTCTTTGGCCTGCTGGACCTGCTGCCGCGCCTTGGCCAACGGGTCCACCCCCCCTGCTCCTACCCCCGCTGCCGAGGGCTGGCTGAGGAAGGAGCCGCCCGTGCCCGGGCGCGAGCCCAGGGGCGGCGCAGAGGGCAGCGGCCGCTGGAACAGAGACGCGTGCCCTGTCCCGCCATTGGCGCCGAGAGTGGTGTGGAGTCGCGGGCCAAGCGCTGGAGCTGCTGCTGCTCCACCCGGTCCCCAGGCTGCTCTGACGCTGGCTGCCGGCGCTGGCATGCCGCCCAGGCTGCTGCCCAGCCTCGGCGAGCTGGACGGTGCCAGGCTGCTGGCTGCTGGCGAGGGATTCAGACTGGACAGCCTGAGGGCTGCAATCTGGTGCCGCAGCGCCGCATTCTCCGCTGCCAGGTGGCCCGCCTGGAGGTGGGGCACAGCGTAGCTCGCTTGGTGCTGCTGCTGCTGCCGGCGCTGGAATGCAAGGCTCGACGGCGGCAGGGGTGCGCCGCTGCGCTGGCCCTCCGCATGCACCTGATGCCGCGGCAGATGTTCGTGCTGCTGCTGCTCCTGTTGCGGGCCCGACTGCAGGCCCTCCGGCCCCCGCAGCTGCCGTAGCTCCTGCTCCCGCTCCTGCACGCGCTGCTGCTTCTCTGCGAGCTGCTCGTCCAAGCGGCGCCGCTCTATCTCATAATACTCGCGCTCCCGGGCCAGCCGATGGTGGATCTGCTCCCCCTCGCCCGCCTCATCCTCTGCCTGCCGCTGCTGGTTGGCCGGCGGTGCTGTCTGCCCGCTCTTCTCGGCCTGTGTGGGCGAATGTGGGGCACGCCGTCAGCGCCCCCCCAAACCCCCAGTCTAGCTGATAATCGCGCTCCCACTCTGCACGCACTACCTCTTTGCCCGCGCACCTGCTGCGGCCTGGCAGAGCCCAGGCTGCCAGCCTGCTGTGCCGCCGCGCGCTCCATCGCACGCTCGTAGCCGTCCAGCCTGCCCGCCAGGCTGTCCAGGTGCAGGCGACGGTAGGAAGAGCTGCCCGCGCTGGCGCTCGGCTGCGCGGTGCTGGGGTACTCCGGCAGGTCTGCAAACACGTCACGGCTCGTCTCTGACCCCGTCTCTCCCAGCGACGCCTCGCCGCCCTCATCGGCCCCCAGCCCCGCTCCGCCGCCGGCAGTGCGCAGCAGGTGGCTGTCAAGAGACGCGCCCGGCCGCGCCTGCGCCAGCCGCAGGTGCTGCAGCTGCAGCCGCAGCGTCTCGATGTCGCGGTGCGCCTGCGCCAGCTGCCGGTTGGCCAGGTCCAGCGTCTGCTGCAGCTTAGCGCGCTCGTCCTGGGCCGTCTGCAGCGCGCGGGTCCACCGCGCCTCTGTCTCCGCCTCGCGTGCGGTGATCAGCTGCGAGTGCATTGCGCGCTCCTGCTCGACCTGGTCGGCCAGAAGGGCGGCGCGCTCGTCCGCCGCCGCAAGCTTGGCGTGCACAGCCTCCAGCGCCTGCGTGGAGTCGTTGCACTGCGCCTCCAGCAGCGCCACCGTCTCACGCAGCGCGGCGGCCTCCTCCTGCTGCGCAGTCGCGTCGCGGCGGCCCGTCTCTTGCGCCGCAGCCGCCTCCCTGCGCGCTGCCTCCAGCTGCAGGCGTGTCGTCTCCAGCAAGCCCCGCGTGTGCGCATGTGCGGCGCCCTCTCGCTCCGCTGCCGCCGCCGCCTGCCGCTGCTCGTCGCGCAGGCCGTGGCACTCGGCCTCCAGCTGCTGGCACTTGCTCCGCAGCTCCTGCGCCTCCTGTTTCAGCTTGCCGAGGGCCTCGGTCAGGTCTGCGTTGTCCATCATCGCCCGGTGGTAGCGCTGCTTGGCCTCGGCCATGGCGCGCTCGCTCTCCTTGAGCTGCACGCCCAGAGAGGCGGCCGTGCCGTCGCGCTCCTGCTGCGCCGCCGCCCGTGCCGCCCGCAGGCACTCGCACTCGGCCTCCAGCTCGGCGATGCGTGCGGTGCGCACGCGCTCTGCCGCGCCCGCGTCCGCTGCCAGCGAGTCGTACTGAGCCTCCAGCTGCGCCAGTGTCTGCAGCGCGCTCTCAAACTGGCCCACCATGCGCTGCATGCCCAGCTCCTGCTCCGCCACGCGCGCCTCGGCGCGCTGCAGCATCGACCGCACATGCTCATTCTCCTCGGCCAGCTGCTGGCTGCGCTGCCGCGCGTCCTGCTCCGCCGCAGCTGCCGCCGACAGCTGCTCCTCGTACCCTGCAGCATGCAGCGCGGCGGTCGGGTCAGCCAGCAGCAAAGACGCAAGAGCAGCCCTCGCCGCCCGTTACTTGCTATAGTGCACACACGAGCGACACGCAAGGTAGCAGACAGGAAGGCAGGCACGCAGACTTGCAGGCAGAAAGGCAGGCAGGCAGAGCCCACACTCGCGCCCCACAGCCTCACGTGCGATGGTGTCGCTCTTCTGTCGCGCCGCCTCGCCCTGCACCGCCGCCAGCTCCGCTGCGTACTTGGCCAGCTCCTCGTCCCGCGCCGCACGCGCGTCGGCCACCTGGTGGTCACACAGGGCGAGCGCCGAGCGGTGGCGCTCCTCCAGCGCCGCTAGGCTGGCCTCCCGGTCGCGCAGCGCCGCCTGCGCGCCCGCCAGCGCGCCCTGCGCCTCGCGCAGCGCGAGCTCCTTGGCCGCCGCCGCGTCGCGCAGCCCCGCCAGCACGCTGTCGGTGCGCTCCAGCTCCAGGTCGCGCTCCTCCAGCAGCTGCAGTTGGGTGCATTTGGGGTCCCCTCCCTCCTGAATCCCAGAGCAACTGCATGCGCCGTCTGGCTCGAGCTGTCACTCTGCCTCCGCCTGTCCTGACAATCACCCCCCTCCTCTGCCATGCCCCACGCCCCACCTACCTTGAGGTTGTAGCGGAAATCAGCCGTCAGCTGCGCCAGCTGCTGCCGCAGCAGCGTCACCTCAGCGTCCTTGGCCACAAGCAGGCTCTGCTGCACCGCGCCCGCCTGCCGCGACTGCATGCCAGGCCTGCCGGCAGTGGGCACGGCTGTGGCCGCCCGTGCCGAGGCAGCGGTGGGCGGCGGCGTGCGGCGCTCATCCTGCAGCGGCAGCGTCGGTTTGCTGTGGCGGGCGGGGGCGCGGGGCGGGCGGCGAATGCGCACTTGCAGACGCCCCATGTACTGGCCCGCCCGAGCTGGCGCCCACCTCTCGCAGAGTCGCCGAGAGCGAGCGCAGCGAGGCAGCTGGGCTTTGGAACTGCGTGGGGGGCGCAGCAGGCGTCTGCGCGCCGCTCATCTAGCGCATGGTGCTGCCCTTGCCACAATCTGAGTCGGGAGCAAGGAGGTCGAACCGCAAGTTTTGAAAATAATAATGCTCTCGTGTCCCTCTGACTTCCGGAGTGGCAAATCGAGACTCCTGCTGCGGTGGACGTTACCAGAGATGCAAGGAAGGCGAAAAGAAAGAGCTTGGGCCGAGCCTCTAAAATAATCAACACTCACAAAAGGCGCCGATCGCACCAGTGGACACAACCTCCGCAACCATTCGAGTGATTTGCTGCACGCCCACAAAGCCGCTGTGGACGATGCACCTCTCCACCACACTCGTCGCTGCTGGCACGCTCGCCAGGCCCATTGTGGCCAGCAATGTGGCCAAGCGTGCCTGCCGTTGCGATCGGGCTGCTGCCCTGATGCGGCGGGCGGGGACGGCGCTCACCCGCCCGGCCGCCGCCGGCACGGCGCGCGCAGTCCGGCGTGTTGCCACTGTGGCCGCGGCGCAGTCGATCTATGATTTCACAGTGCAGGCGAGACTGTGCAGGGCTGCTGGCGTCCTGGTGCAGGAATTGGTGCCTGCGCCGCACACTATCTCCCGCCTGCCCACTCAACCCACCACACCCCACCACACTGCAGAGCATCGACGGACAGGCTGTCAATTTTGACAGGTTCAAGGGCAAGGTGCTCCTTGTTGTCAACGTTGCAAGCCAATGCGGTTTCACCCCGCAGGCGAGAATGGGAGGGGGAGAAAAGAAAAAGAAAGGAGTGGGAGGAGGAGGGTTCCGCCGACCCCTCCTCCTCCCACGTGTGTGCATGGTGTGTTGCTTGCTCCACCATGCCTTTTTCCCTTATCCACTGCCCTGATGCAGTACAAGGATCTGGTGGCGCTCCAGCAGAAGTACGGCTCCAAGGGGCTGGAGATCCTGGTGGGTGGAAAGGGCAAGGGGAAGGGAATGCACGTTGACCGCCGCCTGTGTGCCTGGGCTCCTGAACGCCATAATGACCCCATCTCACACGCGCACTCTGCTCTGTGGCAGGCATTCCCGTGCAACCAGTTTGGCGGCCAGGCGCGGTGGGAGAGGCTTCTTCTGTGCTGCTTTGCTCGCTCGTGCTCGTCTCCCCAGTCATCCACCGCTCATCCCTCCCTAAACATCACCAATCTACCTGCAGGAGCCCGGCACCAGCAGCGAGATCAAGGCATTTGCACAGCGCCAGGGAGCGCAGTTCCCCATCTTTGTGAGAACTGACATGGGCGGGGGCTGCGAGCGTCAGACTGCATGTCGTGGCAATGCGCCAGCAGCAGCGCCAGCAGCAGCAGCAGCGGCGGCGGCTCGCGGGGCGTGCCGCCCCGGCCCAGCGGTGGCGTGCGACTCGTCAGGCGTAGACCGACCGTTGCGGATCCCACTGACCGTGCCTGCAGGCCAAGTCGGACGTCAACGGTCCCGGCGCCTCCCCCCTCTGGACCTACCTCAAGGGCAAGAAGGGCGGCCTGCTCGGCATGGACGACATCAAGTGGTGAGGAGTGCACTGGGTGGGAGGGCGGGAGGGGGAAGCAGGGCAGGGGAGCAGGAGGGCGAGCCGGCTGCTGCACAGGGGGGCGTCGGCGCGTGCACGGAGGGCGTGAACATGTGCGTGATGGTTTTGCTTGCGCCTCCACCGTGCTGCAGGAACTTCACCAAGGCGAGCAGTGGCATCGGAGCTGCGGGGGTGCATGGAAAGCTTGGGCTGCGGCTGGCTGGGACTGTAGCAGTTGGGGGGCTGGCTGGTTTGTGGGCTGCGATGGCATGCCCACTGCATTGACAGGGCACACCACAGCCTCATGGCCAGCATCTGCCCCCCTGAATGCAGTTCCTTGTGGACAAGAAGGGAGAGGTGGTTGGCAGGTAAGCTCAACAGCTGAGCGGGCTTGACGGGTTGGGTGGGCATGAGCCCTCCTGCTCACGTTTGTCTTTGCCCCCCCCCCCCCCCCCCCCCCCCCCCCCC
>PCFQ01000079.1:3855438-3953289 GCA_003063905.1 Chlorella sp. A99 | reverse complement strand
CCCCCCCCCCCCCCCCCCCCCTCTGCAGCAATGGCCTGACTGACCCAGCCATACAGTGTGAGTGGCTACGGTATCTTGGACTTGTTCTCTTGTACAGTAATTTGATCAGGACTTGTTCCCTTGTTTCTCTGATTGAACTAACTCTGCTTGTATCTATCTGCTATCTGGAGCATCGCAGACGGGTTCTATGCGCCGTTTGCCGCCCAGAATGGGCTGATTAGCAACCAGACCGCGAAGCGCATCCTCATGCTCTACCCCGCCTGCCGCCTGGCCCTCGAAATCTGCACCGGATTGGAGTGGAGCGCCGAGTGCCTCTTGTCCATCTACTTCTGCCAGGTGTGGGGGGGTAAGGGGTGAGGGGTGGGTGGGGGCGGGCACCTGCAGCACTGTCCTGGGGCTGTGTAGTGTCCGGCTGGGGGGCGGTCGCTCGTGGCCTGGAGGCAGCGTGCTTGTGCGCCTGGCCCCGCCGCCCGTTTCATTCGCCGTGTTCTGGTGCCGAGTGCAGGCGACGATGTTCACTCCCATCATGCTGGTCAATCCAGGCCTGAATGTGTACGATATCCGCAAGTGAGGGTGCTCAACAGCGGGCCGCACCTGGAGCGGGCTGGGCTGTCGACTGCACGCACACGTGCGCCGGCTCATGCGCACACTGGCTGCCTGATCGTGGCGCCGTCTGCCATGCCCCCATCGCACGCAGGCAGTGCGAGGGCCCGCTGTGCTACAAAGAGTTCGAGGTCAGTGGGGCCTCCCTCCCTGCCGGCGTGAACGACGTGCACCATGCCGCGCCGCCTCGCCCCCAACACACCACCGCACCCTCCCTGCCTCGCATCGCATCGCATGGCAGATAATGGACAAGTACCTGAATCAGCCATCCGTGCGCAAGGCGCTGGGCGTGGGCGAGCGCGAGTGGCAGGCGTGCAACATGGACGTGCATCAGGTGACGTGGGCGGCTGGAATGCGCCTGCGCTGGGGAGGGGGCTCTGGTCTGCCACGAACACCGGCAGGCCTCTCGCTCACCGCACGCAATCGCCTGCTGCGCTCGTGCAGGACATGATGGGGGATTGGGGCATCGACTACAGCACGCTCCTGCCACCCATGCTGCTGGCTAACGTTCGCGTGCTGATCTACGCGGGCACTGAGGACCTGATTTGCAACTGGCTGGGTGAGTGGATTGTGTGCAAGCAGGGGGGGGGGGGNGTTGGGGGGGGGGGGGGGGGGGGGGGGATCTGTGGGGTCCGTGAGGCAGGCCCAAAGCTGCCATCCGATCGCCGCTCCCTGCCTGCCCGCCCGGTGCAGGCAACCGTGCGTGGGTCGACTCGCTCAAGTGGCACGGCTCTGCGGACTGGGAAAAGGCTGAGGACGAGGCGAGACTCTGGGTGCTGAAGGGCAAACAGAGTGCAGCTGGCGGCAGCAGGTTGAGATTATGTTGGGGAGGCCGTGCTGATGTGACCCATGTGCACCTCCGCTGCAGGTTTGGAAGGTCGATGGCGAGGAGGCAGGGCTGGTCAAGACTGCCGGGCCGCTCACCTTCCTCCGGGTCGCAGGCGCCGGGCACATGGTGCGCACCGCAGGGCGAGCCTGGTCACCTGGCCTGGAGGGGAGGGGGTGAGGACGAGTGGATGAGGAATGGCCACAGCCCGTCTCGTTGGCAATGGCCAGCACCTCGAAGCCCCACTTGCTGAACCCCTGCCTGTCCCGCTCGTCGTCCCTGCGCCGCGCTCAGGTGCCCATGGATCAGCCCAAGACTGCTCTCGCCATGATTACGAGCTTCACGCGTCAGGAGCCCCTGGCTGGCACGGCCGCCCTGCGACTCGCAGCTGACGCGCCCCACCTCCTCGGCCGCAAGGTTGCACCGGCTTTGAGTGTGGAGGCCTGGGCAAGGGCTGCCCCAGAGTAGTTTTCAAACTGCGGCCGTGCCACCTGGCTCCCTTCTGACCGAGCAGCGTGCTCATTGCATCAACGCTGTGCACATGTTGTGCCACGCACAGCTCTTTGTGCTCTGTACCTCAAAGCCTCTTGCCCTTACTGTAGCTCGCAGCGCGCGCACCATTGCTTGCATGCAAAGCCTGCTGCACGCCACGTAGCGCCAGCCCAAGACTGCATGCCTCGCTCGTATCGCCGCCCCCGCCCGTGCCTCAGGACTCCTCGGCGATGCTGAAGCTGTCGATGACGGCCGTCAGGGTCGGGCGCAGCTCCTGGAAGCGCGCCTCCGGGGTGCTGGCGCTGATCATGTAGGCGACGCCGCCCCGCAGTGCCGCACGCCCCACGATGTGCCGCGTCGTCGTCTGCAGGTCCTGGCCAAACGCGCCGAGGCACAGCAGCTTGCCGCCCGCACTCTCCAGGATCTCGCCTGCGCCGGGGGGAGGAGGGGACTTGAAATCAACGGGCCTCGCAATCGCGCGCCGTGCCCTCGCCTGCACCTTGCCCCGCTCTCCCATCGTCGCCTGTGATGCCGGCGCCCCTGCTGCCCCTGCCACCGGCCGTGCCCGCCCTCCGCCCCGCCCCCCTCAGCAGCGCTCACCCCTGCACGTCTCCACCACAAACTCAAACTCGTAGGTGCCCCTGGCCATGCGGCTGGCCAGCGTGCGGAAGCGCATCGTGCTTTCCTGCTGCTGCACCGGGTCCACCGCCAGCGCGCGGCCGGTGGGCTCGTCCAGCGCCGCCGGCAGCGCCCCGCCCCCTTCGGGCAGCTCTGCCTGCCGGAACACCGCCACGCTCACAGGCTCACCGGAGAACTGGCCCACAACGCACACCGCACCGGAGCCGTTGCTGCCGCTGCGGTCAAAGGCGACGACCCAGCCATCGGGGTAGGCAAAGCGGAAGCCCTCCGAGGAGGCAAACTCCTTGATCAGCGCTTCGGCCGCGGTGGGGACGGCGGCAGCAGCAGGGCTCGCGTGCAGGCACGCGCCCACAGCCAGAGCGGCAGCTAGGGCGGCCCTGCGCTGCAAGGCAGGGGGCGCCGCGCCGCTCGCGTCGCTGCTGGTGCCGCTGGCGTTGGGCCGTGCTGCCGCCTTGTGCGCGCGGGCGGCCGTCGGGCGAGCAGGCGGCACATCTGATCTCATCCTCAACCGATTGTGCCCGCCTGCTGCGGCGGCGGCGACTGTCATCCTTTGCACGCTCTGACAGGCGCGTGGGGTGCTGCAAGTGCAGGAGCTGGATGCCGACATTCTCTCGTGGCAGCACGCTTGTCAATTTTGTGGCAACGTGGAGACAGAAGCAGGTGAAGGGGGGAAGCGGAATTCCGCGCGACGATCAGGCCTTGGTTCCAATTGTGGTGCCGATCAAATAATCAAAAGAGTTGAGCACAGATACGTTCAATTGCCACTGCTGTGCACTCTGATATTACCACAGAGTGCGCAGGCGCACCAGGCAGCAGCTTTCGCTATGGCCTCCGCGCACTCGCGCGCCTGCCCCGTTCGTGCGGCCCTGGCGAACGAGCGGCATCGGAGGAGCGGTATGGCACATCGCCTGTTGTCACGGCGGCGCGCGGGCGAGGTGGCGGCTCCCACCCACCACCGCCTCCGCCCGATGTCGCAGCAGCAGGAACAGCAGGTAGCCCGAGAGTTCGCACCCGCAGCCTGGACCACACCACATGCTCGCCCGCAGCGGGCACTGGGCGTGGACTATGGCCGCCGCAACGTGGGCCTGGCAGTCAGCACACTGGGCCTGGCGCCGCGGCCCTTGCCCGCCCTGCCTGGTGGGGACATGCTGCAAGTGGCAACTGCGGTGGTGGAGGCAGCTCAAGAAGCAGGTGTGTCATGTCACGAGGGCCGATTGCCTGATGTGAGTGTGAGGGAGAGTCAGCGAAGTGTGGGGGCTCCCGTCACAGCCGTGTGCGGCGTGGTGGCACCCAATGCCTCCTCGACCCTTCCGCCCGCGCAATTGCGAGCAGGCACTTGACGAGAAGGCACTTGACCTTCTGCCGCACTATCCCATGCTCCCGCCCTGCACAGGCTGCCACGGCGTCGTGGTGGGCCTGCCCGTCACGCAGCGCGGCGCACTAGCCGACCGCGACACCGACTCGCAGCAGGGCCGGCGCTGCCGCAACTTTGCGCAAAACGTGGCCACGCTGGGCGTCACCCGGGGCCTGGACGTATACCTCGTGGACGAGCGGGGCAGCAGCCTGGAGGCGGACGTGGCCATGGCCGCAACCGGCACGCGCCGGAGCGCGGCATCCAAGGCGAGTGGGGCGCGTGTGCTCGAGGGGTGGCGGGCCATGGGCGGAGCTGCATGCTGTCCCATCAGTGGGCAATGTGCTGCCATGCCGCGGGCAGTCTCAAAGCCCTGCTGCCCAGCCCGCTCTCTGCAGCGCCGAGACTCGGTGGCGGCCGCGCTCATCCTGGCAGCCTTCTTCGATGACCCTGGTGCTGCTCTCTACGTGCGGCCCACGCGGCTGCCGGGGCAGCGGCAACAGCAGCCGCGTGCTCAAACACCCCAGCGCCGACGGCGGCCGTACTCAGCACCTGGGCAGCAGGCTGTACCGCAGCAGCAGCAGCAGCAGCCTCCGTCGTCACCAGGCTGATCATGTGCAGCCCTGCACTCTATCGCCAACTATTCTGATGCACTGCTATTTGAGAGCTGCAGCTCTGGACCGATAACAGGTGGTCCCCTTTGCAACAGGGAGCGCTGGGAGCTTGCAAGGACAAAAGAAAGGAACGGCTCGTGACCAGTGGCGTGCGGAAGGCTGACCGGCACATCGGCATCAATTTCTGATCCCTCGTTCCTTCATCACATCTCTCGCAGCCTCGGTAGTCTCCACAGCAGACGCGACAAGCAAGCGTCGCTCGCCGTCTCGTCTCATCATCATCGAGTGAGCGGGCCCCGATCGCCCATCTACAGTCTGCCAGGCATCGATCACGCACTGCCGTACAAGGGTATCACGCAGGAGGGGCACGCCGTTGCACCACAGTGCCCGCCACTTGCCCCCCCCCCCCCCCCCGCCGTGCCGCGCAGCCGTGCCGCGCAGCCGTGCCACAATGGGCGCAGAGAAGCCTGACACCCCCTCGCTGTACGAGACGCTGGGCCTGCAACCTTCGGCGCGCGACGTGGAGATCAAGCGTGCCTACCGCACCCTCGCCAGCCAGGCATGCCGCCGCGCCTGCCCGATTTGGAGGCGACATGCCGGCCCTCGTCGCCTCACCCTTGCGCTCTGCCACGCCCGTCCAGGCACACCCCGACAAGCCCGGCGGAGATGCCGAGCGTTTCCAGGCTGTGCAGCGCGCCTGGGAGGTGCTCTCCGACCCTGCCAAGCGCGCGCAGTACGATGCCACAGGTGCGAGGGCTCATGCGCAAGGCAACAGGATGGTAACAGCACCAGCACTGCCGGGTCGTTCTCATGCTCAGGTGGCTCTTCCGCTGCACACCATGCAGGAACCTGGGAGCGCAGCGCTGAGGACGATTTCCTGGACAGTTTTGCTGGAGGCGCGCTCCGCGACAGGTGGATGCTGGCAGCTGTGCTGGTGGCAACTGCAGCACCGGGAGCCAGCTGTGTGCCACTCACCTTCTGGCCGCCCGGCGCTCACTGCACGCACCGGGGCCCCTGACACGCAGGGTGCGCGCCGCCGAGCGGGCGCCCAAGCCCTCCCTGTCGGAGCTGGTGGCGGTGGCGCAGGACAAGTCCGCCCAGTCGCACACCGCCGGCTTTGAGGCGTTCATGCGCGCGCGGGGAGAGGCGGGTGCACGTGTGTACACAGTGGACGATGTGATTGAGCAGGTGTGGCTTCGCAGTGGCTCTTGCTAGGCACGCGTTGCGTGCAGAATGCACTGGGCAGCTGGCAACTGCCTGGCGCCGCCTCCCGTCTGTCTCTGACTTCCATCGGCCCTGGCTGCTGCCATTGCTGCTGCCCCTCTGCCGCAGTTTGGCGTGGTGAAGGCCAGGTGCGTCAGTGGCGTGAGACACATATCTTTGCACACAGTGCAGCAATCTCAGCAAAGCGGTGGAATAGGGATGCTATCCTGAGCTCGCCTCCTGGCGCGCGTGCTTGCTGTGCAGCTACGAGGGCGTGCCGCTGCCCAAGATCAAGGCCCACACGGTGCGGTGCGCCACGGCGGGGCCGCCCCAGGAGGTCCTCAAGGTCGAGCCAGTGATGCTGCCGGCGGAGCTGGAGTGGGGCCAGGTGCGCGAATAGGCCTGCGCGGCTGCTGTGGCTGAACTGTCCGCCGCCTTCTGGACCCCACCCCACCCACCCACCCTTCCACCTACCCCACACAACAGACACTACCTTTCGCTCACGCTGCTTTAAATGGGATGCGCTCTGCTGCTGCGTGATCCTGTCCCCTCAGCGCAGGTGCTGGTCTCCATCCGAGCGGCGCCAATCAGCCCCGCCGACCTCTTCACTGTGCAAACAGGCGCTTATGACCGCACGGCGGTGCAGCACCCCTTCACACCAGGTTAGCCGCAGCAAGCGGCGGCTGTGCGGTGGGGGCGCGCCAGTCGCCCAGCTTTCCATGACCCTTGCAACTGCTCCCCTCCTCCCCATCCCCCTCTGCAAAGGCACCGCGGGCGTGGGCGTGGTGGTGAAGCTGGGCCCCGGGTGCAAGTCGCTGGCGGAGAACGACTGGGTGATCCCCGCAGAGCCGGGGGTGGGCACCTGGGCCAGCCTGGTGGTCGCGCGGGAGAAGGACCTGATCCGCCTGCCGGCCGACTGCATGCCAGTGGAGCAGCTGGCCTGCTACCGCGAGGCGCTGACGGCCTACCGCCTGCTGGAGGACAGCTCCCTCAAGCCAGGCGACGCGGTCCTCCTCAACGCCGCAACCTCCTGCACCGGCCAGTACCTGCTGCAGCTCTGCGCGGTCCTGCGCCTGCGCGCCATTGCGGTGGTCTCGCCCGGCCAGCCCGACTTTGAGAAGGTGAAGCTCTGGCTCACGGCGCTGGGCGCAGCCCAGGTGCTTACGGACGAGGGGTCGCTGCGGCTGGCGCTGGAGGAGCAGCGCTTCTTCTCAAAGCCCAAGCTCGCGCTCGACGCGGTCGGCGGCGCCAGCGGCGCGCGCCTGGCCGAGGCGCTGGCCGAGGGCGGCGCCCTCGTCATGTACGGCGTCATGAGCGGCAAGAGCACCGCCTTCCAGTGGCGGGACTGGCTGTTTGGGGGGCTCAAGGTGAGCGGGGTGGGTGGGGTGCAGGGGCAGCGCCACTGGCCAGCATGCGCAGCAGGTACAGGGGTGACCAGTCTCTTGTGCTCCCAACGTCCTGCTGCCCACCAGGCGAGCGGCTTCAACCTGACAGCTTGGATGAAGGCCAACCGCAAGAAGGTGCCGGCGCTGGTGGAGAGCCTGGCCAAGGTGCGAGCCTGCGGGTGCTGGCCCTTGGAGCACTGTGAATGCTGCTGCTTGAATGGTCACTGCGGCCTAACACAGCTGTATTTGTTGACGGTGCGCCTGCCACCGTCCTGATTTACTCGGCCTATGTGTTGCTTGCAGCTCGTCAACGCGGGCAAGTTGAGTGCGTCGGTCACCGAGTATGAGCTGGCGACAGAGTTTGGGGACGCACTGGAGCACGCGGTGGAGCGGCACCGCAACACCAAGGTCGTGCTGCGCGTGAACGATGTCGGCGAGCAGATCTGAGGCGGCGGCCAGCAGGGCCGGCTGTTCCGCACGCGGCCAGGTGGTGGCAGGGGCAGGGCGGCGTGCGCCAGCATGTGATTGCACCTCCCATGTGCCATCCATTCAGCTGCCTCACCCACACGGGGTGCTGGGAGCACCCCAATAACATGTTCTCTCCTGACTGAAAGGGGCGCGCCTCCGCAGCACCCCCGAGGGCGGGGGCCGACCACCCGCGGGGGCCGCCTTCCATGCTGGAGCACGCATTCCTTCAACTGGTGCCCTCCACGTCTCTAGTTTACCTGTACCTCCCGCCGCCTGATCTCAACGCGCGCTCTGCCAGCCCGGAGGAGGCCCAGGCAGTTGTGTGGTTGTTGCGGGCAGCGGCGTTGACAGGCAGCATGTCGTTCATCTACGGCGATGGCGACCGGGTGAGGGCGCGCTGCCGCTGCGCAGTGCAGGCTTCACTTGAACGCAGGCTCTGCAGGCCCCACATTGCTGCAGCGCGCTCCGCAGCGCTTGCAGAGGGTCTATCCAAGCTGGGGCGGGCGATCGCGGTGCCCTGTGCGGGCGCGGCGCACCCCGCCAGACCCTATCCCGCCGCGCTCCCGACGTACTCGATTGCCTGCTCGAGGTGTCATGGGCTCCTTTTCCCACCCACCTTTCCATGCGGTGCAGCTCCAGAAGGAGCTGTCGCAAAAGTCCCGGCGCCTGGTGGACGTGGAAAACAAGCTGGCCATGAAGTGCACCGAATTCGACCGCCTGGCCGAGGAGAATGCCAAGCTGCAAGCCAAGCTCAGGGAACAGAGCACGGCGCTGGTGGCAGCCCAGAGCAAGGCAGGCAGCGGGCGTCCCAGCAGCAGCAGCGGCGCTGCGGCCGCTGGAGCCAGCACCCCACGGGGCCCGCTCAGCCGGCAGGGCTCGTTCGGCAGCGACGGCTCGGCGGCCGAGACGCTCAAGGCCAAGGAGAAGCAGGTGGAGGAGCTGCAGGCGCAGGTGGCCAAGCTGCAGGCGGCTGCTGCTGCCGCAGCCAGCGCCGCGCCGGCTGCTGACGCCGGCTTCAAGGTGGTCGGCGAGGGCAGTCCCTCGGGCGGCCAAGGCGCGTGCAATAATCTCTGCTGGAGAGCGAGCTGGTTGCTGTTGGGTGCAGCTGTGCCGGGACAGGGAGGCTGTTGTGGACTTGCAGTGCGCCGGGGGAAGGTTTCTCATCGCGCTGCCCACCACCTCAACCACCTCTCATCCGCCTCCTACCCTGCAACCGCGCTGCAGCTTGCACCCGGGTGTCCTCATACCGGTGGGGGTCCCCGCGTTGCCTGCGCCGCAGTGAGCCGCATGCAGGCGCTGCGCACCGAGTGCGAGACATGGAAGGCCCGGAGCGAGGGGTTGATGGTGGAGCTGAAGGAGACCAAACGCAAGCTGGGCGCGGCAGAGGCCGAGCAGCGGCTGCTCGAGGCGCGGTGCGCGGAGCTGGGCGAGGCCAAGGTGGCGGGAGAGGAGGCGGCGCGCAGCCTGCGCGGCGAGCTGGCCGCCACGCGCGACGCAGACGAGCACCGCATGCGAGAGGTTCGCAGCCAGCTGGTGCGCAGCGACAGCGAGGTCGCGCGCCGGCAGGCGGATCAGGCGCGGCAGGCAGACGTGATCGACGACCTGCGGGCGCAGGTGGACAAGCACGCGCAGGTGGGGGAGCGGCCCCGTGGGGCTCTCTGCTAGCCCGTGGGGCTCTCTGACCCGTCGGTGTTGCCACGAGGGTGTTGCCAGGAGGTGTCTGCAGCCTGCAATGCCACTGGGACGTGCAACACCCTGACCACTCTGACCGCCTGTGTGCCCCACTGCTGTCACCTGTGCAGGACAAACTGCGGCAGGAGCAGGGGATCATGAACCTGGAGGGCGAAGTGGCCAGGTGGGTGCACGGGGAAGGGGGGCGGGTGCGCAGTGCGAGTCGGGTGGGGCTGGACGGCTGTGGGCATGCCGACAGGCAGATGGGCATCTCTCCATTGCTTTTTTGCTTCTACCACAACCCACCCATCTCCGATTGCTTGCGAATCGCCCGATCTGTCTTGCCTGCGAATTCTCGGTTGCTTCTTTCGAACCGATCGCTTTGCGCACCACCGATTGGCTTGCTTCAGCCAGTGGGATCGCGATCGGGGCCTTGGGGGCCCACGAACTTGGCTTGGCCGCGTGTGGGCACTGGGGCAGCAGAATGTTCACGGAGGAAGCGTACCAAAGGTGGCACGACGCAATGTGGCGCGATGGGAGAGTTTTAAACAGAGGGATCCAAGGACGGGCGGCGCTTTCACCGACCTACCGACTGCCCTCCCCGCCCCTCGCAGGCAGAAGCAGCTGGTGCAGGCGTCGCAGGCGGAGGCGCTGCGACTGGGCGCGCTGCTGGAGGAGAAGATGGCGGCTGCCGACGCGCTGGCCGCGGAGCTCCGGGAGGCGCACGAGCGCAAGGCGCTCAAGGACACCGAGTGCGCCGACTTGGCCGCCAAGCTGGCGGCGGCGCAGCGCGAAAAGGCGGCGGCGGAGGTGGAGGCGCGCCAGCTGGCGTCCGATGGCGCAGACAGGGCGGACGAGTGCGAGCGGCTCAAGGGCGCGCTGCGTCAGGCGCAGGAGCACGCCGACGCGGCCGACGTGGCGGCTGAGGGCGCGCGCGCCGCGGCGGCCGAGGCGCGGCGTGCGCTTGAGGCCAAGGAGGCCGTGCTGGCCGCCGCGCAGGCGGGGCTGGACGAGCGCAGCGGCGAGATCGACGCGCTGCGCGCGGCGGCGGCAGCGGCGGCCGAGGCGCACGAGATGACGGGCGCGGGCGCGCAGCGCCTGGAGAGCAAGGTGCAGCAGCTTTCGGCAGAGCTCAAGGACAGGGATGCGCAGCTGGAGGGTGGGTGCCAAATTTGTGTTTTGGGGTGTTTTTTCGGGTTTGGGTGGGGAGCGCAGGGTGCGGAGACGGCGGCGTTGGCCACAGAGCGGAGCAGGATGCCGCATCCCCGTTCATGCTAAGCCTTGGGCGGGCCTGTGTCCCTGCCGCGCCCGTGCAGCGCTGGGCGTCGAGCTGGATGCCGAGAAGGCGGATGCCGCGGCCAAGGGCCAGCGCATCCTGGACCTCACGATGCAGCTGCAGGAGGCGCAGGTGGGCGGAGCGAGTGCCGGGAGCAGGCTCTGGGTCACGGCTGCTGCTGCGACTTCTGACCAGCACAAGCGCTGCTGTTCCTGCGCGTACCCACACGCACGTAATACGGCCATCCCCCTGGTCACAGGTGGCGGTGGACAAGCTGCGCGGCCGCATGGAGGGCGAGCTGGAGGAGGTGCGGGCGCTGAACGCAGCGATGCTGGGCCCGCAGGAGGCGCTCGAGGCAGAGGTGGACTCGCTGACCGCCCAGCTAGCGGCGGCTCGCCAGGTGGGGCGGGCGGCCGCTCTTCCCGCACTCGGCCGCCGAAGACCTGCCTGCTGCTGTTTGTCAGGCGGGAATCGCTTTGCTGAGGACGCTGTTGGCTGGTGTATCACTTTTCCCTGGTGTTTTCAATCTCTGTGCAGGCCAACGAGGTCAGCAAGCAGCAGGTGGCCGAGCTGCAGGCGCAGCTCGATGCGGCTGCGGTGGCGCAGAAGGAGGTGCAGGCGCAGGTGTCGCAGGTGTCTGCGCGTGGCGCGGAGCTAGAGCGGGAGCTGGAGATCAACCAGGAGGCCCTGGCGGTGGCAGAGGGCAAGGCCGCCCAGGTGCGTGGGTGGGGTGGGCTGGCAGGGTGCATGCAGGAGTGCGTTGGCGTGCGGGCCGTGCAGGCTCCCTCCTCTGCGTCCATGATGGCCCCTCAGCTGATATCAGCTGGCTGGTGCTGTGTGTTGGTTTGCCTCCTCGCCCTGCAGGTGCAGATCCTGCTGTCCAAGCTGGACGCAGCGCAACAGCAGGTCGCGGAGAGCGAGGTGATGCGGCGCAAGGGGGGTGTTTTTTTTTAATGTTTTTAAATATAAAACCGCGCTGCTCACGTACCGCTACCGCTACTGCTGCCTTCCTGCAACCCCTGAACTCGGTTCCTCAGCGCGTCCCCGCAGACCGCGCTCAAGATGGCCCACAGCCAGTTCAGCCTGCTGAGCGATGAGCTGGCCGCGGCGCGCGCCCAGCTCGAGGAGCGCAGCAGCACAGCGCTGGAGAACGTGCGCGCCGCGCTTGTCGACAAGGACCGCCGCCTCGTGGGGCTGGAGGGCGAGCTGGCCACGCAGGCCGCGAGCATCGGCCTGCTGCGTCGCCAGGTCGCCGACCACGAGAGTCACAGGATGGAGCAGGAGGCAAGCGCGACCAACCAGCAGATGGCGATCGCCGACCTCAAGGTGGGCAGGGGGGGGCAGGGGGCGGCAGTTGGTGGAGGGGGAGGGTCGCGCGTTCAAACGGCGAGCACGCGCGCGCAGCCCGCCCGACAGTGCCAACTCCGTCCCCGTGTCGCCTGGCCCCGCACAACAGACCGAGCTGCGCACCAAGGAGATGGAGGTGCAGGACCTGTCCCGCGAGCTGGCGGCCGCCAAGAAGGACGCCGCCCACCACGCCGCCGTGGTGGCGGAGCTGCAGGTTGGCAGGGGTGCACGCGCGCTCAGCTGGCAGCCCTCCCTTTCCCTTGCCGGCGCCCTCCCCCGCGCGCCGCGCCACAAACGTCGCGTGCGCCCTGCCTCCCTGACCCTGCCCTGCCAGGCCAAGGCCGAGCGCTCGCGCAAGAAGATCGAGGCGCTGAGCGACGCTCTGGACGAGGCCAACGGGGGGGCCAAGGCGGACAAGGAGCTGGCGCGCGCGCTGGACGAGGCGCGAGAGGAGCTGGCGGCGGAGCGCGCCGCGCACGCCAAGACCTGCAGGCGAGCTGGGCAGACTGCGTGCGGCGCGCAGCAGCGCATTCTAGGCAGGCCTGCTGGTTGTGCGCCACAGTACGAGCAGGTCCATGCGGCCACCGCTCGCGCCCGCTGACCGCACTGCCGCCGCCTGCAGGATGCTCCTGGCCGAGCAGGAGCGCTTTGAGCAGCTGGGCAAGCGCGGCAGCCTGTCGCCGCGCGAGGCGGCCTCGGTGCAGAAGCAAGTGCTGGACCTGGAGCAGAAGGCGGCCGACAGGTGTGTGTGAGGCTGACGGGGAGTGGGTGGGTGGGTGGTGGAGACAAATGGGCACTGGGTCTTGTACGCTGCACCAGTTTCCACATCTCAGGCAGCAGCCTGCTTGATGAGGCCCGCTGCACTCTCCACTGCGCTCCCTGATGTTTGTAGCGAGGCGGTGGCCTGCCGGCTTCAGCTGGAGGCTAGCGAGGTGGAGGAGGCGGCCGTGCTGGCGACCGCCAAATCCACGCCAGGGGAGCGGGAGGGCTCGCCGCCTGCGGTGCAGGGCGCAGCGGCCGCCCCTGCGGCCGCCACGCCAGAGGTCGAGGAGGTGGCGGCGGTGGTGCAGCAGCTGAGTGTGGAGGCGCCGGCAGCCGTGGCGCCCCAGTGGGCTGCGGACAAGGCAGAGCTCAGCCCCGAGGCAGCGTCGCCCGCCGCGGGCAAGTCGGCGGCGGCCGAGGCAGCGGCCGAGGAGGAAGTCGTGCCGGCCACAGTTCCCAGCCCCACAGCGACCACGGCGCCCAGCCCCAAGGCCGAGAAGTCTGTGGAGGACTGAGCTGTCCAAGATCCAGTTTTCAATCAATCGTTCACAAATGTACATGCCAGGGTGACCCTTCCGCTGCTTGACCAGCCATTCTAACTTGACACATGCCTTGCCATTCTTCCTTTGCCGTGAGTGCAAGCAGCGGTGGCAGCTGTGAGATGATAGCTCTGTTCGGGGCTTTCTCCTCTGTCTTTGCATGCGACTTGACTGATGCTTCAAGGGGATGTGACCTCTTGAAACCCAGTCTTGGGGGGTGGAAGGGGCGGTGGGGAGGCATGCAAGGGGGGCTGGCACTGGGAATGGAGGATGGAGGCGAGGGGCCGGGCAGGCGCTCGCCCCGCGCCCCTGGCGGGGCGGGTGCCGAAGCAAGGTCCCTCCCCGCTTGCCTCCGTACTCTCAGCCTACCCATCGTTGCACTGATTCCAACGTCCAGCCAGCCTCTCCCCAAGCCTCATCATCGCATCGAGGACCGCTTCACCGCCGTCCAGGAGCTTGGCGGGCGCGTCTAGATCTTTCAGGTGTCTCGATCGCGGCGCTCGGGCAGCGCGAGAGTGCACAGGCATGCTCCTCGTCGGCTGAACCCTTTCGGCTGAGACCTGGCCAATTGCCTCCCCGTGCAGGTGCAGGGCAGACGGTAGGCGCCCCAGCCCAGAGCATGGGAGCCGACCACCCCGCCGGCGCCGCCCCGCTCGGCGAGGCAGACGCGACAGAGCCCCAACCGGCAACCAACGACGTCGCCGCCATGGAGTCTGTCGAGACAGCAACCTCAGGGGGCGAGCTGGATGTGCTGGCAGTTGCGCAGGCGGTGGAGCAGGCAGTGGCTGGGCTGCGCGAGCAGGTGCAGGTGGCCGGCCAGGCAGGTGCGGCCATGGCTGATGCGGAGCAGGAAGATGGCGGGGCTGCAGCAGACGCTGATGCAGGAGTGACAGCGGCTGATGCCGACGAGGCAGCAGCAGATGAGCCTGCCGCATCTGCAGCGGACCAGGGGGCCACTGCGGCTGCGGCGGCAGACGCGGCGCCCGCAGCCGCGCCGGTGGCGCCCGTGCCTGCTCGCCAGCTGTATGGCTACCAGGACGAGGCAGACGACAAGGCCTCTGCACAGCCGGCGGCGCCGGCGGCCGCGGCTGGCGCGGCCGTGCCCGCCGCCGCGCGGCCCGAGAGCACGGCGGGCCAGGCGCAGGCGCAGCGGCAGCGCATGTACCACCCCACGCCCGAAGTCACGGCGCCGCCCTACGCTATTGACGACGGCACCTGGGACCAGCACCCCACGCGGCCAGAAGGGTGGAAGCCCGTAGAGCTGTTTGTGGGGGGGCTGCCCCCCAGCGCCGACGAGGTCGGCGTGTGGCGGGCGGTGGTGCCCATCAGCGAGGTCGTGTCGGTGAAGCTCATCCGGCGCAAGCGCGACCGCGGCGACTGCCGCGGCTACGGTGAGCGGCCGCCGCTCTGACTGCCGCGCCGTGGCTGTCGCGGCGCTGCGAGCAGCCCCTGCCTCATTGTCAAGGGCGGTGCACCCTGGCTGCACTGCAAACGCCCTCCACTACCACACGTGCGGCCAGCCCTCCACTACCACACATGCGACCTCACTAGTGCCTCCTAATCTCTGACCGCAGGCTTCGTCAAGGTGGCCAACCGCGAGGTGGCAGAGCTGGTCTGCGAGCGCGTCAAGGAGGCCTGCGGCGCGTCCGTGGCCATCTCCATCCCAGGCTCCAAGCCAGTCGCGGAGCTGCACGCGGCGGCGGCAGAGGCCCTGGCCGCCGCGCCGCTCGAGCTGCCTGCCGACGAGGACAGCAGCATTGCCCAGCTGCTGACCGCGCTGCGCACGCACCCAGACCGGCAGGCGGCGGCCACATCGGCACTGGCAGCGGTGCTGCGAATAGACAAGCGGCCACGGCTGGCCTTCCCGCCTGGGTCCACCCCGACACCCGAGCTGGCCATGGCTGCGGCTGCTCCCGCAAAGCAGGAGCTGGCGGCGGCCAGGGCGGCCGCCACAGACAAGGCGGCGCCGGCGGCCAAGGCGGCGCCCGCCGCCGCGCCAGGTGGGGGTGCGGGTGAGGAGGACAGCGATCCGCTGGCGGCCTGCCCCAGAGTCCGCTCGCTGATGAAGCGCTTTGCGTCGGAGCGGCGGCTGGAGAAGACGCCGCTGTCGGTGGTGTACGAGTACGCGGGGCGACTGACGCTCGAGGTGGTGATTGAGCAGGTGCGCGGGGGCAGCAGCAGTGCTCGTGGATGCAGTGCGTGGGGGTGCAGCGACAGCGTTTGGTCGGTTTAGTCGGTGAGCGGCAGCGGTTGAGGTGCAGGTGCAGGTGTGCAGAGATGTCTTGCAGCAGAGTGGCTGGGAGTCGCAGCAGCGTGCCTGGGTGCAGATTTTTAGATGGCAGCAGGCGCGTCAGGCTGTCGGCATGAGTCGTGGTGTGTGCCTCACATCACGTCCTCCCTGCCCCTCCGCCTGTGCAGGTGTCAGACGGCGGCGGCGCGGGGCCTTTTGAGCTGGAGGCACGCCTGGTGTCCCACCGCGGCACGCAGACGTTTGCGTCCGGCCGCGGCGGCGGGCGCAACAAGCAGGCGGCGCGGCAGGCGGCGGGCGCCGCCCTGCTGGAGAACCTGCTGCAGACGGTGCCGGAGGAGGATCTGCTGATCCCCGGCAAGGCCGGCAAGCAGCAGCCGCAGGTGCAGGTGCGGCGCAGGGCGGGTGCTGCGCGGCTCCGCAAGGGCTGGGACAGGTCCAGGGAGTGGCCCTGCGCAGGGCTGCATGTTGCCGCTGGTCTGCCCTCACTCTAGGACTGCTTCCTGCTCTTTGTTGGATGCTGCAGCACGCGGGCCTGGGGATGGAGGGCCGCGGCGGCAGGGGCCATGGCGGCCGCGGCGGCGGCCGCGGCTACGGCGGCCGGGACGGCGGCCGGGGCTACGGCGGCCGGGGCGACGGCGGGCGCGGGTACGGCGGCCGCGACGACGGTGGCGGCAGGGGCCTGGGCCCTGCCTTCACTTCGGCTGGGCGCATGGACGCGCGGGGGATGCAGTACCCCAGGGCCGGGTATGGGCAGCGTGAGGTGCGAAAGCTGGCGCACACCTCAACTGCACGCCTCGACCACATGCCATCAAAGCGTGCGCCTCCCGCTGCCCTGCTCCTTTGCACAGCAAGCGCCGTCTCCACTCTTCTGCGTCTGTGCCGCTCCCTGTGCAGGGCCAGGGCCCCTATCGGCAGGGCCCCGCCTGGGAGGGCTACCGCGGCGGGCCAGGTGGTCCGGGGCCCCAGGGGCCCCCTCACATGCAGCGCAGCGAGGGGCCGCCGCCCTACGCGCGATCCCAGCAGGCGGCGGCTCCCATCCAGCAGCCCCAGCAGGCATATGCCGCGTACCCTGCCAGCGCTGCCATCCCCATGCTGGTGGCGGCGGCACCCTCTGGCGCAGCCGCGCCCATGCAATTCGCTGCCATCCCTGCCGCCAGCGGCTACGCGCCGGCCGCAGCTGCCCCCATGGTGTCTAGCGCGCAGCACTACGTGCAGCAGCCGCAGTATGTGCAGCAGCCGCAGCAGCCGGGCGGAGGGGCGGGAGCTTATCCAGGCGGCAGTGGCGCGCGCATGCAGGCGCCCGCAGCAGCCGCCGGCTACAGTGGCGGCACCAGCGGCGGCCCTGGAGAGCCCTCTGCCAGCGGATTCTATTCTGCCACTGTTGAAGCCCCCACCTACCGCACCGACACCAAAGGCGCCGCGCCCTATGGCGTGCAGCAGCCGCAGCCGCAGCAGTACGCTCAGCAAGCGCCCTATCAGAGCCAGCAGCCGGCATTGGCAGCGGCGGCCTACGCCCCGGCCGCCCAGGCGGCGTACGGCCAACAGGGTCAGCAGGTGACGTACGGCCAGCAGGCCCAGCAGCAGCAGCAGCAGGCCCAGCCTCCCTACGCCCAGCAGGCAGGCGCGTACGGCGCGCCGGAATACGGCGTGCCCGGCCAGGTGGAGGGCCAGGGGACCCCCCGCAAGTACATTTCAAACACCTCTGGTGGGCCGGCGCAAGCGCCCTCATACGCCGGCGCTGCTGGCGCCGGCGCTGGCGCGAGCCAGCAGTACACGCCTGGTGCGACTGCTGCCGCCCACCAACAATTTGGCTATGTTGGGTACGGCTCTCCCGCGGGCGCCCAGCCCGCTTCCGCTGCTGGCACTGCCGCCGGCGCTGCGCCCGCGGGAGCTGGGGGGGCCGCGCAATACCACAATGCTTATGCGGGTGTGCCCGGGCAGCACCCATACAATCCGTATGGCGCCCCGTACCAATGAGCCCTAGGCACTGGGGCGTGCAGGATGGGCATTGCATGTGGCCTTGAGCAGCTGCCCAAACGGGCGGCTGCTAGAAGTGGCGGTGCCAGCCCTGTTGGCCGTCGCTTGGCGACTGGTGTTGTGTTTGGGAACTGCTCTCCCCAGCCTGCCAAATGAAGCTGCATTGTGCTGCGAGGGAGCCGCACAGAGAAAGAGCCATGCACAGAGTAACACAATGGTCCAATTTAGCAGTGGCGTTCCGCACCACTGGCTGAATGAGCCACCCTTGGCATAAGCTTGGGAGGAAGAATGAGAGGACTGCAGCTTCGGCTTGGCGGTGAGGTGCACAGGCTTGGCGGGCAGAAGGCTGCCGGTGCACAGCGGCCGCGGCCCCTAGCTGTCGACCCGCAGAGTTGGGATGAGGAGTGGCATTCCCAGGAGCGCATGCAGGGCTGTGCATGCATTGTGCCGCGGCTGTCCTGCGGCGGCGGCTCGCCACAAGAGGCGGGAGCCGCCCAGGGGCCCTGATCACACTGTGTTTTCGCGCTCTCCACCACTCTTTCGCTCGAACTGGGCCCTAGCCTGCGCTTGGAGCACTCATCCTGCTCCTGCGTGATCACCACCCAGCTTTGTTGAGCCTTGCACGAGCCGGCCTGTCCTCCGAGAATCGCCAGCAGCGGCCGAGGGCCGCGGGGGGCACTCGGGCCTGCTATGGCCGACAAAAAGGCGCTACGAGACGCTGCCGTGGCAGCTGCGATCGGAGGCATAGGTGCGGGCGCGTGGGCGCGGGTCGGGCACAGCGCGCGCTTGAGAAGAGCAAGTGCTAGCACCCGGCGCCACTCGCCACCACGCGCCCGTCCGACCGCCCTCCCCCCCCACACACACACAACCGCCCGCCGCCCACAGGCGTCGCTGCCGTGGCCGGCCTGGCTGTGGGTGCCCTCGCGGGCGCAGGCCTGCTCACCATGAGCAGCGCGGTGGGGCGCCGCGGCAGCAAGCCCCCGCTGCTTGCAAAGGATATCAAGTGGGACGCTGAGGGGCAGATCGAGAACTGGGGCCACGTACTCAAGGCAGTGCAGCAGGGGGTGAGAGCGCGCGCCCTGCCGCACTCGCGCTCGCAGCCCCACTCACGCCTGCTGAATGCGGGCGCCTTGGCTGCCCGCGAGGGCAGCCAACGTGACGCCCTGCCTGCTGCCGAGCCTGCTTCCCCGGCCCACCCTGGCCCCCATGCTCGCGCACAGGGGCTGGAGCCGGCGGCACGCGCTGCGGTGTGGCCCCTCCTGCTGGGCGTGTTCCCGCCAAACAGCACCCAGGCGGAGCGGGACGCTGAGCTCGAGCGCCTGCACCGCTTGTACACCAAACTGGTGCTGGTCTGCCAAGAGCTCGACCGCCAGATCGCGGCCCTCAGGGACTCCACCGGCGGCGCCGGCACTAGCGCCGCCGGCACCGCCAGCGCCGCCGGCAGCGGGGACGCTGCAGAGGGCGCCGCGGCTGCCGACGCCGCAGGGGGCGCGGCCGCCAGCGGCAGCGCCAGCAGCAGCCCGGAGCGGGGCGCGCCGCCGCTGCCGGGCAACCTGGCGGCGTTTGGGGAGGCGCACCGCATCATTGTCATCGATGCGGTGCGCACCGACATCCAGCGGCAGCAGCAGGGGGGCCCCATCGGCGGCGGCCCGCCCTCGCCCACCGTCACCATCCTCCCCGTCTCTGCCGGCGACGGCCTGCCCGAGCTGATGCTCGTGCAGGCGCCGGAGCGGGAGGCCTCGCCCGCCGAGGCGGTGTCCGCTGGCCGCCTGCCGCGCTGGCGCTCCGCGCTCGCGGCCGGCGCGCTCGACGGCGCGACACACCTCAATGCGCACTCGCGCGCCGCGATGCTGCGCCTGGTCAACCTGCTCTCCGCCTACGCGGTGCACGACCCCGAGACCGGCTATTGCCAGGGCATGAGCGACCTGGGCGCGATCTTTGTCGCGCTGTTCGACGATGATGCCCTCGCGTTCGCCTGCTACGAGCGGCTAATGCGCTCCGCGCGCCGCAACTTCTGTCACGACGAGCGCGGCATCAAGTGAGCGGCGGCGTGTGTGCGTGGTGATGGTGCGGGGTGGTGTGTGTGGTGGGAGGGGGGGAAAGGAGGGGTTCTGGGCGCTGGCGCGGTGCAGGGGTGGCGGCGGCGACGAGCGGGGCGGCTCTGGGCCTGGGAGGGCGGGGCGGCGCAGCGCTCGGCGGGCCCTATCACTGCGCCAGGTGTTCACCTCTCACCACCTCCCCACACCCTCCCTGCCTGCGCACTGCACCTCCCCAGGCACCAGCTCTCGCAGATCGGCCGCATCCTGCGCGACACCGACCCCTCCCTGCACCGCAAGCTGGCCGCGCTGGAGGCGGAGGACTGCATGTTTGCCTACCGCATGGTGGTGGTCATGCTGCGCCGCGAGCTGCCCGCCGCCGAGTGCTGCACACTGTGGGAGGTGCAGTGGGCGCTCGAGGCGGGGCTGGCGGCCGAGGCGGCGGCCGCCGCTGCCGGCGCGCCGCCGCCCGAGGCGCTCGTCTGCCGCACCAACTCTGGCTCCGGGGGGTCGACCACCGCGGGCATGGCGGCCGCTTCCGGGGTCAGCCCCGCAATCCAGTCGACGGTCGCGGGCCTGGCCGACGCCAGCGCCAGGGCGGCGGCCGAGGCCTCCGCCGCCAGGCCGGGCAGCGCCGGCGCCAGGCACCGCGCCGACTGGCACGGCGGCGGCAGGGCAGGCAGCGGCAAACGCGGCGGCAGGCTGGTGCCCGCGGGCTCGGGCGGCGCGCCCGCCGGCGGCGGGGGCAAGGGCAGCAGCGGGTCGCAGGAGGCGGAGCCGCCCGAGCTGCTGCTGCACTTCATCGCGGCGGTCGTGCGCAGCCAGCGGGCGCGCATCCTGGGCGAGTGCGCGACGCACGACGACGTGCTGCGCCTGTTCGGCACCGTGCGCGTCGACTTTTGGCTGTCGCTGGCCCAGGCGCGCAAGCAGTTCAAGGCCTACACCCAGGGCGCGCTGGTCATGCAGCGACTGTGAGGCGGCGGCGGCTGCCGGGCGCGCCGGCAGCGATGGCACCGCGTGACACGGCAGCTGCGACAGCCCGAGGTGCCAGTGAGGGTGAGCCCGCATGTGAGGCCCCCTTGCTTCTCAGCCTGCCCGCCCCTGTACCCTGCCCCCTTTGCCATCGTGTGCCTGTTCGAGCGTCATCATTTGATTTGTTTGTGAGCGTACAGTGCTGGGCAGTGCGAAGGAGGGCGTGGTACAAGCAGAGGCCTGGTAGCGAGAGAGGGGAGCGAGCAAAGAATGGGGGAGCTGAAAGGCGTCAAGGGGCAAGTACAGGGTCAGGTGGGGTGGCAGGCGTGCCCTGCGGCGGGGTGCAGGGGTGGAGGGGTGGGGGAGGTCAACCCAGGAAGTGAAAGAAATCCAGGGGTGAGGGAGGGGCCGGGCGTATTCCTCTCCCTTCTTTGTTATCCGCTGCCGAGTTCCCCTTCCAGCTGCTCACCAGGAGCGCCGTCGCATCCAGCGCCGTCACACTAGGAGGACGGCGTTGATGCAGCCGTCGTTCTCCGGGTTGTTCGTCACCTGCGGTTTGCGGGGCAGGTTGGCAGAGAGGGCAGCGGCATGGTGCCCACGCGTGGTGCCCAGCCCTGGCGCACTCTACCGCGCCTGCCCGCAGCCTGCCTGGCAGCCCTCCCCCCACCCCCGTGATGCGGCCGGCCACCGCCTCCTCGCCTCCTCTCTGGTGCCCGCGCTCACCTGCGCGTACTTGCCCCACACGACCTTGCCGCCGGGGGTGACGAGGCCCAGCTCGGAGACGTTGACCTCGATCACCGTGCCGCGCGTGACGACGCCGAGCGAGGTATAGGCGGTGCCGTTGGGGTTCTTCTTTACGCCGATGATCTCCAGCTGTGGGCGGTGGGCGCGGGCGAGCGTGTGTGGGAGCGAGCGGGGGGGGGGGCGGCCGAGCAGCGGGTCGGTTGGTTGGTGGGGGCGGGGCCACGGGGCGGTAGAGCAGGGGCGGGGCGCGCCGACCACACACCTGCCCCGCACTGCCGCACTGGAATTCCCTTCCCTCCTGCCCGCACCGCACCTGGAACGTGGCCTTGAGCTCCGGGTGCGTGACGTTGGCCTTGTTCATGCGCAGGCCGGTGGGCCGGATGAAGCGTTCGTACTTGGGGGGCTTGCGCGTGAAGCCGGGCGGCACAAACGTCACCTGCGCGCAGCCAGGAAGCGCGCGGGCAGGCGTTAGGGAGCGCTCGCACGGCAGGTGCAGGGGCCAGCTCTCCCCGCAGCTCCTTTCCAGCAAGCGAGTGTGCTTCAGCTCAGCACGCTGACAGCCCCGCCTTCCAAAAGCCTTTCCAAGCCTCTCCTGCCCTGCCGCAGAGAGCGCTCGACAACAATTTCACACGCGCCGAGCCCACTCCTGCCCCTCTGCCCACGGCCACGCCCTCTGCACAAGATAGATTGCTCCATCTCGCTGTCCCCCCCCCCCTGCCCCGGCATCTCTTTCGCCCCCTCCACTGCCCGCCTCGCCCCCCGCGGCNCCCCCCCCCCCCCCCCCCCCCCCCCCCCCACACACACACACACACACCTTGGTGACCATGCGCTTCCACTCCTTGCGCCCGCGCTTGCCCGTCTTGAGCACCTTGAACATCTCCTCCTCCGCCACGGGCCGCACCTTGGGCAGCGGCACCTCCCACTTGCCCGCCTTCTCCTTGCGCTTCTGCTTGATCGTGTTGCTCAGCACCTTGGCGCGGTCGACCTGCGGGGGGCGGGCAGGCGGCAGGGCGCGGGGCGGTTGGGGGCTGCTGAGCCAGCGTGCTGCGTGCCGCCGGGGAGGGCTGCTCTCCACCACTCCTCTTCACATGCACAGCGCCCATGCCTGCTGCCCTCCTCTCCCCTCAGCCCCTCCTCTCCCTTCGCTGCCCCCCCCACCCCCCACCCCACCCCCACCCCCACCCCACCCACCCACACACACCACCAACAGCGCCGCCCCACCTGCTCGCGCTCGAGCAGGTAGGCGGGCACCGCCGCGCCCGCCGCGCCGTCGTCCGCCTTGCGCTGCTTGTCCTTCTGCTCGTGCATCGCGATCGTCTTCTTCATCGTCGCCTTCTCCGCGTGGCGCTGCTTGGCAAACATCTTGCCCTTGATGCCCAGCGCCTTCTTCGCAAACTGCGCGCGCTTCTTGACCGACCGCGCCTCCTTCTTGCGCGTGCGCTCCTCGTGGTCCAGCTGCCTGCGGGATGGTGAGGGCGGGGGGCCACGAGGGGTGCGCGGGAGGACGCTCGGCGCGGACACGGGCGGCCAGCGCGTGCGTGCCGGCCACCGCCGCCCGCCCGCCGGCTGCTGCAGGCTGGACCGGCACCTCCTGACAGTGCTCCAGGCTGCAGCGCCGGCACAGCAGGAGCGAACGAGGCCAGACCACGCCGCAAGCACCAGGCGCTCGCTCCTCCTCTCACCGGCCATAGCGCTTGATCGAGAGCTGGATGTAGTCGCCCTGCGGCATCTTGGCGCTCGGCGGCTGGGTAAGAGGCACTGCCTAGAGCGGCCGCCTGCACGCCAGGTCGGTCTCTCGGGACGCAGCGGCACCCGAGCCGCCAGAAAGGGCGTAGACAGGGCTGCCCAGTGGTCTTCTACCCGGCCCCTCGTGTACGAGACGCGATCGATCGCCTGCCGCTCCCGTGCGAACTCGCAGGCTGCAGGCAACCGTACACAGCGCATCCAGAGAGCAACAGCGATGAGCTTTGCTAGCAAACACTTCAATTCGCTCTGGAGGGCGTCTTCCGCCCTCCCCAAGCGGACATCGGCAGCTCTGGTGGTCGCCAGGGCTGCCAGCGGCACCAGCAGCGGCGGGGAGGGCAGCAGCTCCGGCAAAGGCTTCGGCACGCCGAAAAAGGCGCCTGCAGAGGCGCTGCAGAGCAGCCTGGCAGGTGGGCAGAGCCGCGCGCAGCCAATTGGCGCCACGTGGGGCGGCGGGTGTGCGGCACGCGCTGTGTGTGTCCGCGCGCGCTATGCATGTCCGCCCCTTCCTGCCTTTTCACCCCTCCATCCGCTCCCTCCTTGCAGACATCTCGCAGTCCTCTGGGAGGACGGCGCAGACCAACAACCTGATCCTTGGCGCCAGCGAGTCAGAGGATAAATGGCGGCAGCTGGACGAGCAAGTGAACGAGGTGGGCGCGCGCGAGACTTGCGCAACAGCAGCTCGGTGCCGCAGCTTGGTCGCTGAGCCGCGCAGGTCGCGGCCACACGAACGCGAGCTGCAGGTCCATCACATCTCCCAATCCTAACCCACCCACCCCATCCCCGCGCGCAGTACCCCGGCACACGCACGTTCAAGGCGATTGGCGACGGCGGCGACTCGTTTGTCGCCTCGATGGTGTCGGCGGTCGAGTCGGTGACAGGAACAGCGCTGCACGAGGAGTGCATCTCCACGCGGCTCTCTGCCAAGCAGAACTACATCAGCGTGACGCTCGAGGGCGTGTGGGTGGAGACGCCTGACCAGGTCCTCGGTGCGCGGCGGGCGAGCACTCGGCAGGGCTGGCCGGGCGCATGGCCGGGCTGGGTTGGCTGGGTAATGGGGGCGAGCCGTGGCAATCGCGCTGCTGAGGGGCTGGCCTGGAGCGCGCGTGCCTGGTCGAGAGCATGGCACGCGGCAACAGCTGGCGCAGGCTCGTGTGCGATGTGCTGGTGCGGCCATTCAGGGGCGCCTCCTGCCCCTGCCCTGCAGCCATCTATGAGAAGATGCGGGCAGACCCCCGGATGCGGTTCTTCTTCTGAGGCTGGGCGGTCTGGCCTCCTCCCTTTTTTCCTGCCTGCCGCTCTGCGGGCTGGCGTTGCAGTCAGCGCGAGAGAGCCAGCAGCGTCGACAGCACTGCACGCCCACCTCAGCATCCAGGTTGCTGGCGGGAGGTCTCTCCTTGATTTAGTTCATTTTTCTTCACTGAATAAACAATGAACAAATGTGCCACTAGGCTCCTCTCTTGTAACACTAGCACTGATGTCACTCAAGAGGGTGCAGGCCGCGAGCTGGGGCTGCTGTCACAGGGGGGGCAGCGCATCCTCCTCGTCTGCCTCCCCATCTGCAGCGGCCTCGCAGACTGCCGCTCGCTGCATTCCTGCCTCGCCGCGCCCATGCTGGCCGACCAGGCTCACCATGCCCTGCTGCGGCTCCGTCGTCGCCCGGCACCGCCCCCGCCGCCCGCCGCCGCCGGCGCCGAGAACGCCGGCGGCTGCGCGCGCGGGCCGCGCGCGAGAGACGTCCCAGCCGCCCTCGCCCGGTCGCTCCTTGGGCATGGTGAGCACGAGGCGGCCGGTCGCGCGCGAGCGCCGCGCGGTCGCGCCGTCGGGCCGCACCTCGGCGGGCAGCAGCAGCTGCAACAGGCGGCCCTTGATCAGCAGCCGCACTGCCGTGGGCTGCACGTCGGCCTCGATCAGCGACGTGTCGAGGTAGCGCCCCACGTCCACCTCCAGCACCACCGCCCCCCCGTCGGCGCTCTCGTCCAGGCTGAACTCCCAGTGCCCCTCGTTCCACTGCCGCAGCGGCTCCCCCTCCTGCAGCGGCGGCAGCCGTGCCAGCGGCGGCCGCGCTGCTGCGCCCCCTGCGCCGCCCGCGTCGCCGAGGTCGGCGCCCACCGCGCCGCGTGCCCGCGCCGCCTCGGCCGCGGCGACGGCCGCCGCGTGCTCGCGGTGCTCCAGCACGCGCGTGGCAGGGCACCACGGCCGCCGCATCTCGCCCTGCTCGTCCGAGCGCCCAGTCTCGGGGATGTGCTCCCTATCGACCAACAGTGGGCTGTCCCCGTCGCCGCAGTCCAACCCCAGTGCTGCCGCGGCCTCAGCGCCCCCCAGTGCCGCCAGCTCCGCCTCGGCCGCGGCCGCCAGCTCTGCGCTGAGCCGGGGCAGTGCGGCGGCGGCGGCCGCGCGCTCCGCGGGGGTCACCTCCTCCCCATCCAGCCGCGTCAGCTGTGGAAGCAGGCCCAGCACGTAGGGCCGGCAGCTCGGCCACTGGGTGCACGGGTTCCCTGCCAGGTGCAGCTCGCGCAGCGCCTCGTTGGCCACCAGGCTGGCCAGGCTGGGCAGGCCACAACAGCCGACAAAGTTGAGGGTGAGGTCCAGGCGCGCTAGCGACTCGCAGCCCGCCAGTCCCTCCACACGCGTCAGGTTGTTCACTGCCAGGTTGAGCTGCTCCAGCTCCTGGGGTGGCGGGGGCGGGGAGGGGTAGCGGTCGTCAGGGCACTGGCCCCAGCGACACGAGGCTGGCGTGTTACATTCTGCGGCAACCACGGCTGGCAGGCGGCTGCGGTGGCCCTGGTCCGGCACCCCCTCGGCCCGCCACCTTGAGCCGGTTGAGGCCCTCGATGCGGCAGAGCTGGTTGTTCTGGAGGTGGAGCACGCGTAGGTGGCGGCACAGCTGGTTGAGCAGCTCGATGCGCTCGATGCCCTGCTCATGCAGCGAGATCTCGCGCAGGCTGGCCAGCATGCCCTCGTTGTGCTCCGCCCGCCGGCGCAGCAGCTCCTCGGTGATGCGGACCATCGCAGGTGCGGCGGGCGCCCTGTGGGTGCGACGGTGGGCAGGCGGGCGGGCGGGTTGGTGGCGGAGGGCTTGCTGCCAGCTGGCGCGTGGACCAGCACGCCTGCTCCCTCGCACCAACAAGCGGTGATTCAACAGAAACCTTGTGTTCACGTGAGTCGTTCGGTGACAACACTGTCGCTTGGTTGCTTGATAGCTCCGGCCTGCAAAGGCCGCGTACTACAAATGCAGGTGCGAGGGAGGCTACAGAGCTCTGGTTGCTTGCCGCCAAGCCAGGTGCCACGTGGACGGGCAAACAAGGTCCGCTCGCCACGCCCCAAAGTTTGATCGCCATGTCCAGCTGACAGCTCACTCCTCTAGAGGAACATGGCAGAACATTTCAGCACCAGGCTCTCCCCACCTGGCGCCGAATGCCGGGCCCTCTTGCCAGCTCGCCTCAGACATGCCCGCCTCCAGTTTGTGCGAGGGCAACAGCACAGGAGGAGGGCGCAGGAGTCGCAGCAATCCTCGGCATCGCTGGACAGCGCTCTCTACACCCTGCCCAGCGGGGAAAAGGACGCGGAGGTGGTGCAGCTGCGACGGTGCGTTGGGTGCCGGCGGGGGGAGGGTCTGCCGAGGGCGCCAGGGCGGCGCCCGCCGTGCCAGCAGCGCAAACCCAGGTTGTCTGCCTCTCCCTGCGCAGGGCGGTGGAGCACCTAAAGAGCCTGAATGCAGACCTGCAGGCTGAGATCGCCCAGGTAGTCCGCAGCCTGTCGGTGGCGCTGGATTCAATCCCCGCCCTGGATGCGCCGACCGACCAGCAGCTGCAGGACGCGTCGGCGGCCGCCGGCGCCACCGCGGCCGCCGCCACGGACTCCCAGGGCGGCCCGCCGGTATACCACCAGCCGACGGAGGTCGCGCAGGCGCGGCTGAGCTGCTCGGTCCCGCACCCGGGGGCGCTGTGCTGCACCAAAACGGCAGTGACGGAGGTCGACGGCGCGTTTGTCATCAACATGTCCACCACCGCCAGGTGGCTGAGGAGCAGCCGCTTGCTGCTGCGCCGGGGAGGAGGTGCCGCTGCATTGGGAGCACCGGGCTGGCTGGGCACCAATGGGCGTGCGCATGGCTGGGGTATAAGGGACCCCGCTGGAAATGGCCTCGGCATCCATTTGCCACCGGTACCACTCTGCTGACCACTCATGCATTGTCCCCTTCCCATTCATGCTCTCCTGTCTCGCAGGGCCACCCGCAGCGAGCTGAACCCGGAGGACCTGGCAGCGATAGGGGCGCGCGCGCTGGAGTGCGCGGCGGTCGACTTCAGCCACTCGCGCTCGGCGGCCGCGCAGGCGCGGGTGCTGTCAGCGTCGCGCCGGCAGCGCCACAACGCGATCTGCTCCATCCTCCAGGACGGCCGCGTGCTCACGGCCGAGCACAACCCAGTGCAGTCAAGGTGGGGCCTGCTGGCGGTGTGGCCCAGCTGAGCGCTGGGAGGGGGCATGCTGCGCCCTAGCCTGTCCACGCCTCGGTCACGACAGCTCGCAACCACACACCGTGCACGCCACCCACTGCCCTGCAGCTTTGGCCACGAGAGCTATGTGCTCATGCTGGAACACCCAGCCACCGGCCAGCGGCTGCGAGCGCTTTTCAAGCCGCGCGTGTCCGGCGACGCCGACGGCTGGCACCGCGCGCCAATCGAGGTGCGCCGCGGGGGCAGCCAGGCGCTAATGCGGGCTGGCCTGCCTACTGACTGCAGTGCTTGGAGTCTTGCCTGGTTGCGCGGGTCTGCCGAAATCGCAAATCGGCAGGCCCGGGTGCGATGCCTTGGCGATGTCCTTGCTCTTTTCGCTTGCCCCAACTCGCGTTCGTGCTCTCCCCTCTCCTCCTCACCCTCCCCCAGGTCGTCGCCTATCGCCTTAACCTGCTGCTCGGTTTCGACTACGTGCCGCCATGCGTCTACCGCACCGGCGGCGTGCGCCTGCCGGTGGATGGCGACTGGGTGGAGTTTGACGAGGGAGCAGCGATGCTGTGGGTCGCCGAGGCCAAGCCGATGGAGCAGGTGGGCCCCGAGCGCACGCCGCATCGGCGCTGGCGTGGCAGATGCTGCACGCTATGTTCCTGCTGTGGCTGGCCGCCACACGGCGGGATGGTTCGGACAGCCTGCAGCGGCGTGTACGGGAGCGATGAGGCCAGGAGCCTCCGTGAGCTGTGCTGCACTCACCCCAGGTCGCCGCCCCCCCCTACGTACCAGGTGCCGTGCGGTGCCGATGCGTTCCTCTCTGACACGCGCATCCTGGATGTGCTCATTCACAATTCGGACCGCCACCGTGGACACTTCCTGTGCGGCCGGCACTGGGCGGTGGACGACGCGGCCGTGCTGGCCGCCACAGCAGCCAGGAAGTGAGACTGTTGGGGTGCTTGCTGGGCAAGGGGCGTCGCGACTCGTGCTGCATTGCAGTGTGTCGGGTGGGTTGCGCCTCCAATCCTGCGCCCCTCGCTCAACCACTGCAGTGGTGATTGCCACGCGCCGATCGCGGCGTCAGGCCCGCCCAGCCCAGTGCTGATCGACCACGCCGCCGGGTTCCGCCGGGAGGCGTATGTGATCATGGAGCATGAGAACGTGAGGATTGGTGGCTGCGGATGGGGGGAAGTGGCAGTTGTCTGGAGGGTTGGAAGTCTTGGGAGTGTTGTGGAGGGAGCCCTGACTCTCCATCCCTCTGCATACTGACTGCACTTGTGCTGGCATGCCCTCGCTTGACCATGGCTCTCCTTTCCCGCTGTATCCAGGCCTTTTGCACCGGCCCCGTGCTCAAGGTCCGCGCCTCCACCTACCTGCGCCTCCGCCTGCTTGATCGGCACACCTGCCAGCAGCAGTTTGGCGAGTTCCTGAACGAGCAGGAGATCCGCGAAATGCTGCATCGCCGCAACTACATGCTGAGGTGGGCGTGGGTGTGGGTGGGCGGGGGCCGGGCCGGCATCGTGAGCGTGCTGGCCCGCCGGCCTGCTGCTTGCTGCTGCTGCTTGCGTGTGCTCTTGCATGCTCAGCCCCTGGCTGAACTTGCCATCTGGCCCCCTTGCTCTTGACAGGTACCTAGACAACCTCGTGGCCAAGCAGGGATTTGAGGCCACGGTGCTGGAGGGCCACTAGGAGCAGCCCATGCCCCCCTGCGTCGCTGTTTTCCCACGCCACACTAGCGTCCCATGTTGGCGTCTTGCAGGAGTGCTTCTAATCTAATATAGCAGGGTGAGGCGCGGATGCCCACGCCAGTCGAGTCCCTGTGTCGTCCCTGTGCTGTTCGCGACCTGATTGCTCACTCGTCCCTTCCGTTGCCGCCCCTCACTTTCCCAAGCACTGCTGCTTCACGCGCTACAAGCTCTACTGCCGCTTCTTTTCTGGCGCTCCGCCGCGCCGAGCGGCAGCCCCAAGCACTGATCAATGCTTCCCGCATCTGGCAATCGTTCGCGCATTTCTTGCTCTGTAGTTTCGTTGTTCAAACAAATGAGAGGGTGGCATGGAGGAGAGGGAGATCTCAGAGTCGCGAGCGCTGGGTCTGAGCCTCCAGTGCTGAGCCGATGGCCGCGTGCAGCAACCGCACATCAAAGTCAGCATGCTCTGTGCCAGGCGGCCCGGCGGCTAAGGGCACCACGGCAGCCGACCCAGCGGCCAGCCCCACGCTCAGGGCCAGGTTCTCCCGATAAGCTCGGCTCGGGGGCTGGCGGGCAACCACTGCCAACAGCAGGCCCAAACTGGCGGCCTGGCATGCGGTGGCTAGCGCCCTCAGCGCCGAAAGGAGCTGCGCGTTCAACGGGGCGGGGTCTGTGCCTGTCAGGTGCAGCGCCTCCAAGCGCAGCACCAGCACCAGCAGGCTGGGCGGCCTCCGTGCACGCAGGTGTGGCCACCGCTGCAGCCAGCGCTGTAGCCGCCGCGCGGCGGACCCTGCCTCGTGCATGTGCCGGCGCAGGCGGGCGCCCAGCTTGAGGTCGGCGTGCAGGGCCAGGTCTTCATCTCCCATGCCGTCTGCACGCCCGGGAAGGGCGCAGATCAGGCTGGGAGCTGGAACTACGTGTAGCAAAACCAACATGCCCGCCCGCATCTGTCGCGCGCACCTGCACTACCATCCTCCAAACTGCCAGCGATCACATGCGGCGAGGCCTGCCATCGCACCACATCTGCCGCAAGCTCCACGCACTGCGCCATGCTGCTCATGCCGGCAACGAGCCCACTGGCATCAGTCAACACCACCCCAAAGCTCAATGCTTCAGGCAGCCGTGGCTCCTGGCCTAGTTGCAGGCTGCCCCACAGCTGGTGCAGGGGCCGCAGGGCAGCTCGCCACCAAGGGCCCTTGCCCTGCTGCCGCTGCCGCTGCTGCTCGCTGGTGCTGTGCTGCAGGACCTCCAAGGCCCGTGGCGCTCTGCCTCTCAACCAGGGCAGGGCACTGTCAGCGGCTGTTGAGAGGCTGCCAGGCAGCGACGTGAGGGGCCCTGGCCACCGTTGCCACGGCGCAGTGGCTGGCTGAGGCTGAGGCATCGCCAGCTCCTGCCCTGACCGCACCAGGCTGTGGAATGCTGCGCTGGATAGCCCCGCATCCCCTGCCAGCCACACTGCCTTGCATGCCAGGTCCGCTGTGCACGCCCGCTCTTTGAAGTCAGACAGCAGCACGAGCGTCGCCGTGGGGTTGTGCGTGCCAGGAAGCAGCTGCATTGCCAGCAGCGCAGCCATGGGTGCTGCAAACTCCAGGGACAGGCGGCCCTCGATAGTTGCCATCGGCGACCGCAGCCACCTGCTGCTGCTCCCTGCGCCGCTTGCGCGCGCTGCCAAGGAGGCCAGCTGCTGCACCAGAGCTTCCCTCGCGTGGTTGGCGACCGCGAGAGCCTCCAGGACGTCGGATTCAGGCAGCTGGAGCAGCGCACCAGTCACAAACTCCAGGCCGCGGCCGCGCACTTCCATTGCCAGCACGGTGTGCCCTGCAGCAGGGCTCGTGCTAGGACCCGTGGCTGCCGTGGGCGGCGGGAACAACGGCGGCACGCGTGCCACGGCCTGGGCCACCTCTGGGACGGGTGCAATGGCAGCGAGGCGCACGGAGCTGGCGGCAACGGGTGGAACCGCCGAGTCGCCTGCACGTTGCAGCGCCGTGCTGGCGATGCGCACGGCCCTGCGGCGGTATGCGGCCAAGCTGTGCAGTCTGGCTGGCTGCGACAGCGCCAGCAGTTGGCGCCCTGCATCAGCCAGAGGAGGGGCGTATGCGCTGCTGTGCTGGCCTTCTGGCTGTGCTGGCAACCGCAAATAGCGACGCGACCCAAAGTGCACAAAGGCTGGGAGAGCAGAGCTGGGCGCCCAGCTGCGGGCGCTGGCGCCCATTGCTTGCATCCTGCCAGCCGCCCAGGACGCTGCTGCTCCCGGAAGCCGCAAAGCCGAAGGTGGTGCTGCTACAGCTGGTGGCGGCGGGAGGTCTGCTGCTTGCTGTTGGCCCCCAGAGGATGACGCTGAGGTCAACTCGCCAACAGCGCCTTCAAAGGCTGGCTGGGCTCGTTGAGATGCCGGCGTGCTGCCGCGCGTTCGCGCCAGAGCACTGGAGGCTGCTGCAGCGACGCCGGGCACGGCACTTCGCAGCCTGCCCACCAGCCAGGCCCCCATCAATGTGCCACCAGAGCTGCTGAGAGGAGCAGCCTCCCGCACTTCCTCCGAGCTGCCTGCTCCCTCCTGCTCGAACAGCGTCTCTAGGGCAGCAGCTGCCGCAGCGTCCCTGGCAGGGCCTGGCTGCGCCTGGCCCAGGAACAGGCGAGGAATGGGGTCCTCTGCGAGAGCAGTGTAGGAGGAGTGAATGAGTGATAGCCCACAATGGACATTCCAGACTAGTGCTGGCAGTGCGGAGGATCATCCGTACCTGGCAAGACGTAGCTGTGAAAGAGGGTCTCCCACTGTCGCTCTCGCACGTGCGTCGCGAGCGCCGCATTGCCGAGCGGCGGGCTGCCAAATGTGACGCACCGCAGCTGCGTGGACGCCGCGCCGCCCTGCCCCAGCGCTGCGAGCAGCCGTAGCGTGCACAGCGCAGCAACCGCTCCGCCCAGCGAATGCCCACACAACACAAGACGCAGGCAATGCCGCAGGGCGTGCATGTGTAACGCCTCAGCAGGCACGCCTTCTGCGCGGCCCAGGAAGCCGCGGTGTGCGGCGGGCGCAAAGGACGTGGTGGTGGTATGGACCGCGGCCTCGGCCTGCCACAGCTCCCGGAGCAGGAAGTTGGCGTCGGTCAGATAGTCACGAAGCCCCAGCGTGCCCCGGAAGCAGACGTACAGCGTGCCCGTGCCACGGGCCAGCAGATACCTGTACGGGAGCAAGGGGGGAAGCATGTGTGTGCTTGAAAGCTTTTCCCTCGAAGCAGCGGCACCAATGGGACTCTGCTGATCGGGAAAAGGGTGCATCACGCTGGGGAAACTCACCCGCCGCTCGTCGCGATCTCCACCTCGTGCAGGTCGTGGGCCACTGGCAGCCGCGGCGCCAGGTCATTCAGCGCTGCGACGACACTGTCTGGCGACGGCTTGTACACTGCCTCGCAGAGGAGCAGGCACGAGAACAGGCTGCGCAGCTCCTCGCTGCTGCTGAGGCCAAACGCGCGGGCTGCCGCCTCCTCGGGCGCCAGCGCCGCCGCCGGGTGTCGCAGCACGCCGAGCAGCCGCTCCGCCAAGCCCATTGCTGCACTACTGCCCAGGCGGCATCATCGAGACGGCGATGGGCCACGAACTGTGCACCCCGCGGGCCACCCGATGTCGAAAGGGTCGCCCTCTTCCGCTGAGTGTTTTTTGAGTGGACGGCAACAATGTCGGTGATCGTGATGGGAAACTGGAGTGGGCAAAAGAAGGAAGGAACAAAACGGAAGCTCGAGCGCGTCCGTGCCACGGCAGTGCCTCAGTCTCCGTAGACGCCGCCAGAAGTGTAACAACAACGATCTTAGCTTCTAAGCTTTCACAGTCAAACGTGGCCGCAGCGATCGTCCTTGCCTTCGCCTTTGCGAGCCGCGGCGCCAGCGACAAGCACCGGCGGAGGCGACTAGGGCGACGAGAACAGTTCCACAAGCCAGCAGTGCCCACGCAAGGGGGCGGTGCGCCGTCGAGAGGCGGGTGCGGGTCGCCGCCACCAGCTCACGCAGCACCTCCATCGGCACAAGCGACTCTTTCATCTGCCTGAGGCCGAGTCAGCGGGGACCATGGGGCAGAGCCAATCGACTCCCGAGAAGATTTTCAAGCTCGCGCGGACAGGGCGGCATGGCGAGCTGCGGGTGCGCATAGCTGGCTCCGCTGGCGCTTACCCGTGACCACAGAGCGCACGTCTGCGTGCCAGCGGCACCCTTTCGGCCTCTCGCGACCTCCCATGAACCCCTGCCTTGCTGCCCATCCAACAGGCCCTTCTCACTGACCTGGCGCGCAACGACCGCTACTACCAGACCAACCGCGCCGCGTACCTGGAGTGCCAGGACGAGCTAGGCAACACGCCGCTGACGGCGGCCGCCGCGCGCGGCGCGGTCGACTGCGTGGCGCTGCTGCTGGACCACGGCGCCAACCTGCACCACCAAAACCGCCGCGCCGACGGCGGCTCTGCGCTCCACGAGGCGGTCGCGCACCACCACGATGCGGCGGTGGAGTTGCTGCTCCGGTGAGGGTGGGGTGACAGTCGCCATGTTGCGCGGCGCAGCAGAGCGGGTCTGGGATGCTGCTGCCGTAGCACGGCAGAGCAGCACTGGAACGTTGCTGCCGCAGCAGGCCGGCTTCGTTGCCCAGCACGGCGCCTTCACTCCTGCCCTGTCCCTCGCGCTCAGGCATGGCGCCTCCCCATTCACTGAGAACTGCAAGGGCTTCACGGCGCTGGACATTGCCTGCGCGTCACGCAACCCCACGCTCGTGCGCCGGCTGGAGCACGTGGCGCCCTTCCACGGCTGGCTGATGATGAAGGTGCGTGCGTGGGCTCTCGGGCGGCAGCGGGAGCAGCGCCGTGCCTGGGTGCATCCAGCTGGGGCCGACCCGTGCGCTGTTGCTGACTGGCCATGGGCACCTGCCCGCCCCTGCCCCGCTGACGCAGGTGCCTCGCTTTGGTGGCCTGGGGTCCACCTGGGAGCGGCGCTGGTGCGTAATCTGCCACCGCTTCCCGTACCCGCACGCGCCGCCAGCGCAGCAGCTCACCCATGTCGTCTTCCTCGCCTACAAGACTGACGCGGCGACCTCGCCCGCCTGCCGCGCCTGGCTGGACGGCGCACACGCTGTGAGTGAGGTTGTATGGCACGCACGCAGTGAGGTGGCGCGACGGCCGGGCCCCCGCGCACTCTGGCTTCACACGCCTTGCTCAGGCAGTTTGCCACTTGCCCCTGCTCTTCCGCCATGTTGCTGCCTCGGCTGACTTCCGCCCCCCCTTGCCCCTTTCCCTCCTCCAGCGCGAGTTCTACCACCCCAATGCTGTGGCCCGCATCTCTGGGCGCGGCCCTGCCCAGGCTGCCATCGTGCTGCACCGGTGAGGGCAGGGAGGGGCAGGCGGATCCCACTCTCGACCGACCAGCGTGCCCCCGCTCCGTCTGATCATGTGCTCTATCCCCCCCCCCTCCCCCTGGCCCCCCTCAGGAAGCACGACATCCCCGCCGGCGCGTACGTGACCGGCAAGGGCCCCGCGGCGTCCGAGGGCTACGCCTTCTACCTCCGCCCCGACACCGGCAGCCAGGCCTCGGTGTCGGCGCTGCAGCGCTTCATGAACCTGGTGGAGGCGCGCGGCTTCCTGCCGCCGCCCGGCGCGCCGCCAGCGGGCGGGCAGGCACAGCCCTACCCCCAGGTCACGCCCCAGGGCCCCATCGCGGCCACCCCCGGCGGTGAGGGAGTGGCCGGTGCCGGTGCAGTGTGGCCTGGCCTGCACGCCCTCCCTGCTGCCCGGCTGCATGCTCTGCCTGCCTGGATCGCCGAGTAGGAGCTTGAGCGTGCCAGGCGGCTTGAGTGCTAACTGCACCCCCCTTTCTGCGCTCTGGTTCCGCAGAATGGACCGCGCCTGGCCCGCTCGAAGCCGCCTTTCTGGGCGACGGCGCCGGGGGTGCCGCCTACCAGGCCACCGTGCGGCCGGGCACTGCTCGGCCCACCGACGAGGAGTTTGCACAGCATCTGCAGGGGCAGTATGACCACGAGGCGGCGGTGCGTCGCGCTGGGAGCGGGGTGCGTGCACCGGGCAGCACGTGCAGTGCGGCATGCAGCGCTGCTCTGTGCGCCCCTGGCCCTCCTTCCTACTGCTGCTGTCCCTCTGCTGCTGCTGCTGCTGTTGCAGGTGCACTACCAGAGCAACCCTGATGCTGAGATCCCGGGGTCCGCGCGCCCCAGCTACACCACTTCTGCTGCGGCGTCGGCCGCGCAGACGCCGCACGCCGAGGGCAGCCAGGACCTGGGCGGGTTCGCGGGGTACCCCCGACCCTCGTTTGCTGCGCCGCACAGCCTGCCCATCATGCCCACGGCGCTGGGGCAGCAGCTGGCGGCCACCTCGTTCGCGCCTGAGATGACGGCAGCGGCAGCGGCCGAGGCAGCAGCCATCGCAGCGGCAGCAGCGCAGCAGCAGCAACAGCAGCCACAGGATGAGCCGTCGGCGCCGCCGCTGATCAGCCTCGAGTCGCCCAGGCCGGATGGCGCGGCAGGGGCTGCGACAGTGGGTGGCACCGCTGAGGGCAGCCGCTGGTGGGAAGACCTGCCCCCGCCACCCACCGACCGCATTCCCGCAAATTTCACGGTGCAGCCGGCTCCACCTGCGCCGCAGGCGCCTCCGCAGGCGCCGCAGCCAGACGACGACTCGCTCTGCATCATCTGCATGGATGCCGAGGCGGTGGCGGGCGTGCTCCACGGCGAGTCGGTCCACAAGTGCCTGTGCAAGGAGTGCGCGCAGACGCTGAAGGACGCGCGCACCCAGAACTGCCCCATGTGCCGCGAGCGCATCGATGGCTTTGTGATGCATGTGTACTAGATGTAGATGCAAGGCCGCGCATTGCGCATTTGCGGCGCCCCCCTGCTTGCCTGGCAACTGTTGCTCCCTTGCCTTTTCAACCCAACACGTCTGCCTTGCATAGTCTTCTTTGTAAAGCTGCTGCTCTGCTGCCAGATGCGTACACACTGCAGGAGCGCAGTCTGCGACTCATCGCGGAGGCCGAGGCGCAGGCCTGCCCCTCCGCCTTCTCGGCCGCCTTCTACCAACATTCACTGTCAGCGCCTCGCTCACATTTCGCTCTCGCCAAATGGCGTCGGAGGCGGTCAAGGTGGGGGCCTAAGCGCCTCTGGTGCCTTCTCGCAAAGCAGCATCACCGAAACGACCCCCTCCTCGCAGGTCTTCGTCCGCTGCCGCCCCCTCAGCCAGCAGGAGTCTCGGGCGGGACGGAAGGCGGTGGTGAAAACCGACGCCACCACAGTCCAACTTGCGCAGGCGGGGGGGGGGGGGGGTGCCGCAGTGGTGCGCAGCTCCTGGCGGGGGGCCAGGTTCCTAGCTGAGTGACATGAATTGCGCGGCGTGCAGGGCTCAGGGGAGGCCAAGACATTCACGTTCGATCAGGTGCGGTGCTGAGTTGCCGCCACCGTGGCGCTCCACCTGCCCGCTCCAGCCCGCCGCTCGCCCCGCGCACGCAGGTCTTTGGCCCGGACAGCCGGCAGGAGGATGTGTACGCCGCGGCCGCCGCGCCGCTGGTGGAGGCGGTGCTGCAGGGCTACACCGCCTGCGTGTTTGCGTACGGGCAGACGGGGTGCGGCAAGACGCACACGATGGAGGGGCGGGAGGCGCCGGCTGAGGCGCGGGGCCTCATCCCCCGCGCGTTTGACCACATTTTTGCCGAGATCCAGAGGGGCAGCGCCGACGCAGAGTTCCTGGTGCACGTGAGGCGGCGCCGGCGCAGCGCCGCAGCTCCCCAGAGGCGCTGCGTGCTGGGTCGTCGGCGGACGCCGGTTGGGGGGAGGGGGAGTCTGGGCGCTGGGGCTCCACACCGCAGCCCCGCATGCGTGTGTGTGCTGCGCAGGTGAGCCACCTCGAGATCTACTGTGAGCAGATCCGAGATCTTCTGTCGAAGGACCCTCGCGCGCGGCTGGAGCTGCGGGAGAGCCCCGAGCGCGGCGTCTACGTCGAGGGCCTGCGGCAGTTTGTGGTGCGCAGCGCGGCGGAGATGGCGGCGGTGCTTCAGGTGCGTGGCGGGGCCAGGAGAGCATTGAGTGAGCGGAACGTTTCATGCAGTTGGATGCTGTTGTGGCCAGCTGCTGTTGTTGCTGTCACCCACGGCCAAGGTTGTGTGGCTGCCGCTGGCACGCGGAGGCAGCGAGGCCCACAGCGAGCGTGCGAGCGCAACCGGTGTCCGCCCCCCCGCCCAGGTGGGCAGCAAGAATCGCTCCACGGGCGCCACGCTCATGAACCAGGACTCCTCCCGCTCCCACTCCATCTTCACCATCATCGTCGAAATGCTGGCCAAGCCCGGCAGCGGTGGTGAGGCAGGCGCCGGCGCCGGCGCCGTGCCCGCCGCACAGCAGGCGGCGGGCGGCGGGCGCATCCGGGTGGGCAAGCTGAGCCTGGTGGACCTGGCGGGCAGCGAGCGGCAGAGCAAGACGCAGGCCAGCGGTGAGCGGCTTAAGGAGGCGGCCAAGATTAACCTGAGCCTCTCGGCGCTGGGCAACGTGATTGCCGCGCTGACCGACCCGGCGGGCGGCGGCGGCGGCGGCGGCGGCGCGCCGGCGCAGCACATCCCCTACCGCGACTCCAAGCTCACGCGCCTACTGACCGACAGCCTGGGCGGCAACTCCAAGACGGTCATGGTGGCGTGCGTTGGCCCCGGGGACTACAGCTGGGAGGAGAGCCTGTCCACACTGCGCTACGCTGCCCGCGCCAAGTTCATCCGCAACCAGCCGCGCGTGAACGAGGACCCCAAGGTGCGCGGCTGGCTAGGAGAAGGGGCCCAGGGGCAAAGGCACGAAGAGGGACCAGCTAAGAGTGGTGACACGCCGGGGGCAGGCAGGGAGGCGCAGTGCTGCGGCGGCGGCCGCGAGCAGTGTCATGGCGTCGCACACGCTCCCTGGCGGCTGGCTGCGCACCTGTGCAGGATGCAATGCTGCGCGAGTTTCAAGAGGAGATTGCACGGCTCAGAGCGCAGCTGGAGCAGCGGCACCAGGGAGCGGCCGCTGCTACCAGCAATGGCAGCGGTAGCAGCGGGGTGCAAGGTCCGGAGCAGGGCGCTGGCGCCAGCGCCAGCGGCGGTGCCGTGGGCGCCTGGGAGGCGCGGGCAGCCGCGACACGGGACGCGCTGCGAGCAGACATCGAGTGCCAGCTGAGGCAGGCAGCTAGCGTCGAGGGCCTGCAGCGCGCACGCGCGGCGCTCGAGGCGCAAGCGCAGCAGCGGCTCGCTGCCGAGACAGCAGGGCTGGCGGCCAGCGACGAAGAACGCGCGCACGTGGCTGCCGCGCTGGCCGTGCAGCAAGCGGATCTGCGGGCCGCGCTGGCTGACATTCAGGCGCAGCAGCAGGAGCGCCTGCTGCTAGAGCAGCGCGTCCGCGCGATGGAGAGCAAGGTGCTTCGGGGGGGAGAGAACCTGCTGACCAAGGTGGAGGCTCTGGAAGCGGCGGCGGCAGCACACGCCGAGGCGCTGGCGCGCCAGCGGGCCACACAGGCGGAGCAGGAGCGCCGGCTGGCTGCGCTGGAGGAGGCGTCGAGCAGCCTGGAGGGCCAGCACAGCACCGTGGCCGAGGAGGTGGCGGCCAAGGGGGCCAAGCTGCAGCGCCTGGAGGCCGCCACGGCCGCCACGCGCGCCGCCGCGGCCAAGCTCGCCGCCGACTGCCAGGCGGAGCGGGAGCGCCTGCTGGACAACATTCGCTCGCTGAACAAGCAGGTCTCGCTCAAGGTGAGGGGCCAAGGGACCAGCGCTCTCGCATGTCTGCCCCCCGCTGCTTGCTCTGCCGACTCGTTCTCCATCCTGCACGTCCCTGCTTGTCATCACCTTTACTGGCTGCTCAGCTCACTCAACCTTTCCTTGCAGGACCTGATTATCGAGGCCTACATCCCTCCCGAATACCAGACCGCCATCATGAGCCGCTGCCGCTGGGAGGAGGCCCAGCAGCGCTGGGCGGTGGAACACATCGAGTGGGCAGGTGCGTTGTCAGGCATGCAAGGCCTCCTGCTCTGCCAGGCGAGTGCATCGGTGCATCAGCTCCTGCACCTCGTCCCAGGCACCTCCACTCCCCCATTGGCCACCCACAGGCAACCTGGTGCGCGCGCGGCGCGAGGGCGAGGCGAGCCTGTCTGGCAGCGAGGCCAGCGGCGAGAGCAGCACCAGCAGCGGCGGCGGATTCCTGGATGCCGAGGACGCGCTGGGCGGGCGCGTGCTGCACGGCGGCACAGGCGGGCGCCTCGCAGATGTCTACTACTCTGCCAGCAGCCCCTCCTCGCGGCGGGGGAGCGCCAGCCTGGCAGGCGCCGCGACCATCGGCCTGGGCGGCAGGCCGCGCACGGCGGCGATGCAGCAGCGCAGCCGGCCGGCGAGCGGGCGTGTCGACCGGCCGGGGCAGCGATGGGGCGTAGCCGGATAGCCCGCTCACGCGCATTTGATCGCCCAACAGGAACTGCTATTCAGTGAATCAACTTTGATTATCAGTCTCCTCTTCCTTCTCTCTTCTGCTGTTCCCTGCTGTCCCTCGACCGACCCCGAGATCTAGACCTTGTGCTGGTATGGTACTACAAGTCGCAAGTAGGCAGCATACAGCGAGAAAGAGTGGTAGGGGTGGCCGAATGGCAGCAGCAAGCAAGTGTACAAGCTCAGGGCAGAGGCAAACATTTTTGGAAAGGCCCGCCCCGTGCGGTCGGTCAGGCCTCCGCGTAGCGCACGTATCTTCTGTTGCGCGGGGAGAGTGGGGTGGTGGCCACCCAGTCGCTGGCTGCTCGTCGCCACCGCACACACTGCCGGCTGCGCTTGCACCCCGCGTACGTCAGCAGACCGCCTGCCACCAGCACGGCCAGGCTCGGCACTATGAGTGCCCACTTGTTGGGGCCGCCGGGGCCGCCGTCGGGCCGCGACTCGACTGCGAGGAGGGGAGCCGTGTGCAGTGCATGTCAGGCCGCGTGCACGCAGGCATCTCTGCTCGCGCGCCTGCCTCCCCCGCTGCGGCCAACCACTGTACCCTCCACCCTCTCCGGGCTCGCCCGCGCTGCCCCCCTCCCTAGCGACCCCCCCACCCTCTCCTCCCCGCGCGCCCACCCGCGGCGGCGCCGAAGCTCTCCACCGTAACGTCCAGCGCCTTGGTGGTGCGGCCGAAGAAGCGGTCGGGGTCGGAGGAGAGCATCGCGATGGGCGCGTCGGCGCTGAGCCGCTGCACCTCGAGTGCTGTCGCGATGTCGGCCTCGCTCGCGTTGGCGGGCAGCTCCACGTCCAGCGTCGCCGTCACGTTGGCGGCCAGCGTGCGGCGCGCGACGCGCGCCACGCCCAGCACCCGCACCGATGCGCGGGTGATGTTGAAGCCCTGGGCGGTGTCGGCGGCCACGAGCGAGGAGACAACCGCTTCGAACGGCGCATCCACGCCCGCCTGCAGCGCGCAGGGAGGGGGGGAGCGGGGCTCGATTGTCAGGGCCGACCAAGGAGGGGCGCGGCGGTCGGCATGCGGTGGTGCCAAGAGCACAGGGCCGTCTGCGCGCCAGCCTGGGGGCGAGCAGCGCCGCGAGCGCGGGGGCAGGGCCTCCGCACCTGCACCAAGATGTCCTCCGGGTCGACGCCGCTGAGCCAGAGGGAGAAGGAGACCACCACAGCGTAGCGGTGCGCCGCCGCAGCGGCGGCCGCCGTGCCGCTGGCGGGCACTGCGCACGTGGCCTGCCCGTCGTCGACGTTGGTCCAGTTGGCGGGGCAGAGCCTGCAGAGCGCCGACCCCTCGCCCGGCGCGTACGTCTGCACGATGCAGTGCTTGCAATGGGTGCTGCCCCAGCTGAAGGCGTAGGTCCCCGGGCGGCAGGGCGTGCAGGCCGTCGACTGCGGGCGCAGCGAGGCGGTGCCGGGCGGGCACATCTGGCACTGGCTCGCGTTCACGCCGCCCGCGGCCCAGCCGGCGGGGCAGGGGTTGCACCCTGCATGCTGCGCAGGCGGCACCGGCCACCCGCGGCGGCGCAGCTCCGCCGCAGACAGATGCTCCGGCTGCTGCTCCTCATCCTGAGGCTGCTGCTGCATGCTGCCGGCCGACGCGGCGGCGGCGGGCGCGGCGGCGGGCGCGCTGGGCGGCGCCACCGAGACGCGCTGCCTGACGGCGCCCGCGGCGCTCTTGAGCACGGGCAGCTTCACCGCGGCCGCGCCCCCCGCCGCCCCGCCGGCAGCTGCCGCAGGCAGCCTGGTGATGGTGAGGGGGTAGTGCCGCGACGTCACGCCGTCCTCGGCCACCACCACTATCGCCACCTCGATCGGCGTCCCCGGCTGCATTCCCATGATAAACGCGCTGGGCAGCAGGCCACTGGCCGCCGCGCTGCTATTGCTGCTGCTGCTCCCGCTGCTGCTGCTGCCATCGATGCCGACGCCGCCGCCGGCGCCATCGTCCTCCTGCTCGTCCTGCTGCTGCGAGGGCTGCTCGCCGGCGGTGTCGGCCAGGCGGTCGGCGGCCGCGTTGCCGCCGCGCGACAGCACGCGGCCGTTGACCTCGACCCTGACGCCCGCAATCTCGGGATGGAGCAGCGCCGGAGACACCGACACCATCTGCGTCGCCTCGCTGACCCGTACCTCGAGCGGCGCGCCGTCGCAGGGCGTCGCGCGTGGCGGCACCAGCCGGCCGCCGGCCGCCGCCAGCGAGAAGAGCTGCGCGGGCGCCGGCTCCTCGCCGCCCGCGGCACCGTTGGCGCTGGCGCTGCCGGCGGCGGCGCTGCTGCAGAGCGCGATGGTGGTGCCGTTGGACGCCTTCACCGTGATGCTCGCCAGCCTCGCGTGCTCTGGCGGGCTCAGCCTCACCACCGCCAGCGCGTACTGCTGCACCGCCCAGCTGCCGTTGGCCTGCGGGCGCGCGGGGTACGCAGCAGCCAGGGTCGGGAGCGACACGGCGCGTTGCTCCCCAGGCCTGAGCGAGTCGGCACCTGCGGCCGCAAGGTCGAGCAGCAGCGGCCCCCACCGCCACATGTGCACACGACATGTACCTGCGGCTCTCGCAGCGTGATGTTGAACTGGTTCTGCCCCGCAGCCAGCGGCAGCTGCCAGGCGGTGTAGCCGCAGGAGCTGGCGCCGGCGCCGCCCTCCTCCTCGCCCTCCCCCACGCCGCCCGGCGCGCCGGCGGCCGCCTCGGCTGCCGCCTCTGCCTCGGCCAGTGCCTCGGCGCTGCAGTCACAGAGCGCGTCGACATCCTCCAGCACGGGGGCTAGCAGGTAGCTGCGGTTGCCGCGCGCTGCGATGCTGGCGCCCGCGCGCGGTGCCGCCACCGCAAACGTGGCGTTGGCCTGGCTGCGCCGCAGGCAGAGCGTGACGTTGGCGACGTCCTCCTCCACCTGCGCGCCGTACGCGCGGACCGACGGGCGGAACGCGCTGCTCAGATCAATCACGCTGCCGTTGATGCTCAGCGCGAGGTCCGCCACCCCCACTTGGCCGGCGGCAGCGCCGTCGCCGGCCGCGGCGTCGGCGGCGGCGGCCGCCGCCGCCTCGGCCGCCGCGGCCGCAGCCGCCGCTGCGCCGCGCAGGGCGGAGCCGGGCGGGCAGGTGCCGTTGGGCACGCCAAAGACGTGCAGCGCGACCTGGGATTGCAGCCCTGCCACGCGCGCGGCCGAGAAGCCATGCAGCTGCAGTCCCAGGCGGTACTCTGCCTCGGGAGGCACGCGGCTCCAGTCGATGCGCACGCTGATGCTGCGCTCCACCGTGCCCTCCCTCGCCGCCGGCGGCTCAAACTGGAGCACGCCCTGCATGGCCTGCTCGGCCAGGAAAGGCGTCGCCGCTGGCGTGAGCAGCCGCAGCTGCCACAGCAGCGTGGCCGGCTGGGAGAGCTGGCCCGCCAGCAGGCGCACGGGAATGGTGGGCACGCCGCTGCCGTCACCGGCGCCGCTGCTGTTGCTGCTGCTCTGCGGCGGGTAGGCCACCTGGTTTGGCAGGAAGCCAAAGAGTGGGGCGTCGTCCTCGCCTCCGCCGCCAGGGATCCCTGCTTCCTCGCCCTCGTCGGCACCGACAAGCAGCACCTCGGTGCTGCTGCGCGCCGGCTCGATGTCTGCGTTGGTGGCGGCCGCCAGGCTGACCACGAGCTGCTCCGCGCCCCAGCTGCCCTCGATGGGCAGCTCCTCGGCCAGCAGCAGAGCGGCCTCGAGCGCCGAGCGCACGCGCACCCAGCGCACGCCCGACTCGGCGGGCGCCCAGCTCACGGAGGCCGGCTCCACCAGCTCCACTAGCTCCGCCACCACGCCGTCCTCGGCGGCCGAGGCGTTGCGGAAGGGCAGCAGCAGCGCAGTGAGGTTGGCGGTGACCGGCGCGAGCGCCGGCCCCATGAGCCGCACGCCCACGGCCGCGCCGCTCGCGTTGGGCAGCAGCGCCACCGCCGCCTGCGCCATCTGCAGCACTGGCTGCTGGGCGGGCGGCGCTGCAGCCTGCAGCACGACGCAACCACCGTTGGGTTGGCGCGGCAGCCAGCAGCTGGGTGCAGCAGCTGCGAGGACCAGGGCAGAGCGGTGACGCGAGCACCGGCGGGTGGGACTTGCCTCCAGCACGGTGCACGCCAGCGTCAGCAGCACCGCCATCAGCACCACCCGGCTCCTGCCGCCCATCGCTGCGGGAGCCGCGGTCCTCCTCCTCCTCGACGCGCGGTCGCCAACGGCGCGACGATCAACCCTCCGCCATCAGGCGGCGCTTGGGGGGCCTGCCATCGACGAGGCGGGCGTGGGAGGGCGTCTGTCTCTGAGGTGCAAAAGCAAAGGCAAAGGAAACGCCACCTTTCGAACACGAGCGGCGATCACAATCGAGCCATCTGAACGAGCACTAGGAGGTGGATTCCACCGTGGACCTCTCGCCTTTCTGCGTGTCCAGATCGTCCCACACGGGTTCCAAGAAGCATTCACCGCTATCAGGGCGAGGAAAAACGCGATGGGCGGCAAGAAGAAGAGAGCAGCAGCAGAGGCGGAGTTGGAAGACTTGCCGGCAGGTGGAAGCGTGTGATGAGGTTGCTGCCGTGCGATAGGGGCAATCGATGGAGTGGCGTGCACGCCATGCATGGGGCTGGACGAGCTTGGCGAGCTTGTACGAGCTCAATTTCACGCCATTCGGTACTGGGGACGCTGCACAGTCATCTGAAAGCCGCAGCGCCGATGGTGAAGAGCCTTGTACATGCGCCCGCCCGCCCGCCCGCCCGCCCGCAGTGGAGGCGGCGAGCCAAGAGCAAGCCCCCTCCTCCTCCGACGGGGACGATGAAGACTCCTTCCCCAGCGGTGCCGAGGACAGCCCCGAGCAGTCTTCAGACGATGAGGACGGCGAGGCGTTTGACTCTGTTGACGTGGATTTTGAGTTTTTCGACCCCGCGGAGAAGGACTTTCATGGCCTGAAGACGCTGCTGCACCCACTGCTCGACGGCGAGCAGTGGGACTGCTCGGAGCTCGTGGACGCCATCATCAAGCAGGCGCGCAGGGCGGCTATGGCAGCGCGGCGCTCCCGCGCTGCGTGCACGGTGGCGCACTGGCCCAGGTGCCGGCGCAGCCCCCTCCCACTCGCCCTCACTGTCCTGCCCCCCTCCTAACCCCCACTGCCCTCTTGCCCTGCCCGTTTCCCTCAGAGCGAGGAGACGGGCGTGGGCACGGTGATCAAGTGCGGGGAAGAGGACGACCCCATCGGCCTGACCACTGTGCTGAGCCTGCAGCAGCACGGCGAGCGACTGCGCAGCCTGGCCCAGCTGCGCGCCTTCCTCGAGGCGCACTGCCCCAACGACGGCGCGCGGCGGCAGCTCGCCACCGCCTGGGCTGCGCCTGCCACCGGCCTGCTGCTGTCCGAGCGGCTGGTCAACAGCCCGCCGCAGCTGGCGCCGCCGCTCCAAGAGGCACTGTTCAGCGAGGTTGCTTCGGCGGCAGCCGACGGCGACCTGCCGCCCGCCCAGCGGGAGTCGTTTGCCTTCAAGCAGTACCTCATGCTCCTGCGAGCCTATGCCGACCCCACGGCGCAGCAGGGAGCGGAGGGCCAGGGCGCAGGCAGCAGCGGCGGCAAGAAGAAGAAGAAGAAGAAGAAGGGGCAGCAACCGGGCGGCGCCGCGCCGGCCGGCGCCACGGGCGCGGCGGGGCCGTCGCTGGTGCACGTGCTGCCCGAGGCCGAGTGCTATCAGCAGCACGCCGACTGGGTGGTGGCCTTCCCCACGCCCGGCCGCCTGGTGGCCAAGGACGACCTGCAGCCGTGCCGCTGCATGATGCTAGTGCCGGCGGGCACCGTGCCGGCGGCGCGGCGCGCGCTGGATGCGCTGCTGCAAAATGTGGGGCGCTGAGGCGCCGTGGCGCTGCACAGGCCGTGTAACGCTGCCCTGCGTACACGCGGTAGTTGTGCCCAGACGCCGGGAGGGGGGGCGGGGCTGGGGGCGCTACTGTAGCTGATCAGACGCGGCACTGCCGGCAGCTGTCGCGACGCGTGGCACCAGAACGCAATGTTTCAGCAGTGCCGTTGTTCTGCAGGAGTTTCACCCTTGCTTGAGTGTCGCTCAAAAGTGAAACCACAAGTCCGAAGGGATTGTCGGCCCTTCCGCCCGGAGCCGTACGCTATACTTGTGACGCATCCAACTGCACACTAGTTGCCTCACTTTTATTTCAAATAAAGTTTAATTCAAATAAAGTTTGAAGGGGGAAAGATGCTGACGCAATGACAGGCGACCTTGCGCAGCGGGGCGTGCGAGCGTCGGGCGGGCTGCGCCCTGGCCCTGGCTCATCCCCCAGGCCACAGCCACAGCCATGCTTGTGGCACTGCATGCTTCCTTCCTCGGCCCGCAACCCCAGTTGGGTGGGCCGGGAGCCCACGCGCCGTGACGGGCGGGTCTGAGTGCAGACTGAGATCAAGATATTTGGCTGTGTTCCCCCTTCGCATTTGTGAATGGTATCATCCCTCAATCTTTTCGCAGCTCCCCAGCCGTCGCCCTTACGCGCGAAATCGGGCTGTTGTTGTTTGTTTAGCCCGCACGATCGGCCGGGCCGCCGGGAGGTCGAGCATGGCGCTGGGGCCCTTAGCACGATGAAGGCCGCGCAAGTGGTGCTCGTGGCGTTGGCCCTCCACACTGGGCTGCTAGTTCTCTCAACGTCGTGGTGGCTGCTCGCGCTCACAGCCACCACTGGACCATGCCAGCTCGATAACGAGGTGGGGCGGATGCCGGGCGGCAGTTGGGACAGGGTGCGCGGGCGGCGAGGCGGCCAGCGTTTTGGCTCTTACCCCACCCGCCGCGCTGCTCCCCTTGCAGGGCTCCTGGTCCATCGGCATCTTCAAGGGGCCCTCTCCTTTTGAGATGCAGCCGTTGGAGGCAGCGAGCCCGCGGCAGGACACGGCAGTGGCCTGGCCGGTTGCCAACCCCGTGCTCACCTGCGCCTCTGTCACCGACTCGCACTCCAACTTCGGTGCGCGGAGCAGCTGGGCGTGCTTGCAGGCTGGCTGCTGCCGCGTGCACTCTGCCCGTCGCCGCGGGCGCGCTGCCGTCGCCTTGAGCGCCATGCCCAGGCACGCGCTGCCCGCACGCTCTCCTGTGCCCCAGTCGCGGACCCCTTCCTCTGGCACCATGATGGCAAGCTCTACATGTTTTACGAGTCCAAGTCGAGCCGCGCGCGGAGGGGCGAGATTGGGGTGGCGGTCAGCGGCGACGAGGGGCGGTCGTTCCGGCACTTGGCAATCGCGCTGCAAGAGCCATGGCACCTCTCCTACCCCTTTGTCTTCGCGCACGAGGGCGCGATCTACATGCTGCCAGAGACCAGCAAGTCGGGCGCGCTGTACCTGTACCGCGCGGCCGAGTTCCCGCTGCGCTGGGAGCGCGCGGCCTCGCTGATCAACCGCCCGCTCGTCGACGCGAGCCTGGTCGAGTGGCAGGGCCTCTGGTACATGTTTGCATCGGACCACAGCCGCAGCTTCGCGCGCCCCAACGGTGCGCGGGCGCCGCGCAGACGCCGCCGCTCGGCGCCGTGCCGGCTGCCGCCGCCCTGACGCGGCGCCCGCTTGCGTGCTGGGGTGGCCGTCGCGCCGTCGCACAGCGCTCATGCTGCGCATGGCCGCGCCTCCTGCCCTCACCCTCACTCATTCTTCTTGCCTTCCAGGCGAGCTGGAGGTGTTTTATGCGCCCCACCCGCTGGGGCCCTGGAAGCAGCACGAGCTCAACCCGGTGCTGCTGGCGGACGTGCGCGGCGCGGCGCGCTCGGCGGGCCGCCCCTTTGTGCACGGCGGCCGGCTCTACCGGTGGGGCCAGGACTGCGGGCCGACGTACGGCCACGCGCTCGCGGCGCTCGAGGTCACCAAGCTGTCCCCCACCGAGTTCGAGCAGCGGCGCGTGGCGCACAACATCTCGGGGCTGCCGGCGCGGCCGGCGCTGAAGGGCGCGTGGAACGCGGCGCGGCACCACCACGCCGACGCGCTGCGCCTGCCCTCGGGCGAGTGGGTGGCCGCGCTGGACGGCGACTCGGTGCCCTCGGGCCCGATCTCGTCTCGCGTGTTGCGCACGCTGCGCCTCATCGTCGCGCCCTGGCTCGCGCTCGCGGCCGCCTACGCGGTGGGCGGCGTGGCAGTGCGGCACCGCGGCGCCGCACGGCGCTGGGTCATGCGCGTCGGCGCGGCGAGCAGCGGGCTGCCACTGCTGGGCGCGGCGCTGCGCCCGGTGGTGCTGCTCGCGCAGCGCAGCAACAGAGCGCGGCGGCGCAAGCAGCACAAGGTGAAGAACAGCATGGTCTTTGCGCCGGACTGGCAGCTGCCCACCACGCGCGACATGGAGGGGGAGTCGCCGCCCTCCAGCGGCGAGCTCGAGGGCGAGTCGGAGGCGTCGCTGCAGCGCAGCTCCCCGCTGGGCAGCGTGCTCTCCCCGCGCGGCAGCATGCTCTCCCCCATCTCCGTCGTCGCGACCAACGGCAACGGGCTGCTGCTGCCCAGCAGCGGCAGCGGCAGCCTCCAGGGCGGCCTCGCGCTGCACAGCCCGCTGCACTCGCGCAGCGCAGCGCGGCCGCACCACCCTGCGTCGCAGCACCGCCAGCGGCAACAGTGGACCGTGCTGGGGCTGCCGCTGTGGGCCGCGGTGCTGGGCGGCCTGGCGGTGGCGGCGCTCTGCACAGCAGGTGCGAGCGCGCAGCCGCGGGCACAGTGCGTGCCCGTCTGCTGCACGCCCGCCTGCCTCCCCTGCTGCGTGCGCCAGGAGCCTACTGCCTGTTGCCTCACCATCTCCCTTGCGCGCGCCTGGGCTACCGCCGCCCCGCCCGCCCCGCCGCCGCCGCGCCACACCCCCCTCTGGCCCCCTCCTGGCCCCCTGACCGCCTGCAGCGGGCATGTACGCGTACGCAGCGCCCTACCTCGAGCCGCCTCCGCGCGCGACGGCGGTGGAGGGGCAGGCCAGCCAGTTCAGCCTGCTGGTCATGACCTACGAGTCGCGCATGACCACGCTGCGCCACTTTGTGCGCCACTACTCGCGGTGCAGCTCGGTGTCGGAGATCGTAGTGGTGCGCGGGGGGGGGCGGGCTGTGGGGGAGAGGGCGGCGGGGGGGCGCGCGGGGGAGCGGTGACGTGTGGTGCTGCGTGGAAGCGGCTGCGGGGAGATGTGCGCACGCCATTGCGCGCTGCGCGTGTGCTGCGGTTGCCGCTGCCGACACGCTGCCTCCTCCGCCCCGCCCCGCCCGGCAGGTCTGGAACCGGGGCACGCCGCCGGTGCCGGAGCGCGACTTTGACTCGGCGGTGCCGGTGCGCGTCCGCGTCGAGGCGGTCAACTCGCTGAACAACCGGTTCAAGCAGGACCCACTGATCCGCAACCGGTGGGGGACGGGGGGGAGGGGAGCGGAGCGGGGCGCGGGGGGTGGGTAGGAGGGCGGGTTGCGGGGCGGGGGGCCGGGCGCGCGCGTGCGGAGCGCAGCGGCGGGGCGAGCAGGCAGCACGAGCCGCGGCGCACGAGCGCGTCGGCCGCGGCGCCGGCCGCGGCGCCTCACGCCGCCCGCGTGCCCTGGGGTCGGCGGCCCCGCGCGCAGCGCCGTGCTCTCGCTGGACGACGACATAATGATGCCCTGCAAGGACATCGAGCGCGGGTTTGCGGCCTGGCGCGCGCGGCCGCAGAAGATGGTGCGGCGAGGGGAGGGGGGAGCGAGGGAAGCGAGGCGAGGCGGCGCCGCTTGCGTGGCCGGCCGCGGGCACAGGGGGCGCGGCCCGAGGGCCCCGTGCCCGCCGCGCGCTGCGCCGCGCTCTGCTGCCCCTCGCCAGCCGACGCGCCACGCCGCCGCCCCGCCGCGCAGGTCGGCTTCTTCCCCCGGCTGATCGAGGGGGAGGAGGGGGAGGGCACCCCCCACCTCGTCTTCCGCGGCGAGCGCTACGCCGTGGACCGCGGCGGCTACAACGCCGTGCTCACCGGCGCCGCGTTCATCGACACCTGGACGGCCTTCCCCGCCTACTGGGCCGACCCCGTCGCCACCTCGCGCGCCGAGGGTGCGCGCGCGCCGCCGCCGTGCGCGCTGGCCTCACCCCTCCGTCGCGCTCATGCCTCCATCCGCACACAGCCCCCACCCCACGCCCCACGCCCCACACACACGTGCACGCATGCGGGTCCCCACACTCTTCCCGCTCCTCCTCTCCCCCAGTGGACCGTGTCTTCAACGGCGAGGACCTGCTGATGAACTTTGTGCTGGCCAACCGCACGCGCGGCATGCAGGCGCGGCGGGGCGCGGGGGCCGGCCGGGCGCCGCCCCGCCCCGACTGGGAGGCCGCGGGCGGCAGAGGGGAGGGTAGAGCGCAGTGACGCGTGCGCCCCGCAAGCGCTTGCTTGGCCGCTTGTTTGGCCCCTGCCCGGCTGGGCGGCAACGCGGCTCAGCGCCACGCGGTCTGGGCCCGGGCTCACGCGCCCGCACGTCGCGCCCCTCGCCCCGCAGGCCCTTGCGGAGCAGCTGACGCGCAACGCGTCGCAGGAGGCGCGCGCGCGGCGCGAGGAGCTGCAGGCGGCGTTCTGGGGGCGGCCCGGCGCCAGGCAGGCGCAGACGCAGGCCGCCAGCAGCCAGCAGCCGGGCGACCAGCAGGAGCAGGGGCAGTGGGCAGCCGTGGAGTTCATTCGGCCGACGGTGGGGCATGGTGGCTGTGGTGGGAGTGTGTTGTTGAGGGGGGAACGGGCGGCACAGGTTGTTGGCCGATTGGCGGCAGCGTTCAGCTCGAGTCATGGGAGGGTGCTCGCAACGCTGCCGGGGCGCTGCGCCAGCGAGCCCGCGGCTCCGCTCCTGCACGCCCAACTTGCGTGCTTCAACCCCACTGGAAAAAAAACTGCCGCCCTGGGCCCGCCCGTCCGCGCCGCCCTGCAGCGCCGCCTCGACATCTCCAAGCTCTCAGGCGTGGGCATCTCCCATAACTGGAAGGGGTTCAAGGTGCGCTGCGCTGGGCCTGCTGCCAGGCGGGGCCGGAGCGTGGGCCGAGCGCAGGGAGTGGCGGCGGCCGCGCCCGCCCGCCGGCTGGCCAACTGCGTGGGCCCAGCCCACTTGCGCTGGCCCTGGTGCGCTCTCCCCTTCCCCCCATGCGCACAGGACACCGCGCAAGACTACCTTGCCCACTTTGTGGCCGACTTTGGAGGGACGCCGCTGCGGGTGCGGAGGAGGGGGTGGAGGGTGGGGTGAAAGGGGTGTGGGGCATGGGCGCACGCCACAAGGGGCGGTCGATCGGCAGCAGAGCGCGGCGCATGCGTCGCCTCGCTCCCCGCATGCCCGTTGGGCAGGCCCTCCCGCTCCTTGACATTGCAACTGCCCCTGGTGCCCTCCCCCGCGCGGCCCCCCCCCCCCCCGTCCCTCCCGCAGACCCAAAAGTTCGACTGGAGCTACTCCTCGCCGCCCTTCTGCGCGATCCAGTTCCTCGGCTGCTCCTATCTCTAGCCCTCTGGCGTGGCCGCGACACGCGTGTGCGTGGGGCGCCCCCTTTTCCCCTCTGCACCTCATTCCGCTTGCTCCTCCCCTGACAAGACTGCATCCCCCCACTGACTCGCGAGGCACCCGCCCCGCTGTGAAGCAGCGCTGGCTGTGCGGCAGCGCCCCTCGGCGCCCACGCTCTTGGCCGCCGCCGCGCCGCGCCTCAGCCCTTGCTCGCCTCGTCCGCGGTTTTAATCTGACCATCCTATTTCCATTTGTGGACCAGCTCAACAACTCGGTCTGCTTTTTTTGAACGACTCAAAGTGGGTGTGGGGCAACAAGCCGAGAACTGCGTGTGGCCCCTTCTGATGCCGGCCTCTGAACTGCAACTGTGTCTTGACTCTGCTCCCTGCCCTGATCAGCGTGTGAACCAAAGCGAACCTTTCCATTATCGCCTAGGCGGGGGGAGGCAGTGGGTGGGGCCGGTACTGGCCCGGCGGCTTGCGCTCCCTCGTCGATGCGCCGCCCCTCAGGCGCGCCCAGAGGGTGACTCCGCCTTCTCGCCCACACCCCCAAGCCACCTTCCTTCCCAATGCTCCTGACGGCAAGCCCTGATGGTTGCCTTCGACACGGATCTCGGAGCTCGGTTGGGATGCCATGGGAGTCCCTGGCGAGGGTGCCATAGCTATCAAGGCGGCGGTAGTCCCCATGTCTTCCCCTCTTTCGCGTCCAAAACCCCAGATCTCTGTGCGCTCGATCAGCCGTGCCCCAGCCGGTCCACCGTCCAGGAGCGGGCAGAGGCGCCAAGGAGACGGCGGCTACGGCGCACAAGCAGAGCAGGGGCTAGCGGCAGAGCAGGGACTACGAGCAGAAGCCCGGCAGGCCAGAAATTACTTGTTTGCCTTGCACGCACAAAACACGGCAAACACTGGCGAGTAGTCCGACCCAAACGCCTCGCGCCCAACGCCACTGCCCAGCGAGACCACCCGCCAGGTGCCCGAACCACGCAGAAACTTGTAGTCCTTGTAGTCCAGCCGTTTTGGTATCCCCTTGCTGCCCTCGTGCGGCCGACGGGAAGGAACCTTCCTGCGAGGGGTCGAGGTTAGTCGAGGCAGGGGCTCAGCACGTGCTGAGCCCCCGGTGCACCCCAGGGGGCCGCGCCTCCCCGCCCCCCGCTCCCCCGCTGCCCTCCATTTGTAACACAGCGATGAAGGGCAGGCGATTGAGAGGACTGGAGGAGGAGTGTGGGAGAGAGTGGAACCTGTAGGATCGCCGCCCCGATCGCTTGCTTTCTACACACAGCGTTCTTGTTTGGTACGGCACCTCGCATGTAAGCTGAGCAGGCCCTCCCATCAGCCGCGGCCGTGACTCGGCGAGGCAACACTTTGCTGTCGGCTGCCTGCCATGGCAGCACCCAGAGGACCACGTATGCACGAGCTGACGGGCGAGCAGCGCACGCTGGTGCGCGACAGCGCTGCCGGCCGGTGTGGGTCGCTCTGCCTGCCGCCCGCTGCACAGCGGCTCTGTGACACTACTCCCCACCTGCCTCACTGCCGAACGATCTGCCAACATCTCTCGTTCGTTGAGTTGAGCCCAGTCGATCTGCAGGTCCCGCGTTCGATCCGCGGTTTCGACAACCTCGCCACACTCTGTGTGGACTGACCTAGGCGAAATAGCTCAGATGGGAGAGCGTCAGACTGAAGCCTTCTTTTTGGTCTGCCGCGTGACCACGTGCAGCCACGCATAGCTGTGCAATAGGCCGACCCTGGGCCTCGCCGCGCTGCACGGCGCAGACGCCGCAGGCGCAAGGGCCGGCCGCGCTGAGCTGCCCCTGCCCCGCGAGCTCAGCTCCGCTCTGCGCGCCTCCAGCGCCTGCGGGGAAGGGAGGGACAGGCTGGGAGGAAGGGCGGCAGGCAGTCAGCCAGACGGGTGGCCCCTCGTGCCCGGCCGGCTCCTGCTGCCGCCGCGCCCCCCAGCAGCCGTCCTCCATGTTGTCCACCCTGCAGGGAGGGCGGATGCAGGCGGGTGGGGCGCAGGCCAGAGCTGGCGCAAGCGCGCGCAGCCCAGGCGCCCCCGAGGCGCATGAGGCGGCGCTCACGCGGGGAAGAGGCGGTGGATGCCGCAGGCGTCGGTCAGGTCGCCGGCGCCCTTGGCCTGCGCCTGCGGCGGGCGGTGGTCGTAGTGCGTGTCATTGTGAGGGGGAGGGTCCAAGCCGCACTCCAGCGCACGCTCCTTGAAGTGCTCCACCACCTCGTCGCGCCGCGCGCCGAGCCTCAGGTGCTCAACGGGCGGCGCCGGCCGGCGGCGCACGCCCGGCGCGGCATACGCGAGGGTGGAGGCGCGGCGCAGGTGGTCCGCCAGGCACGCGCTTCTGCGTGGGCGGGGGGCGTCCAGCCCCTCGGCCGCCAGCGCCTCCTCGGGCAGGTCCTCGTCCGGCCCCGCGGCCACGTGGGCGGCTCGTTGGCCACCAGCTGCGAGCCGGACAGCACCAGCTCCTTGAGCGCGTGCGCCCATGAGCGGCGCGTCCAGGCCACCCGGCGCCGCGCTGGCCGCCCGCCGATGCCCGCCTCGTCCAGAATGCGCGCCGCCGCGCCGGCGCGCGCGTCTCGCCCGCGCACCGCGCGAAGCGCCGCGGCCGCCGCCTCCTCCTCGGTGGCAAACACGCCTTGTAGACGCCGTTGGGCTCCGCCACCCAGCAGTCGTAGTAGCTCGTGCCCAGCTGCCGCTTCCAGCGCACGCCTCTCACTATGCTGCGAGGCAGCACCTCCTCCCCCGGCTCCTGGGCAAAGTTGAGGCGCCGGTTGGCCTCGGCGCGCGACAGCTCGCGCGTGCGCGCGCGTGCCGCACCACGCGTCGTGCTGGTGCGCTGCGGCGAGCTCGGAGGGGAGACCTGTTCTCCAGCGCGCCGTGCCTTTGATCTGCGGGCAGCGGGGTGGGGGTGGGGTGGGGGCACCGGGCGGAATCGGGGACGGGCGGCTCTGACCGAACCCTCCATACCCCGAGCCCGCTAGGAGCCGCGGATCTTTGCTTCCGCCATCCAGGAACCGCCTGGCTCGAGCGAAGCGCCAGAGTAAGCGCTGGTGTTCAGCTGGCCCAGCTGGCCCAGCTGCTCCAGCACGTGCTCCTTGTAACCGGGCGGCGGCGCAGGAGGGTCCCGCATGGCCGAGGGCTGCTGAGCGGGCGGGTGGGACCGTCCAAGAGTGCACAGGAGAGAGGTGGGCAGGCTTTGGGGCTCCTCAGCACAGGGTCGAACACGGGACAAACCAGCGGGGCGTCCTGAGATGGGGCGTCGCTGCCGACGACACCTCAACCGGACGACTGGATGACCTTGACCTGCCACAAAAACGAATCGTCTGGGGTTGGACCCGACCCCAGACGATTCGTTTTTGTCGACTCGGGCCGCACGGAGGTCGACTCGGAAATGGGGGGGGAGGCGGGCTTCAAAAAGAAAGAATCATGCTTCAGTCTGACGCTCTCCCAACTGAGCTATTTCGCCTATGTCAGTCCACACAGAGTGTGGCGCGGTTGGCGAAACCGCGGATCGAACGCGGGACCTGCAGATCGACTGGGCTCAACTCGACGAACGAGAGATGTCATCCAACAATTTCAGAGTTATCCGTTTTATAAAACGCTATTTTTTGCGATCCGAAATTTTCGTTTCCCCGTCAGCCGGGCGCTGCTTGTGGCTCTGCATGTAAACCCCTCAGTCAGTTTCGGTGGCCGTCAGTTTTCGGCGTTTTCGGCGGTTGACCTTTGGGCCGAGTACTGGTCGCGCAATTGGGAGCCTCTCCGCTTGGATCTGAGGCGCCTAGGACGTGCGATGCCGAGCGTGGGCTCCGCTGCGCGCGGGGGCCGCGGGGGCAGGCATGCCTCCCCCCCACGCGAGCTGGACGCCACGCTGGAGCAGCCAGTGGGCCACGTGGAGTGGGACCGGCTGGATGTCTATGTGGAGGGCAACTCAGTGGAGCGCGCCGCCGCCGCCGTGGCGGCGGGCGTCGGCGGCATCCGTGATATGCCTGCCGGGGCGCGCATCCTGCACGCGCGAGCCGGCTGGGAGAGGCGCGGCGTGGTCCACTCCCAGCTGCTGGTGTCGCCGGGCGCGGTGGGTGCGGTGAAGAACCACCTGTGGTCCAGCGGTCGCCGCAGCCAGCTGGCGGTGCCGGGCGTGCACAACGGCGTGGCCTGGGCGTATTGGAGCGAGCGCCACTGCACGCGCCTGCTGCGCATTTGCGAGGTGCCGATCGACCTGCACGAGCGGCAGCTGGCGCGGGTGCTTGGCGAGGCGGGCATGGTCGTCGAGCGCTGCGTCCGCCCCCCGTGGGGCGGCTGCGGCCTCCCGTCCGCGCATGAGGTGGAGGCGGTGGTGAGCTGCCCCCGACCCGTCATCCCCAAGGTGCTGGTGCTCAAGCCGCCGGGCGGGCCGCCCCTGCGGCTGCCAGTGGAGCTCTGCCTGGAGCTGCCCGCCGACCTGGTGCCGGGCGCGCCCGGACGGCGGCAGCGCTCTGCAGGCGGCGACGAGGAGCAAGGCCAGCAGCGCGAGGGCGGCGCGCGGGGCGGGGCGCGGCCCCCGCCGGCGGTGCTGGTGCTCCCCCGCGACCCGGCGGCCCGGGCGCGGGCGCCAGCGGCGGCCCCGACGCCGGCGGCGGCGCCAGGCGACCAGGCAGCGCCGAAGCGTGCTGGACGCAAGCGGGGGAACCGGCGGAAGCGGGCGCAGGCGGCGGCGGCGGCGGCGACGCTGGTGGACCTGGGGGCTGACGGCAGGGCCAGTGCGCCTGCCCCGGCTGCCCCGCACGCGACGCCCGTGGAGCCTGCACCGCCGGCCGCGCCAGAGGTGCCCCCCGCGGCGCCCGGCGCGGCGCCGTCGGGCGCAGTGGCGCCGCGGGCAGAGGCGCCGCAAGTGGAGGCGGTGGCGCGGGCCGAGGAGGCGCCGCCGGTGGCAGCGCCGCCGGTGGAGGCGGCACGGGCGGAGGAGCCGCCGGTGGAGGAGCCCGCGGCCATGGAGGTGCCGCCGCCTGCGCCGGCGGCGCCGGCTGCCCCGCCACCCTCTGGGCGGCGGAGTGCGCCGACCCCGCCCGCGGCCGCAGCGGCGGCAACCGAGGAGGAGGCGCTGGATGAAGGCGCGGCGCTGGTGCGGCAGCTGGTCGCGGCGGCGCTGGCCAAGGCGGTAGCGGCCGACGCGGCCGCGGTGCGCCCGCCCTCTCCGCGCCTCCGCCGGAGGTGCGGCGGCAGGCGCTCGCCCTTCCACCCGCAGGGGGCCCAGACGGGGCACAAGCGCAAGGGGCGCCCGGAGCGGGCGCCCGACGGCATGGAGGGGGTCCTGGCGGCGGAGGGGGGCCGTCCGCCCCGTCGCCCGCGCCTGGCGGCGGCGGCGGCCGCGGCCCCGGGCCTGCCCGCCGGGCCCATGGGCATGCGCCCTGGCTCGCCGCCGGCTGTCAGCGGCGGGCGCCAGGGCGCGCAGCGCCCCTTCGCTCCCATCCCGCCCCCCCGCGATGAGGCGGCCGGGGGGCGGCAGCAGTGATGCCCCCCCAGCCGGCCCAGCGCCGCGCGGGCGTGCGTGGCGCGGGCGCGGCGCCCCGCACCCGGCGGGTCCGGCCGTGGGAGCGGCAGCGGGCCCCCAGCTTGCGGCTGGGTTCCCACAACGTGCGTCACCTGACGGCGGACAAGCTGCCGCGGCTGATGGGCATGTGGCGCCGCCTGCGTTGGGACGTGGTGGCGCTGCAGGAGGTGAAGGCGTCGCTGTTTACCGAGGCGGCGCTGGGGCAAGCGCTGAGCGCGGCCTGGCGCGTTTACTGGGCACACGGCCCCGCGGCCGCCGGCACTGGCACGACGGCGGGAGTGGCCATCCTGGTCCGCAAGCGGGCGCTGCAGCAGGGCCTGCAGGTGCGCGGCGAGGCCTGGAGCGGCGGCGCTGGCGCTGCGGGCCGCATTTTGAGCCTGCGGCTGGCCTGGGGCGGCCACCAGCTGCGCCTGGTCAACGTCTACTTCCCCAACGAGGAGGCGCAGCAGCGGGAGTTCATTGCGGGCCCGCTGCAGGAGGCGGTGCGGATGGCGCAGGGGGCGGACAGCGTGCAGGTGCAGCACGTGTGGGCGGGTGACTACAACTTTGTGGAGCGGCCGGCCCTGGATCGGTACAGCAAGCGGGACGCCGCCGGTGCCAGGGCGCGAGCGGAGGCGCGGGTGGCAGCCGCGTGGCGGGGGGCCTGGCAGGGCAGCCTGGTCGACGCGTTCCGGAGGCGTCGCCCGCAAGGCCGGCGCTACACGCGCTATGGCCCCAGCTCGGCGGCGCGGCTGGACCGCTTCTACGTCAGCAGCGGCCTGACCGAGTGGGTGGCCAGCGCTGCGGTGGGCGAGGAGCGTGGGGCGGAGGCCGGCCTGTCCGACCACCGCCCCGTGACGCTGGCGCTCGCCGCGCGCACCGGCGTCCCCGGCGCCGCGCCCCCGCGGGGGCCGCCCCGCCTCCGCCTGCGCTTCCTGGCGCGGGAGGAGCTGGTGGCGACGCTCCAGGGGCAGCTGACGGCGCTGGCGGCGCAGGCGCCAGAGGCGCCCGGGCAGCTGCTGACCTGGTGGCCGAGCTTCAAGCGGCGCGTGTCGTCGCTGGTGGCCCGGCAGGACAAGGCGGCCAGGAGTGCGCTGCCTCCCTCGGTGAGCGCGGCCTGGCAGCAGCTGCAGGCAGCCTACGAGGCGGTGGAGGCTGCCGCGGGGGATGAGGCGGCGGCCGAGGCGGCGCTGGCTGGGGTGCAGCAGCGGCGGCAGGAGCTGTCGGAGGCGGTGGCCGCCGCGCAGGCGGAGGGTGCGGCGCAGCAGCGGCGTGAGTGGATCCACCGCGGGGAGCGGCCGTGCCCGGACATCACGGCCAAGCTGGCGAAGCCGCGGGCGGCGGAGGCTGCCCTGACGCTGCGGGCGCCCAACGGCGCCCTGGTGGACTCGCCAGCCGGCTGCGCTGCCATCCTGGCCAAGCACAACGCCGCCATCTCGGCGCGGCGGCCCACCGAGCCGGCGGCGCAGGCGGAGGTGCTGGCAGCGCTGGACGGGGGCTGGCGGCCGTCGGAGGAGGAGGCGGCGGCGTTGGGGGCCGAGGCGGTGACGGCGGCCCAGGTCGCCCGGGCGGCCAAGCGCTCCCGGCCGGGGCGCGCGCCCGGCAGCGACGGCATCCCCCTGGCGCTGTACAAGCACAAGGCGCTCCGCGACACCTTCTACCCCCTGCTGGCGCGGCTCTTCTCGGCCATCGCCAGCGAGGGGCGGGTGCCACGGGGCTTTCTGGACGGCGTGATCGTGGGCTTCTTCAAGTCGGGGGACCGCGCCGACCCCGGCAACTACCGCCCCATCACCCTCCTCAACACCGACTACAAGCTGCTGGCCAAGCTGCTGGCCAACCGCCTGGCGCCCCTGCTGCCGCGCCTGGTGGACCCCGAGCAGACGGGCTTTGTGCGCGGCCGCAGCATCGGCGAGAACATCCACCTGCTGCAACTGCTGCCCCAGCTGCTGGCCAAGCAGGGGCGGTGGGCGCTGGCGGTGCTGGTGGACTTTGCCAAGGCGTACGACACGGTGGACCGCGAGTTTCTGCTCGCGGCGGCGGAGCGGCTGGGCCTGGGCGCCGGCTTCGTGCGCTGGGCGCGCCTGCTCCTGACGGACACGCGCGCCTGGGCGCGCGTGGGCGGCTGCACGTCGCCGGCCGAGGCGTTTGAGGCGGGCGTGCGGCAGGGCTGCCCCCTGGCACCCCTGCTCTACCTGCTGGTGGCGCAGGCGCTGCTGCGCCTGCTCAAGGCGCGCGGCTTTGGCGTCAACGCGGCGGGCCGACTGCTGACGGCGGCGCAGTTTGCGGACGACTGCGAGGCCCTGCTGGAGGCGCCGAGCGTGCAGGAGCTGGAGGCGGAGGTGCAGCGCTTCCTCGACGCCATGGGCGTGTTTGAGCGCGCCAGCGGCCAGGCGCTCAGCGTGCCCAAGACGGTGGGCCTCCCGCTGGGCGATGTGCCGCAGGAGCTGCCGGCCGCGCTGGCTGGCGTGCGCGTGGTGCAGGAGGCCAAGGTGCTGGGCGTGACGCTGCGCGCCGGCACGGCCGACCCGACGGTGGACTGGGAGCAGCGGGTGCTGAGCGTGCAGGCATGCTTCTCGCGCGTTGCGCGGCTGGGCCTGTCGGCGTTTGGCCGCGCCTTTGCGGCGGGCGGCTATGCGCTCAGCCAGCTCCTGTTTCAGGCGGAGTTCGCAGGCCTGCCGCCCCCGGCGGAGGTGGCCAAGCTGACGGGCGACGCGGCGCGGCTGGTCGACAGGGGCCTGGCCCCCGGCGCCGCCGGCCGCCGGCGCTTCACCCACGTCAAGCCGGCCCTGCTGCCGGGGCGGCCAGCCGGCGGCGGCTTCGGCCTCCTGCCCCTGGTGGAGCACTGCCAGGCGCGCTGGGCGGGCTGGCTGTTCCGGCTGGTGGCGGGCGCGGGCGAGGCGCCGTGGGAGGCCGTGGCGGCGGAGCTGCTGGAGCGGGAGCAGCCGGGCATGACCCCCCTGGGCCTCCTGGCCTGGGCGCGGGAGCCTGCCGTGGTGGCCCGCCTGCCTCAACCCCTGCGTCGCTGGTGCGAGGGCGCGCGGGCGCTGCCGGCGGTGCAGCTACTGGCGCCGGCGCCCCAGGCGCCGGCGCAGGCCGAGGGGGGGGCCGTGGGCGGCGAGGCGGCCGCAGCGGCGGCGGCGGAGGCCGTAGCGCCGCCAGGCTGGCAGGCGGCGCTGCCTGTCCTGTGGAGCCCGCTGGTGCCCGGCGCCGACGGGCACCCCTACCTGGCAGCCACGCACGGCGAGCTGCGCGACTATGGCGTGCGCACGCTGGCCGACTTGCTGGCCTTTTACAGGCAGGTGTACGCGCTGCCGGGCGCGCCCGGCGGGCCGCCGGGCGGGCGGGCCGCCTGGCGCGGGGCGGCCGAGCCGCTGCTGGGCTACCCCAAGGCCATGGGCTTCTTCGGCGCCGCGAGTGGCGAGCCCTGGAGGGAGGCGCTGGCGTGGCTGGACGCGGCGGTGGTCAACCTGCCGCCAGACATCCTGGCCGCAGCTCAGGACGCGGTCCCGGCGGCGCTGCCGGGGGCCGCCGAGGTGGAGGCTTTCCTGGCGCGCCGGCTGGGGTGGATGCGTGGCGGGCAGCCCGTCCCCCTCAGCGGCTACCGCGTGCGCCATGGCACCGCCATGCTGCTTGCGCCGGCGGAGGCGGAGCGGCGCGCCAAGATGACCAGCCTCGTGACGCTGGCGCTGGCGGAGGCGCCGGTGGCCGAGCCGCCGCCTGGGAAGGTCGAGGCCGGGCTGGCCTCCCTCTTCGGGCTGCTGGGCCAGGCCTGGCGCGTGCGCTGGGACAACCACTACAAGGAGACGCTGTGGCACCTGGCGCTCAACGGGCTGCCCGTGGCGGCGCGCATGGCGGGCGCGGACGCCGTGCGGTGCGCCTGTGGCGCGGCGCACGAGGCGACGGGCGCGCCGCTGGGCCGCGCCCACCACTTCTGGGTGTGCCCCGTGGCGCGCGCGGTGGTCGCCAGCCTGGAGGCCCAGCTGCCGCTGGCCTGCCGGCCGCTGCGGCGGCGCGCGCTGCTGCTGGGCGAGGCGCCGGCGGGGGTGCACGCCGGCGTCTGGGCCATCGTGTGCCTGGCGGCGGTGGAGGCGCTGGAGCGCAGCCGCCGCCTCAACGTGCGGCGTGAGCTGGAGCGCCGCGAGCAAGCACGGGCGGCGGCGTCGCAGGCTTCGCAGCCGGCGGGGCCCTCGGGCTCCGTCCAGCTGGTGCTCGGCGCGTCGCAGGATGGCCAGCTGGCGCTGGCGGCGCCCCCGGCGCCGCCGGCGACGCAGGCCGCGGAGGACGCGCCGCCGCCGCTGCCCCCCGGGCGCGAGCTGGCGGCGGCGCTGGGCGCGCGGGCGGTAGAGTGCATGTGGGGCCTGCTGCAGGAGTTCTGCTCCCTCGGCAAGGCCCCCAAGGCCTGGCGGTCGGAGGTGGCAGAGGTCCCTCTGCATCCCTTCCTCCGCTGGTCCGAGCTCCCGCCGCGCCCCGGCTGGCGCGTTGCGCGCCCTGGAGGCTGAGGGCCGCGGCGTGCCGCCGCGGCGGCACGCGGCGGCGGCGGCCGTGTGTCGTTGCGCTGGGTGGGGTGCGGCGGCAGCGGCGGCGGTGGTTGCAGTCTGCTGTTGTAATGGCAGCGGCGCGGCGGCGGCGGGCTCGTGCAGCGGGCAGGCAGCCTGGCTCATTGATCCTGTGACAGCAGCAGCGGCGCGCCAGCGTGGCAGTATCGGCGACCCACGCCCCCCCACGCACTGTGCTCTGCCTCATGCCTTCCTCACCTCCTCTCATCCTTCGTACCCCACCCATCCCCATTCCCCTGCCCTGCCCTCGTGCCCCACACCCGATCCCGACAGTGCTTGATTCCATGTCCATTCCCACCCTCCTCCTCTGGTCTGCCCTTCCTGCTCCCTCCTCATCCCCACCCATGCGTTTTGCTCGGCAGCCCGGCTGCCTCTCTGTGCTCAGCAGCGTGCTCTTCCTCCCTTCTGCTCCTCCTTGACCTGCTCCCTCTCCCCTTCTTCGCTCGACACGCTCGCCAGCGCGGTGGCTAGCCAGCAACGGGGAAGCAGCCGGCGCAGCGCCGGGGGTGCTGCTTGCGGGGTCGGGGGCCGCGACCGGACACACCGTCCGCGTCGTGCCCCGCACGCACACCCTCCGGCGCCGCTCCTGGCTCGCCGAACCTGTGCGAGTGGGCCCCCCGCCGGACAGCCGTTTGGTCATGCCCCCTTGTGGCCTGGTCCCTCTGCAGACCTTTTACGCCGACGACTGCCGCTTCGGCACGGCGCCCGCATGGCCCGCCGCCCTGCGTTCGTGAATCCCCTGCTCAATCTCCCTGCTCCTCCGCCATTTGGGACGGTGTCGGTGGTTCCTCCCTCCCCTGCCCTGCCGTCTGGTTTCCAGATCCGCTCCGCGCGGAGCACTATTTCTCTCGGCGTCGTAGGCCCCCCGGCGCGGGCGATGGATGTGCTTGTGGCTCTGCATGTAAACCCCTCGGTCAGTTTTTCGCGTTTTTTGGCCTTGGTTTTGCCATCCCTGAGCCTGACAGACTCTGCAAATGATTTTGTGCTTGTTGGGGCGTGGCTGGGCCCGCGAGCGGTGCCCACGTGCGGGACTGCCTAGCGCGCGGTCGGTCAGCAGCCATGCGTCTGTGCATTGGGACTTTGGGTGCTCTTGGCACTGTGTAGGAGGCGTGGGGGTGATGTTGTGGTGAGGGCGGAGACCTGCTTGCTGCCTGCCAGGGTGCGCTGTGCAGCAGGAAACCTCCATCCACAGCGTGTCTCAATTGGGGATGTCTTTAAGAGTGGTGGACGAGGGCACTGCACGCCCTGTACGCGCACCATCAGATCGCCACACCCGCCCAAGGAGGGACGCCGCTGCTGTGGAGGCCGCAGCGGCGCCACCCTGCGGCCACGGCGCTCCTTCCGGCCTTCCTGCCGCCATCCCATGGCCAGCTGACAGCTGGATGCACGCCCTGTCTACATTCATTCGCCCCCCGAGAGCCACTGCCCACCTCCCTCGTGGATAGCCAGCCGCCGTGTTACAGGCGAGGTAGCTCTAAACTGGAGAGCGTCAGACTCGAGGTGCCTGTCGCAGACTCGAGGCGCCTATCGCCGCGGGCAGGGGCGGGATGGCGGGTCACTAGTGCTGCTTGCCGCCCCCACCGCCCGCAGCAGCCTCCTTCCGGTAGCAGCTGTAGTGGGTGAGCAGCCCCGCCGGCAGCGCCACAAACGCCGCGCTGCCGATGCGCTTGTAGCACAGGCTGCACGCGCGCTCGGGCGTCAGCAGGATGCTCCTGCGGGGCTGGTAGGGGAGGAGGGGAGGAGGGGGGAGCACAAGTACTGATTGGTACGAGCAGTCGGCCGAGAGGCGAAGCCATCAGCCACCAAGCGTCGCGCAAAGCAGGCGGTGCAAGGCCGACCCCCCACCTCTGCTTCTCCGCCGCCAGCCGCGCCAGCAGGCCCACTTGTTCCGCGCGGCGCAGGTTGCGGGTCAGCGCCGCGGCGCGGCGCCGCTCGCCTGCGCCCATCAGCCCGCCCTCCAGGAACGGCAGGGCGGTGGGGAGCGGCGCCTCGCCGGGCAGCAGCCCCAGCGCGTGCAGCGGCTCGATGGCATCGCGCTTCCTGCGCAGCGGCAGCACGGCCAGGGAGTGAAAGAGAGAGAGAGCGTGTCGCGTGAGGGTGGGTGGGGGGAGGGGCGGGCGTGGCTCCCGCGCAGGCCAGCAGCAGCAGGGGCAGGGCGCGCAGGCGCTGTGGGCGGCGCGGGGCCGCCGCGACCCGGCGAGCGCCCACCTGCTGAGCAGCCGCGCCACCTCCCCCCAGACCTCGTCGGTGGGTGGTCGCTGCGCAAGGCGGTACCCCCCTCCGGGCGCCTCCTCCTCCAGCAGCACCTGCGCGATGGTGGGCGGAAAGGGAGGGTGGGAATGGCGAGGGCGAGGCGGCGAGGGCGTGGGAAGGCAAGGGAGGTGAACGTGGGCGACGATGAGGCAGACGGACAAAGAGGGAAGGGGAGCGCGGCACGGCAGGCACTCTCGTCACGGCCGTTTGTTCGGCAGCCCAGAAAGAGGATGCTGCCCCAGAGAAACCCAAACCCAGCCCAGCCCCGCACCTGGACGAGCAACAGGTATATGTCAGCATCCGAGTCGCTGCCCCCGCCGGCACTGCCCCCTGCACTGCCGCCGCGCGGGCCGGCCGCCGCGCCGCTGCCGCTGCCGCCGGCCATCGCCGCCTCCCCAAACTGCAGGGTACGTGCCGTCGCGGCCCCGGCACCGCCGCCGCCCGCGCCCTGCGCGCCGCTGCCGCCGCCGCGCGCCGCGCGCTGCTGCTGGCGGCGCTGGCGCCGGCGCGCCTGGCGCCGCTGGTAGACGCGGTCTGCATACGCCTCCCCCAGGTCGGGGCGCCGCATGCGGTGCACGAGGATGCGCAGCGCCTCGGCGTGCTGGCCCAGCCGCTCGAGCAGCGCGGCGCGCAGCTCCAGGAGGCGCCCCGCGGGCAGCAGGCGCAGGAGCGCCGAGAAGTCGAGGTGGGTGCTGCGCAGGATCTGCAGGGAGGGGCGGAGCGGAAGGCGGAGGGGAGAGGCGGGGGGAGAGGGGGCGCGCGCGTCGGCGCGGCGCGTCGGCGCTTGGGGCGCGGGCGGGGGAGCAAGGGGCGCAAGCGGTGGCCCGGGGCGGGCAGGGAACGCCGCGCGGCGGCGGCGTCTCTGTCCTGGCACGCCAGGTGCGGCGGCCCCCACCCCATGCGCCCTCAAGGCGCGGTCACTGAACCAATAATACAGTGCTACACGCACGGCCACCATGGCTACCGCAGGCTCTCCCTCACCAGTTGGCGCAGCTTGCCATACTCAGGCAGCTGAAGGCGCTCGGGGCTGCTGGCGGCGGGCTCGCCCAGCACGCGCTGCGCGCCAGGGGCCAGGGCAAGGGGACGGAGCGGGGGGCCGTGGGAGGGGGTGCCGGCGGGGCCAGCTCCGCGTGTCGCGCATCCCAACTCATCACCGCGGCCTCCACCCCTCACCCCCTGGGGACCCCCCCCTCCCAAACACATCCGCCTGCATGCACAGCACAGGCGCGCACCTGCATGTACAGCATGGCCAGCTCGTGCTCGTGGGCCGCCGGGTCGGCCGCGCCCGAGACCAGCGCCGCCTCCAGATACGACGCCGCCAGGCGGGGGGCGTATGACGTGAGGATGGGCAGCACGGCTGCGGTGGGGGCGGATGAGAACTGGCTCATCGGCATTGGACTCCTTGGACGGGGGAGCAGCGGCAGGCGTCACGGCGCGTGAGCAGGGCGCACGAGGCCAACTGCGGTGGCCACAGCCGGCGGGGCGGCGGCTCGCGCGGCCCGCGCGCACCGCTGGGCGGCAGGGGCGGCTGCAGCGAGGCAAACATCTCCAGCCCTGCCTCTGGGTCTGCTTCCAAGATCCACCTGCGCAAGTCGGCAGTAGCAAATATTATTTCAAGGTTTGTTTTTGGCAAGGAAGGGGCGCAGTGGCAGGGGGCAATGGCGGGCGCGGGCGCATGGGCAGCAGGCAAAGGAGGCGGGACCCAGCTTGCAAAGGCGACACTGGGCCCTGGCAGCACCTGGCGTGGGTTGTCAGCAGGTCCAGCGGCGCCGGCTGCAGCTGGCACAGGTACCGAACAGCCGCCCACGCCCCTGGCAGGCCGCTCAGCTCGCTGGCAGCTCCCTGCGGTGGCAGGCGGGTGGCGCAGAGGGCGGCGCGCTTCAGAAGAGCCGCGACTGCAGCGGGATGGGTGGCAGCTACAAGCGACGAGCAAGGGTTGCCACCTCCCCGCGCGGCCACATAGGCTCGCTTGCCTTGGGGGGCGCGGGCAGCTGCTGGGGCGCCTGGCTCAGCGTCTGCAGCAGGCTGAGCGCTGCCGAGTGCCGCCCCTTGCTCTGCGGCGAGAGCCGTGGGGGACGGGGGCATCAGAGCGCCAACGGCCGGGCGGCGAGTTGCAGAGCCAATGGCGCACAGGCGGCCTTTCGTCCCTGACCTGTAGCAGGCATGCGCCATAGCGGTCCCTACCACCTGGACCCTACCACCCGCCTCTTGCGCTTGCCTGGTACAGAGACACAAGCTCCGAGTAGCGCCCCTGCGCCCGCAGGGCCGCCTCACCCGCCCCCATCTCCACGCAGTTGGGCCGCTGCACAAAGCGCAGCAGCGAGCCGCTGCAGGCGCAGACGGGGGCGGCAAGCGGGTGGGGCGGCGGGGGAGGAAGCACATGCGCATGCATCAGCCGACTGGAAGGGGGACATGCCACTGCAGAACAGCCCTATGCCTCTTGAGCTGCGACCATTGCCAGCCGCCCTCCCCCACCCCTGATTCACAGGCAGCAGGCCAGTGCCTGCCTCGCGCACGTATCTGGCAGCGCAAGCAGCGCGTGCAGCAGTGCAGTGTCCACCAGCACAGCCAGCGGGCTGGATGCAAGCTTCTGCTGTGCCACCGCTGCCGTGGCCGCCGCTGTGGCGGCCAAGAGGCTGCTGGGGCTGCGCTCTACGTCGCTGCCCCGCTGCGCGGCCACCGGCTTGGCGGGCCTGCCGCCGGAACCTGGCAGCGCTGCTGCCGGCGCCGCGGGTTGAGCAGCCCCAGCTGCCGATGGCGGCCGCGAGGGCGGGCTGCTGCTGGCCACACTGGCGGCCAGCCTGCTGCGGTGGCTGAACAGGTATGGCATGAGAATGCCCACTGCCTGCTCAAATTCCAGCGTGCCAGGCCGGGGGTCTGCAACGGCCGCCTCGGGCTGCTGCGGCGCTGCGGCTGGCGTCGCTGGCGCCGCCGGCGCAGCGGCAGCCCCAGCCTCCGCTTCCTCGGCGGCTTGTAGCAAGTGGGGGGGCGCGAGGGAGGGGAAGAGCCGCAGCAGCTGCAACAGAACGCAAAGTGCGTGCTCACTCACATCCAGGTGGAGAGCAAGCCATGCCGGGGGGCAGCGCGGTGTGCAACAAGCAGCAGCAGCGGCAGAACAGTCACCCACTTGAATGGGCCCTGCCAGGCTGCTCATCCCCAAGTGCAGCATCGCCTCCTCGTAGCTGCCCTGCACCAGCGCAGGCGGGCAGGCGCCGCCGCACGTGGGTGGCCCAGCCCCAGGGAGCGGACCCGAGGCGCGCCACCCAGCACACGGCGGCAACGCGACTGGCGCAGTGACAGCGTGGCAGGCAGCTGCCTCTCCTCCCCCTCAAAGCTTCCCCTCCGCCCTGAAGCGCCGCCCAAAGCGCCAGCGCACACCCATACCACAGCGCGCCTCTGCAAACAGGCGCTGGCCGTATGCCAGGTGCACCCTGTCCTCTATCCGCCGCCGCTGCTCGGCCTGCTTCTTGGGCATCAGCCCGCACATCGCCAGCGCCTCCTCGTGCTCCCCCAGTGCCAGCAGCGCCTCCGCCTGCTCTCCCGCCGGCGCCGGCACCAGCGCCAGCACGCCCGCCCAGGCGGCCTCAGGGCCGGCGGCGCTGAAGTACACCACGTCGGGCAGGCCGCCGCCGCCGGCGGTGGCCACCGAGCTGGAGGGCGGCGGCAACAGGTCCACCCCCCGCAGGCTGATCGACTGGGACAGGCCTGCAAATTTGGGGAGGGTGAGCAACGAGAGATTAGGCGCGGGGGAGGGGGGCGCACTTACATATCCAGCGCGGGTGGAGGGGCGGGGGTGGAGTTGCACCGGCAGCCGGAAGATCTGGAGCGCGAGCGCCAGCGCGGCAGCCCAGCAGCGCCGCACCTGCGCCCGACAGCGGGTCCAGCAGCCGCACCTCCAGCCCCCCCTCCACCACCGCCACCGCGAATGGCGGCACGGCCAGCACCGCCGAGGGTGGGCTGCTCCAGGTGATGCCGCCGGGCGCGGCGGATGCGGCGCCGGCGCCGCCGCGGGGAGCGCCGCGCGCCCGCAGCGGCCGGCACTCTGGGCCATAGAACAGCGACTGGGAGTCGCGGGTCAGGAGCACCTCTGCGCTGCCCACCGCGGCGATGGCCGCCGCGAGGGCGGTGGGGCCGCCAGAGGTGTGGGCCGCGAAGACCGGGGAGGTGACCCCGGTGGCAACGTCCACGGCCACGTATTCCCTGCATGCGTTCCAGCGGGGAACGGTGCAGGGATCGGCGCCGAGCAGCGGGGCCATCGTTGCAAGCAGACTGCCCGGCGGCCCTGCCCAGGGCTGCCTAGGGCTGAGCGTCCCAAGCGCCCCGCGTCCACTCGAGGCAGGTGTGCCGCCAGCCGGCGGGTCGCACCGCTTGCATGCGGCGTAGACGGTCGTGCCGCCCACAGCCGCGAGGCTGTGTGGCAGCTCGGGCAACGAGGCCTCCCGCTGGGGCACCAGCTCCAGGCCGTCGTACTTGTACAGCAGCAGCCTGCCAGGGGAAAAGAACAGGAGTCGTCGAGACTGGAGGGAAACGTAGCACTACAAGGCGCGCGGCCGGGCCCTGGGGCGAGAAACAGAACAAGCAGCGCGGTGGAAGCGTGGGGTTGCAGAGCACGGCGACGGGTCGAGGGGCTACGCGCTGCATCACCCGGCGGTAGCGACTGCGAGGGCCGAGGACAGGACCTCCCCCCCCGCCTGTGCTTGATCACCGCTTGCCTGCGCTTGACCGACACCGCCAGCACGCCCGCGGCGTCATCCCAGGCAAAGCGTGCCGCGCCGCGCGTCCGCGCCGCCGCCGCCTTGAGCCGCAGGCTGGGCAGCACGTAGGCGCTCAGGCCGTCGTCTGCGGGCCGCGGGGGGCGAGGGCAGCCGAGCGCTCGGGCGCCACCAACGCACCGACGACATACCAGCCAGCCAGCCAGCCAGTGGGGGGCGCTGAGATGGCAGGCTCCCCTCGTGCAGGCTGAGCGCTCAGCTAGTAGGTCCATGGGCCAAGCTCTGCCCACCTGCCAAGCACAGCAGCATGGACCGCGAGGGCGCTGCCACCAGCTGTATCACGCGCTTGTGCCCAAAGCCGCGCAGCGCCTGCACCACGCCCCACTGCATGGCAGGTGTCCGCGCGGCGGATGGGTCAGGTGCACGTGGGAGGAGGGCACCCATTGCCAGAGCAGCATAAACGAGCTCTCACAGTCCCTCCCCACCTTGGGCGCGTCATCGCTGCTGCCATTGCTTTGCTCGGCGCTGCCGCTGCCGCCGGTCTCGCCACCCTGCTTCTCCTCCGGTGCCTGTCGCTGCTGCCCCTGCGGCTGCCCCGCCGCCTCGCCCGTCGCTGGCGCCGGCTCTGGCTGCGGCGTCGGGGGCGCAGTCGGTGCCGGCGCCTGCTGCGGCTTCACCACCAGCAGCGTGCCATCAGAGCAGCCCGCCAGCAGCTGACCATCCCACGCCTCCACACAGGCCACCCGCGGGTCGCTGATCACGTGCTGCGTGGCAAAGGCGGCGATGTGCTTGCCGCCGCCGGTGGCGGGCGCCGCCCCGGCCATCCCGGCGCCGCCCTCCCTGGTCTCGCCCCAGTCCCGCCCGCTGTTTGCACGAGCAGGGCTGTCAGCTGTGGGGTTCCAGCGATCGCGATGACTTCAGTTGTGTCGCGGCTAGACTCTCCGATCCGACGGTCTATTATGAAGCAGGCCAATCAGTCGGCTCTGAGCAAGAGCGAAATAATGAAATCGAGGTGTCCCGCGATCAAAGCAGGAGGTGATGGATTTGCATCGCCGCAGCTCTGCCCGGCCATTGTCGTCTGTGTGGGGTCCATCGTGCACTCTGGACGCTTGCGAGGCGTCGCCTACTGTGGTCACCATATTGAAAAGACACACTCAGCCGCGGCGCAGCCAGTCAGCGCTTCCCAGAGAACCAGAGAGGTCAGACAGCAGCTGGATGGCCGCCAGGTGGCACTGCAGTGCGGCGCGGCAGGCTACCACCGCCCCCGGCCCGCCAGCCGCTTTGCCACTGCGCCTGCAGCCTCGCTGCAGGGGTGGCGGCAGGCGCTGCTGGGCCTGGCGGCGGCGGCGGGTGCGGCGGGCGCGGCGGGCGCCGCAGGTGGCAACGCCCCCGCGGCAGCGACGGTCGTGCAGCACGCGGCTGCTGCGGGGCTGGCGCCGCCCTCGCTCTCGCCGCCGCCCACCGAGCTGGATGCCAGTGGCGTGGAGTGCCTGGCCCTACAGCGCCAGGGATGGAACAGCTGGACTTGGAGGGGGCACCGCATCAGCTGGCTTGCTGCCAGAGACCGCGGCCCTGAGCGCGGGGCAGCGGGCGCGGCGGAGGTGGGCCAGGGGACGCAGCGGCAGTGGGCCAGCGCGTGACCCTCGTCGGCAACTCGCTGGGCGGGTGAGAGGGCTGTTGGAACTGGAACTGCACTTTTTTTCTGTTAACTGGAGTGCCGCATGCCACCTCTGCGCTGTCGCAGCATGGTGCTGCGCCCGCCCGTCCCACCTCCCACCGCTGCTTATTACACACACGCACCATGCTACCTGCCCCCTGCTGCTGCAGCTACAACTCGCTGGCCTGCGCCGCTGCACACCCGCAGCTCGTGGAGTCACTGGTGCAGCCGGCAGGTTTGAAGTCGACTCGCCCGACCAGCTGCCACCCCAGCAGGCGGCGGCCGCGGAGGCGGCCGGCGGCGAGGCAGACGGCAACGTGGTGACGCTTCTATCCCGAGACCGCACGCGTCGACCTGCCCTCTGGACAGTGAGCCCCCCGCCTGTCCCCAGCACTTGCCCCTGCGTCCTGCCCCCTGCGTCCTGCCCCCAGCACTTGCTTCACTGCTGCCTCCACCCCCTTGCTGAGTGTTGCACGTTTCCTGCATGCAGCTGCCCACATGACGACACGCCCAGCCTGTGCAATGCGAAGCTGCTCAATTGGACAAAACAGTTGCGTGTTCTTCCCGCTGCAACCCCAGAATTTTCCATCAGCCTGCTGATTGCTTGATTGACATTCTCAGGACCTGCTCTGTTGACTATGGTCTCTTCTGTTGATCGTGGATCTCTGATTGACATGTGGCGTTGAGCACGTGGTGGCAATGTAAAGGAAATGCCCTACTGCCCCGCAGGCGGCGGCCTCTGTTGCCCCTGCCCCCCCGCCGCCGCGCTCGCATCGCCCTCCTGCGCGACCTGGCCCCTTTCGCGCGCCCACCGCGCCTCCTCGTCCTGCTCCCGCCGCTCCCGGTCCAGCTGCTCAAAAATGCGCTCCAGGTGCGCCTGCTCTCCCGTCGGCGCGGCCTGCCTGAACTCGAGCCACGGTGTCTTGCGCGCCCCCAGCGCGCGGCCCAGCTTGGAGCGCAGCTGGCCCACCCTGCAAATCGGGCATGCAGGGGCGGGCGGCGGAGCCTCGAGAGCGCGGGCGAGAGCGAGCGAGCGGGGCGGCGCGCAGCAGCCGAGCGCGGCGCGGTGGCTGTGCGCGGCAGCGGAGAGCGCGGCGCGGTGACCGCGCACGCTGGCGGTGCTGATCCGCCCGCCGCCCTGCACTCGCCGCTGGTTGAGCTCGCGCTGGAGCGCGTGTGCCTGGCCGGTGCAGCTCTCCCACTGCACATAGGCCTTGAGGCAGTCTGGCGACATGCGCACGCCGCTGACGGCGAGGCCCAGCTCCCGCACCAGCCGGTCCCGCAAACCCGCGTCTGCCATCAGCGCAGCAGTCAGCGCTGTGTGCACACGCGAGGCGACTGCGCGATGGCAGTGGAAGAAGGTCGGGCGTGTGGGTGGGACAGGCTCTTGCAGGCGCTGCATGCGAGCGCCAGAGGAGCACAACCCACGCTGCGTGCACTCACATCGTTCTTGGTGTCTGCTTGCGGGCCAAACCACCTCGGTGGCAGACCTGGAGGGGAGGCACGGACGGGCGAGTGGGGGGCGCTTGAATGAGGCAAGATTCTGGCAGGCGGGCGGGCGGGCAGGCGGGCGGGCAGTGGCAATCGGCCTGCCGATGCCCCTGTGCTCGCCTATAGCGCGTGTTCACAGCGGGAAAGGGCCCCTCTGCGTTCGCGTCTTCTGGCAGACCGCTAGCCTGCTCGCTTGAGCCTGCAGCATTCCAGCGAGCCTGAAGAGCTCCCTGCACGTTGGCAGCGCCCCTGAGGCTGATCAGCTGCTCGGGCGCCAGCCGACTCGGGAAGGAGCGAGCGAGGCCAAGCATCCTGAAGGCTTGCGGCTGAAATTGACAAGTCCAGGCTCTACAGACGCGAGTCGCGAGAAAGAAGCAGCATTTGGCGGCGGCGCATGCCAGGTGGCGGTGGTTCGCAAAGATGGGCGCGGCCTCGTTCGCCCCGACGGCCACGCACACGCCGACAACAGGCCGACAACGCCACGCATGGCCAAACGCCCGCCGACGCCGACGCCTACGGCCGAACACCTTCTGCGGCCAGCGCCAACGCCGGCCGAACGCCGCCAACGCCCGCCGTCGCCGACACATGCCACGGGGGAAAAATGCCGACACGCCGACCGTCGACCAAGACTGAAACCATTGCTGCACTGCTGCGTGAATGTGCCTGCAAGGGTGGCATAGCCAGAGCAAGTGTTGGGGTGTGCATCGGGGGCAGCGGCCACCCGACCCGGGCAGGCGCGGCCAAAGCCCTAGTGCAAGCACCCTGCGCGTGCTTTTAACGATCAACTCCTTGTGCTCGCATGTGCTGAATAGAGCGCAGTGCGTGTGCATACACGCTTGCTCGCATATGCCCCTGCCCTTGCTGTCGAATCCCACTCTCTTGCCTAAATTCCGACATGCGCTGACACGCTGAGTGAGGTCTGAATGCGGAGCGGCCGGCCGATGCAGGGTGTTCAGGCGGGCGGCCGCCCGCGCCCGGCTCGGCCCGCCAGCAGGCAGGGAAGGGCGCCCTTGTGCGCCTGGCGCCCCCGATGCATGAGCCAGCCCATCCTGGCACAGCAGCAGCATTGGGGCAATGAGAACCGGCTCGCAGCAGACCGGCGGCCGGCGGCTCGCAAGACGCCGCTGACGGCGCCGCTGCACCTTGGGCGCGCGGCGCCAGCCACGGGCGACGAGTTGGGGCGGCGGCTGGAGCGCTTGAGAGGAGAACTTCTTTACAAATACTTCTCTTGGCAAGTTGCGGGAGGGGGGCAGAGGGGAAGGCGGGGCAAGACGGAGGGGCGGGGCTCGCAGCCCCCAACTCACGCGGGCATCCCGCCCGCCCGCCCATCTGCGACAATTCATCGACTGACTGTAGCAATGCGGCTGGTGTGTGCATGTGATATGTGTATGTGTCCCGCCCCTGGACCTGCGAGGCAACCGCCCCGTGTCTCCCCCGGCGCAGGCGACAGGACACCTGGTCGGACTTGCAGCTCTTCATGATCCTCAATCTGCTGGTGTTCCTGTCGGGGGCGGCGGTGTACAGGATGCTCATCCGCTCCATCGACTCTACGGCCCCGCCGCCTGGCGACGCGCCTGAGTGGTGGTCGGGTGGGCGTGGTGGGGCTCCGACGCCTGCCAGGGCCTGGCCAGCCTGCATGTGCAGTGGAGCTGCAGCAGACACGTAGATTGAGCTCTCTGCATCGCTGCTGCTTGCAGATCTTTATCAAGGTGGGCCTGCGCAAACGGTGCCGCCGGGTGCAGCGGCCGCTGCCCGGCCGGGAAACGGAGCACAAACAGAGCCACCCAGATGCTGCGGTGCTGCCTGGCTGGCGGGGGTGCCCACGCGCTGCGCTCTGCCACGCGCGCGACTCCCCGGCTACCAGCGCGCCGCCAGCAACACAGCATGACGCGCGCTGCTGCACACTCTCTTACTCTGCGCAGGCGTGCTCGCGGTAGTGCTGGGCCAGGCGCTCCCGCCCGACGGAAGCGGCTTCCCCTCGCAGGCGTTTGCGGTGGCGATCAGCGTGCTAGGGCTGGCCTCGTTTGCGCTCGTCCTGGCGCTGATGGAGCAGGCGAGCCGCCGGCGTGCCGTGCACTTGGCATCTGGGCGCTGCGGAGATGCAGTGCGGCAGCATCCGAGCGCCTGCTGCCCGCGCAGCCGCCTTGTCTGAGCAGGCGGGGGTGCGTCCCTGCCTGCAGGTGGTGCTGGAGGTGCTGGAGCGCAACGTGCGGCAGGGCAGCACTGTATACGAGAGCGGGCACACCGTCGTCCTGGCCTGGTGCAGCTCGGAGCAGGAGCTCAGCCAACTGCATCGGATTTTGGAGCAGGCGCGTTGCCGAGCGATGCGACCGTGGACCGTCCACCCCAGCACGCATCTCTCATGTGCTAACACCGCGCCCTGTCGCCACGCACGTGCAGTTCTGCGAGGCGCATCGGGTGGGCGCCGGCACCGACGTGGTGGTCGTGCTCACGCAGCAGGTAGGTGCGGGCGGGGCGCGTGGCGTCAGCATGCATGCTCCTCCTCTGCCTTCTTCACACGCTGTTGCGAGCTGTTGTCTCACGGCCCCCGCAGCGGGAGAAGCTGGAAATGGAGAGCATCTTCCGGGAGGCGATCCCCGAGGTGAGCTGCAATCGGGCATGCGTCCAGAGGGAGGCGACTCGTGCGCTCGGAACATGCACGCACGCGCCATCTCCTGCGCATGCGCCCCTCATGCCTCGCGCGCGCGCTGCTGCTGCAGGAGCGGCGGCATGGTGTGCAGTTTGTCTTCCGCCAGGGCAGGTGGGGCATGACCTGTGCACACGTGTTCACGGCAGTAAACGGCACCTGCACTGCACACCTCACCGGTCGCACTCGCCCGACCTCCGTCTGCCCCTCAACGCGATGCAGCCCGCTGGACCCCGCCGCGCTTCGCATGGTGGCCGTCCCGTCAGCCAAGTCCATCGTCGTTTCCGGTGACTACGCACGAGCGCCGGTGGAGTCGGACGCGCAGTGCGTGCGCGTTGCGGTGCTGCTGGACGAGATGTGCTGCGAGGCGCACGGCACTCAGAGCTGGCAGCGGCACGAGAGTGGCGCCGGCCCCGTAATCGTCGTCCAGGCGAGCGGTGCCTTTGTGTCACTGCCAGATCTCTGCAAGTTGCGCCCGTCTGGCGAGACAGCCAGCTGGGGAGCCGGCGGCGCAGGCGGCGACGCGCGCGCGCGCCGGCCGTGTGGAGCGCCCCTCGCCGAGGCGCCGAGGCGGGCCGCTGCTCTCCTCACGCGTCGCGACCCCCACCTGCCGCTCCCAGGTCAAAACCGACAATGGCCTGGACCTGCTGCGCTACTCCTGCTCCGTGCGTGTGATCCCCGTCGCGACCACAGAGCTCAACGTACAGCGCCTCGCACGCCTGCTGCGCCACCCCATCGCCGCGACGTTCACGCACATGCTGACCGACTACGGCTCGCTGGCGCACGCCTGCCTATACAGCTTCCCCCAGCTGGCCGGCAAGCGCTTTGACTCGCTGTACGCCTACTTCCCCTGTGAGTTGGGTGGGGGGTAGGGGGTGGGGGGTGGGGGGGGCGCGCGCAAGCAGCCTGGCCAGCCAGTTGTCCGGCGAGCCTGGCCAGCATGGCAGCGAGCTTGGTCAGCAGCGCCGCGGCGAGCGTGGCGCTGGTGAGCTTGCTGTGGCGCCGGCACCGCTCATGCCGTCGCTGCTGCCTGCCTGTCCCGTGTACCCCCAGACTCGCTGGTCATGGGGGTGCAGAGCTCTGAGGAGGGGACGTGCGAGCTGTTGCCAGCGCCCTCGCGGGTCGTGCAACCCGGGGAACGTCTGGTGATGCTGAGTCCTGGGCTGCACGAGGGCGAGAGGTGCGCCTGGGGCAGGGCGTAGGGTGCGCACGCGCTGCGTTGTTCGGGTGCTCGGGTGCTCTGCGCGCGCTCTGCGTCGCAGGCCCTGCAATGCTCCTCCCCCGCCTTCCCGCAGCGAAGAGCTGCCCCTGGAGGCGCCGCTGGTCCCCCAGCCCACCCGGCCTTGGGACCCAACCACCTATGTGCTGCGGAGCAAGGATGACGCGCCGCTGGGCGCCACCCCGCCCCAGGCGTACCTGGCACCGCCCCGCGCGCGGGCCATTGCCCCCGCCGACGCGGGCGGCGCGCTCAGCGCGTGGGGCACGCTGTGGGCGATGGTCGACGACTCGCCGGCGCTGATGGGCTCCGCGGACACAGGCGCGGCCGGCCAGCAGATGTTTGTGCTGCCGGTGCCGCTGGGGCAGCGCCGGGACCCCGAGGAGCGGCAGGAAGGGGATCACGTGAGAGGCGCCGGCGCCGCTGCCTGTGTGCCAAGCCGCTGTGCCCTGTGCCAAGCCGCGGGGGCGCGGTGCCGAGCAGGCGTGGAAGGCCAGCGCGGCAAACCACACCGCAGGGCTTCGCCTCGTCAGCGCGCGCTGTGCCTCATTCCTTTCTTCATTCCGTCTCTGCCGTGCAGCTGCTCATTGCTGGCTGGGGGCTGGAGAACAAGATGTGGGCTCTGCTAGAAGAGCTGGACCACGGTAAACCAACGGTGCCCTGCACTCCTCTCCCAACGCTTGCTCGCATCGGCGCTCGGCTCCCAGCAGCTCACAGCGGCTCACAACAGCGCTTGGCCATGCCGCGTCTTCCTGCAGGCCTGCGGCCCTTGCCGCCCGGGTCGCGCATCACACTCGTCAACCGGCACACCTGGGCTGCTGGCCACCTGGGTGCGTCAATATAACTGAAAACCTATCTCGACAGGCTGGGCTGGGCTTTCCAGCTGCGGTCGCCGCGCGGTGGCAGTCCGGCGCGCTGCCCAGAGCCGAGCGCTCTGCGCCCGTTTACGCGGGCATGGCCGCGCCGCTCATCGCGCCGTGTGCTGCAGACAAGGAGCGCGCGGCGCACAGCATCCGGCGGCTGTCGGTGCAGCACGTGCGGGCAGACCCGCGAGACGAAAAGGAGCTGGCAGCTGCCGTCGACGTCTCCACGTGTGGGGTGGGTTGGGGACCCGGCGCTCCATGGACCGGCATCACATGCTCGAACGATTATAATCAGCCACACGACCTTGAGACAGGAACGCAGCCGTTGGCAGCCGGCCAAGACAGCGGCCTCGCACGCTGACGCGCGTGCCCACCCCCGCTCCTACCCCGCGCCCCGCGCTGCAGGCTGCGATTGTGCTCTGCGACAGGACCTGGGCGCCCTCTGGCCGCGCCGACGGGGTGTCGGGGGGCCTGAGCCAATCGCAGATGCTGCGCATGGATGCCAACGCCCTGATGGTCCAACTCACCATCCGCCGCCTGCTTGACGTGAGCCCGCCGATGCGACCAGATGCGGCGCTGGGCGGCGCAGCAGCCGCCGCGCGTGCGCGCCACGCACAGCACTGCGCGGGGCACCGGGCCAGGCCTGCCTCACGCGCACCGCGCGCGTCTGACTGCTTGCTACCTGCGCGCACGCCGGCACAGGCCAAGGCGCACAGCACGGGCCGGCGGAGCAGCACTATGATAGTGGTGGAGGTGAGACTCAAGAACGGAGCTATGGGCATGGCAGCAGCAGCGCCAGGGCGGGGGTGGCAGGGCACGGCCTGCTCGAGGTGCTGCCGCCCGGCCGCCCCAGCTCACGTGCGCTTCCGCTTGCTGCTTGCTCGCCCTATGGCCGCAGAAGACGACATACGCGGGCGGCCTCACGCGCTTTGAGGTCCGTTTCCGACAGTGCCCTGCGCATGCGAGCACCCTGTGCGCACTGGTGGGGAGGGGCAGAGCGGGTGAGCAGCTGTGCATGAATGAGCAGCCCTCTGGGCTGCTCCCTTCCCTGGGTGTAGGACACGACGCGCCCACCGCTGGGCGTTTCAGTCAACATGGTGCGTTGATTCCTGGGAGACTGGGTCGCTTTCCAACCTGCTCGTGCCAGGGCAGCTCGCCGGATTGGCTGCGAGGCGCCTGCTCAGGATGTGCGAGGGGCGGCATGCCAGTCTGAGCTCTGCCCTCGCCTCGAGGCGAGACCTCTGCCCATCCACGACGCCTGGCACTGCCCCACAGGCGTCCTACTCCGCCAAGGCCTTGTCGCACACGGCCCTCCAGCCGCTCTTCAAAGACGCGGCGCCCAAGCTGGGCCGCGAGTGCGAGATGAGCGTCCAGGTGCGACGGCGGTGTGCAGCCTGCTCCGCACCATAGCCTGCTCCGCTCTAGCTAGCCCATTGCAGCGTGCACCCACCCGCGCGGTCACCCACTCTGCATGCACGGTCGTGCGTTGAGGGTGGCTCTACAGTAGCTACGCATCTTTCTTCCCACGCAGGACTCGTCGGCGTTTGCGTTTGAGGGCGAGAAAATCAGCTTCCTGGCGCTGCAGGCGCGGGTGGCCAGCGTGCGCCAGATGTTGATGGGCTACTACCGCCTGGTGAGTGGGGCCGCATGCTGGAGGGTGGGTCAGTGGCCGATCGAGTCAACGGGGTCAACCAGCAGCACCGTCTGCGTGGCCTGCCCCGCCGCTCCCTGCTCCCTGCGCCGAGTGCCCTGCCTTCCACCCACATGCACGCCTCCCTGCCCTCCCCCCCTGCTGCGCCCTGGTGCAGCCCGCCACCGCGGAGCAGCCGCTGGAGGTGGTGGTGAACCCGCAGGGGGAGGAGCTGCGCACCAGGCGCCAGGTCTTCAACGCCGGCGACGGCCGCTGCAAGCTGCTGACCCTGGCGAAGGTGTCGCGGCGGAGGCGCTGCACCTATATGAGCAGCAGCAACGCCGACGCGGAGGTGGGGGCTGGCAGCCCACCGGCGCCGGCAGCACCGGCGCAGCAGCGGCAGGAGAGCGCCAGTGAGCGCCGGCACGGGGAGCCGGCGAGCGTGGCGTGAAGCCCGGCGGTCGCCTATTGACACATTTTGTTAGTGCTTTGTGACATCCCAGCTAGCTAAAGAAAGCTGTTGCTTTCGTGTATTGAGTATTGAAAATATGTGATGTCAGTTAGTCTGTTTGTGTAATGCTATGACGCTAGGACCAGAAGCTAACTACAGCCAAATTTGTTTAAACATCCTTTTGCAGGGATGTTATCAAAGAAAACAGAGGCTGACTGACACATGAAAGACACAGAAACCGTTCTCAGTTTGACGTGTGTTGTGGTTCAGTGCTGATATCAATAACACTTCAGTTCTGTACCGTTTTTCATTCTGTGGTGCACCAATGCGTGCTCCCACTGGCCCGACCTGCATGCGACTGCAGGCTCGACCTAGCTGAGGGCGCCAGCGCCGCTGGCGCAGGGCGGCGCCTGCGCCGGCTGCGCCGTGCTGTGCGTCAGGCCTGCCGCGCTCACCACCGAGCTCGCCACCGACGCTGCCTCCTCGTCTTGGCTGCCGGTGGAGCCGGTCCTGGTGCGGTTGGCCACCGCCGGCTCCGCGAGGGTCACCAGCTTGCAGCGGAAGTCGCCTGCGCGCGCGCGGTCGACGCGCCAGCCTGAGCAGGGCTGCCCGGCATGTCGTTCGCGCCTGTATGATCCCACCAGCAGTCCTGCCTACCTGAGCAGGGCTGCCCAGCATGCCAGACGCCAGTGCTGTCCTACTCCCGCCGGCGCGCAGCCCGCCTCGCCCGCCAGCGCACCTACGTTGAACACCTGGCGCCGCGTGCGCTCCTCTGCGCCCTGCGGGTTGATGGACGCCTCCAGCGAGGAGGCCGCAGTGGTGGGCTGCACGGGGGCAGGGCGACGAGGGCCGCAGCAGGCTCTTGAGCCAGGCAGATCGAGGTAGAGGGAGGCGCGCCGATGTGCTCCGCGCAGCAGGGGCAGGGCCACATGCGCGCATGGCCTGCAGGGCAGGCCAGCAGAGCGCATCACTCACCAGCCGATAGTAGCCGAGCAGCACCTGGCGCACGCTGGCAGCGCGCGCCTGCAGCGCCAGGAAGCTCAGCTCCTCCCCCTGGGCCGCAAACGCCGACGAGTCCTGCACAAACACGTCTGCGTCGCGGCCCAGCGCCCAGGCCGCCTCGACCAGGTGCGGCTCCAGCGCAGCGTGTGCCAGCGCCTTGGCCGAGTACGACGACAGGTTGGTCGACACGCCCAGCGGCAGCCGCGTGGCGTCCTCTGCGACCCCAAGGGCAGCGCGCAGCAGCAGCACGTGAGCCCCAGGCGAGCCTTCCCTGCCGACACACTGCGGCATGCGGGAGCGCCACACAGCAGCATCAGATGTTGGCGGCTCCCTGTTGCAGCGCCGGCACGTCTCTCACCAAAGCGCGTGAGCCCTATGTAGGTCGTCTTCTCAACCACCATGGCCAGCGCGGGCGCGGCCTTGGCCTGCGCACACGCGGGATGTGAGGGCCCGCTGGGCACTTGGCCACATGTGTACCGCAACCCTCCTCCAGACGCTGGCCCCCAGCCCGTGCTCCCGTCCAGCGTGCAGCGCACCCCTCCCGCCCCGCCCGCACTCACGTCGAGCAGGCAGCGGATGTTCAGCTGCACCATCAAGACGTCGGCGTCCATTCGAAGCATCTCCGCCTGGTCGAGGCCGGCCGCCCCGTCGGCCCTGCCGTCGTGCGCGCGCCCCGACCACAGCGAGTCGCACATGACAATGGCCGCCTACGGGAGTCCGGGAGGAGCAGGCACGCTGGGGAGATGAGCAGTACTGATGGAACGGAGGCGTTCCAGCTGCAAGCGTGCGTGCAGCACCTCCATCCTGCCTTGTAGTAGGCGGAGTCCAGCACGCCCTCCATCGCCGAGCGCTTGCGGGGGTCTGCCTGCACATGCCGCACTGCCACCCTTGTGATGCCGCGGCGTGTGCACCCCTCCTCTGCAGAGCCGCACAGCACGAGGGGCAGGTGAGCCAGCAGGAGGCACCTGCGCAGCAGCTCTCACCGGCCCCTGTGCCCTGCCCACAACTGCCGCACGCCCACCTATGTAGCGGGGAGGGAAGCTGTGATCATTGACCAGTGTGATGGCAGAGCCATCGGGCAGGGGAGTAGCGCCTGCAAGACAGACGAGGAGGCGCGCGCCTGAAGTGGGTCCTGCTGCAGAGCGTTGCCTGGTCAACATGGCGGCAAACTTGGATGCGTCAGCCACCGCACCATGATCCAGCTCATGCAGCAGCGCCCACATCTTCGACTCCTCGCCCCATCCAGTGATCAGAAGCTGCGCAGAAGGACGAATCAAGCATGAAGGTCACGTCAGCAGACACACAGATTGCGCACCACGTGGGGGGTCTGACCTCCCCTGTTCCCCTGCACCAGCCCTGGGCGCAGACTCGCAGGCGCGGCACTCACGTGCTCTGCGCCTGCTGGGGCCGCAGAATCGTGGTACTGGAGCGGCACTGGCAGCATGTACAGAGACTGCTGGCCCAGCCGCGCAGCGTCGCTGTCTCGGGCCATGGGCACCGGGGCGCGGCCGCCACTGAAACGGTCGGCGGGCGCGGTTGGCTGCTGGGCAGGCACCAGATAGTCGTGCAGGGCGGTGACCCCCAGCGGCGAGGAGTCCTGGCTCTTCAGCACATACGCGGCCGGGTCCCAGTTCTGCAGTGCGTGACCCTCCGCCGTCAACGGCTTGTCCAGCGGCGCCGACGTGCTGCGCTCGTCAGGAAGGCAGCAAACACGCACATCAGGCGTTCGGTCTGCGCTGGCGCGGGGGTCTGGAAACTGGGTTTCGGAAACTGCAGCGCAGCGCGTGCATGGATGCAGCAGCAGTGCTCTACCTGTAGATGCCAGGGCGCAGCATAAGCAACTTGTCGCCCCGGCGCACGATGGTTGCGGGAGGGGGGTTCAACTCGCACTTGCTCCCGTTCATCAGCCCCAGCACCAGCGAGTCTGTGCGCGCATGGGGCAGGGCAGGCGGGGTGTGGGATGGTTGGGCAGGCAGGATCCACAGCCTGCTGCGGCTGCCCGCCTGCAGACTGCCTGCGGGGCCTTGGCAATCCACGAGCAGCAGGCGCACAGGCGAGGCAGGACAGGAGCCATCTCACTGGGGAAGCGGGCGAACAGCGAGTCAAAGCGCTGGCCCTCCAGCTGGGGGAAGCTCTGTAGGCAGGCGTGCGCCAGTGAGCCGTAGTCGGTCAGCATGTGCGTGAGCGTCGCGGCGATGGGGAGGCGCAGCAGCCGTGCAAAGCGCTGCACGTTGAAGATCGTGGTGGGCACGGGGATCACTCGCGACGAGCAGGCGTAGCGCAGCAGGCTGAGGCCGTCGCTGGTCTTGACCTGCAACGCGCGCGCCGCACACGCATGCTTCCATCAGCGCCTGCCGCTGCTGATGCCTTCTCAGACATGCATGATGATGACGGGAAGCAGCGGCAGGAATTGCTGGCAACTGCACTGCGGCCGCCAGCGCCCTGCCAGGCTTGCCTGCATCACCACCACGGGGCCAGCGCCCTCCTCCCAGCTCTGGCCCACGCAATCCAGGCTGCACATCTCGTCCAGCAGCACCGCCGTCCGCAGCGACTGCGCATCTGCCTCCAGTGCGGGGCCCGAGTAGTCTGCCGACACAATCACCGAGCGGGCGTCGGTCGCCGCCACCATGCGCAGGGCCGAGGGGTCCAGCGGGCTGCGGATGGAAAGAGCACAGCACAAGCCTGAGCGAAACCTCGGCTCAGCGCTGCCGCTGCCAGCCCACCGGTGCAGCGCCCACCTGCCCTGGCGGAAGACAAACTGGACGCCGTGCCGCTTCTCCTGCAGTGGCGGGGCAGACGTGCGCGTTGGGCGGTGCAGCGAGCGCGTGGGCCACTGCCTGCCTCCACCCGCCGCACCGCCTGCGTCTGCGCACCTTCTTGATCGCATCGCGGAAGATTCTTTCCATCTCCAGCTTCTCCCGCTGCTCCGTCAGCACCACCACCACATCCGTGCCCAGCCCCGCCCTCCGCGCCTCGCACAGCTGCGGGGCCGCGGGCGCATGGGTACGCTCAGCACCGGGCAGCGCAGCACACCATGCACAGCAGCCAGCGAGAGTTGGGGGGGGGGGAGGGGGGGCATGCACAGCAGCGCCACCTGATCAAGGATGCGGTGCAGCTGGCTCAGCTCCTGCTCTGACGAGCCCCAGGCCAGCACAACGGTGTGCCCGCGCTCATACACCGCGCTACCCTGCTTCACATTGTGCTCCAGCACCTCCAGCACCACCTGCACGTTCGTGCAGGCAGCTGTGAGCGAGCGGCCAGCAGCAGCGCACAGACGTGCACCAGATGCAGGGGCTGCACAAGGCAGATGCTGCCCCACCTGCTCCATCAGCGCCAGCACCAGCGCAAAGCTCGCGAGCCCCACAATGCTGATCGCCACCGCCCAGGCCTGTGACAGCAGGGGGCTGCTGTCGGGCGGCAGCTCCTGCCCCAGCACCACGCTGAGCACGGCATACAGATCTGCGCAAGGCGGGAAGGGCGCACGGCCCAGTGGGCGAGAGACGCAGCAGGTGCCCGCAGCTTGCAGGCGGCTGCTGATGGACACGCCGGCACTGCACACCCGGCACCGTCTTTAGCCCCAGCCAACACCCGTTGCGCACCCGACCATAGGGAGGCGTTTGGTCGCGCGCTGCCGTCGATCAAGCCGGCAAAGGCGCCGTAGGCGCCAGCCCCCAGCAAGCAAACCAGCAGATTGATGCCGAGGAAGAGCTGCAGGTCCGACCAGGTGTCCTGCCGCCAGCTGAAATAGAGGTACAACAGCTGCCCTTTGCAGCGCTCGACGCGTGCGCTCAGTCCGTCGCCTGACGGCGGCGGGTTGGGCAGAGACACAGGCCGAGCCGGCGACAGCCGGTTGGCATTGCCAAATGCCTGCGTGCTGCGGCGCCACGCGCAGGCTGGCAGGCGCTCCAGGCGCTCGCTGCGGCGCGGGAGTTGCGGCAGACTGAGGCGCAGCGGCCGAGGCGGCTGGCTGCCTTGGAGCGCCAGCGGGCGGCGGTACAACGCTGCCCCCAGGCGGTCCGAGCTGGCAGCCTGGGCGTGTCTCAGCATGTGTAGCTGCCGAGGAGTGCTCAGGAGGGGCAGAACGAGGTGGAACTGGACGAGTTTGACTTCGTTGACTGCAGGGTTGGCCGAAATAGCCGTGCGCAGTGCGGTGATAGAATGCAGAGACTCTATAACCAACGTGTTGTTGTCACGCAAGTAAGAGAACTTCTCTGAGAAGGAAGGGCAGGTGGCAATATGTGGGGAGCGGCTCGTGGCGCATCAGATGATCTCGTTCACTAATCTGCAAGTGCGGCGTGGCATCTAGACACCCACGCTTTGCCGCGGTGGATGAGCGAGTTCCGCAACGACATCAGACGGCCGCAACGACAGCAGACGGGAACCGCACAGAGGCACCAGCCAGCGGGAGAGAGGTGGGCGACAGACTCGGGCGGGCTGACGGGCGGGCGGCGGGGCGGTGGCGGGGTGGCAGGCCCCTGAGACTCGGCCTGAGCCATGCTGTCCTCTGCAGCTGTGGCGCCGTAGAGTCGCTGCTGTCGGCGGCATCGCGGGCTTTGGTGCAGAATATAGACAGAGTCGAGTCGCTTGAAGGTGCGGCTGCTCACTCCTTGCATCTATCGGCTGCCAGTTCCATGCCATTTGCAACTCGCCCCATCATGGCATGGCTGCAGGCATCCCGCAGGAGGTGGTGTGCTCGCTCTTTGAGGTGGGAAGGGGAGGGGAAGCGCCGGCGGCTTTGTTAACTGAGTGTGCTGTCGTTCGCTGCGATGCCCACCAGCAAATTGCGACCCTCCCACCCCTGCTGCAGGCGGTGATCGCCCAGGGGCGGCTCACACCTCAGGTGCTCGCGCTGTTCCAGCGCACCGAGCATGAGCTGCTGGTCGCGCGCGTGAAGGAGCTGGGCGTGTCCAGCTGGATGCCTCCCCTGGTGGAGCCCAAAGGCAACTGGCTGGGCAGCAGGCCCACGTGGCTGTGAGCCCGCCGCCGCGGCAGGCGCCCCCTGCTGTTGGCGCAGCGGCGCAGCCTGCCTGGTGCCCCTCCTGGCGTGCTGGCTTGTGAATGGACCCCTCGTAACTTGCCGGGCGTGCCGCCTGCAGCAAGCAGCGCCAGACCAAGGCGTGGCCTGCCCACACAGCAGCTTGCAAGGCTGCCAGCCAAGCACAGGCTGCTGGGGCCGGGCAGGCACTGGGACAGCATCAGGAGCTCCGTGAACACGTTGATCGTCACCCAGCGCAGCTTCTCCACAAACCGCTGCTTGAACATGCCGATGTGCGCTGCACGGGCGGGCGGAAGGAGAGGCTCGAGGTCTGCCGGCTGCAGCGTCTGACTCTGTGGTTTGGGAGGGCCGCCGGACGCAGCGCTGCCCAGCGCGCCCCACGCACCTGCGGGCCCTCCGAAAGCCGTCCATCCCAGCACGAAGAACTCCCGAGCCACCTCGCGATAGCCGGCAGAGCGTCCGGTGGGCTCCTCCCCCTGGGCCGCGGCGCCGCCCGCGTCGCCGGCGCCTGCCGCGTCGCAGGCGCCGTTGCTCTCGCTGTCCTTAAGGCTGCTGCTTGTGCCCTGGCGCTCCGGCGCACGTGGCTGCTGCGGCTCGTCGTCATTGGTAGCGTGCGGCGCCTCTTCGATCACCGTGCAAGAGTGTCTGATCGGTGGCAACGAGCGCAGAGTGCCACAATGTGAAGATGCCCTGGATGCCGCCAGTCTTGTAGGCCTGCTACTACTGGGCTGCTGTGAACATTATGTGAGTACTGCAATGTTTCATGTTTTGCCTACAAAAAGGGGGAGTGTCTACACAGCAAGAAGCTCAAGGGCTGGTACAGTCGGCGGGCTGCAGTGCAGGTGCATGCGCACAACATGAAGCGGGGACGAGCAGAGCAGGAAAGGAAAGATATTCTAGAATGAGCAGGAAGAAAAGGCCGGCTGTATGCAGCCCATGCAGGGACTGTGCTCGCCGTCGTCGTCGTCGGTGCCGTACACCTCGCCGGCGAAGGCCACGCGGTAGGGGGTAGACATGGGGTGCGGCATCGCCAGGCCGTCCTGCACTAGCTGGCGCAGCACCGGGCCGCAGATCGGGCTGCCATTGGGCTCTCACATATTGAACTGCAGCCAGCTCACGCAGCCGTCGCCGTCCAGCGATACATGGATCACCCCGAGCGGCTCGCCCCCTAACCTGGCGACGATGCCGGCGCCGGCGCCCCGCCGCCCGCTGTGCGCATCATCCAGCGCGCCGGCGTGCAGCAGCCGCACCGAGCGGGTGTCGATGTAGTAGCCCCGGGGGCATGGGCGGGCAGGCCGCCACCGGTCGCCGGGCAGGCTGGCCAGCAAAAACATCAAAGGCAGCTGCTTCTCCACGGCGTGCTTGATGGAGGGTGGGGGGGCCTGCTGCATCCATGGGGTCAACAGTGGGTTGACCACACGAAGTGCACTCTCTGTCAGCACACCAAACTCCCCGGACCCCAGCTCTGAGATGTGGCGCGCGAGCGCAACGTAGAGGGGCTGCTTGCTTGCTGGCGCGGTCGGCACGACCAGTCCCAGGTCGCGCGCCTCGCGTACGCACATCTGCTCAACCACCTTGTGCAGGCGGGGGTCATCGCCGTCGCTGGCGGGGCAGCCGAAGCGGCTCACGAGCGGCAGGCGCTCGTTGACGCGGTGGGCGGGCGCGGGCCCCCTGGTCGCCAGCGCCTCGAACACGCCAGCGCCCAAACACAGCTCCCCTGCGATGCGGCGGGGGGCCACGGCCTGCAGCCAGCTGTGGCGCAGCCCCCCCCCCAGGCCCCCCTCACAGGGGGAGAGCAGTCAGCTGTGCGCAGCCCCCCCTCACAGGGGGAGAGCGTGTGGCCGCCTTTTTCGCCGCGGCGGAAGCCTGCCCGCCTGCCGCTCTGGCGCCAGCGAGAGGCGCTCCAGCTCCTCCCCCATCCTGCTCAGGAAGGACACGATGATCGGCAGGCGGACGCGCCTCCTTGTGCGCACAAGGAGGGAGGTGGCCGTGGATGATTGCGCTGTGACAGAATTGAGCCTGCTCGGCTTGCAGCACAGTTCGCCCACCACGGCGCGCGCGAGAGGCGCTCCAGATCCGCAATAGGCAAGGGATTTGGGAGGGTTCGGAGCGTGCAGGCGGGCCAGAGAGCGCTCGTCCACTGCAATCAATGTTTTTGGGCGGACAGGTGTGCACGGGCGCCGGCTGGTGGGGCGCCGTGGCGCCGGCGCCCTGCGCGGCCACCGACCCAGCAGCAGAAGCGGCCGGATACATCTCGCGCTGGGGCGTGGCCAGGGCAGCAAGGCATGTGGGGCTGGAGCGTGCAGCAGTGCGGGGTGCAAGTGTGTGTGCATGTGCGGGGCAGCGGCAAGCGCAGCGATGCAGCAGACTGTCTGATCTGGCAATCGCCCCAGGAGGCACAGGCTGTATTGCTGACGCACTCCGCACGCTGAAGTAGTGAGTAGGATGCAGTGTAAGTGTATCAGTAGTCGGGGATCGAGAAGAGGAAGCAGAGCAGCAGGTAGGAGAGAAGACAAATGCTACAGAGAGAGGACATGAAATGCAGGGAGGGATTGGGTTGGGACTGTCGAGGTTCTCGCGCGCCGCGGCGCCGCGGCTGCATGCCCGCCTGGCACTCTCAACGCGCCTGTTCCAGCGGCGCTAGTTCATGCCTGTGTAGTGCGCAATCAACCCCAGCACGCCGCCGCCGATGACCACAAACGGCGCGGGCACGCGCAACACGTCGGTCGCGCCGTAGGCGAGGATGCCGACGCAGATGGAGGCGTGGGGGAAGGGGGAGGTGGTGTACGCGTTGAGCGTGAGCTGGAAGACGCTGGTCACTATGAGGCCGACTGCCGTGGCATTGAGCCCGGGCAGCGCGCGCCGGTAGACCTGCCACTTGCGGAAGGTGCCCCACCTGGCCGACGGCAGGCGCACAGGGGGGGCGGGTCGCGCTCGAGGCGCGCGCAGATGCTCGCGACAGACAGGCGCATGCCGGGCCCGCAGCCCACGAGGGCCGGACGCTGGCAGGCGCAGTGGCGGAGGCGGGGCGCCGCACCAGGGCAAAATCCCGAAAATGAGCATCAGTCCCGGCCCAAACAGGCCGATCCAGCAGACCGCGATCCCTGCGGGGCAGGAGAGAAAGGCGTGCCACACAGCTCAGCGGCACCCCTCCCCCAGTGCAGGGCGGCTGCAGCTGCTGCACCAGCAGCGCCAGCGCCATTGCAGCGGCCAGGGCCGGGCTCCAGATGCAGTGCCAGCGCACCTCCGATGACGTTGGCCCCTGCATTCAGCGCCATGACCGCTCCCAGGTATGCTGCAAAGTTGAACAGCGGCCCAGGCATCGCCCTGTACGCCGCAGCAGGGTGGGGTCACATAGGCGGCGGATACAATCCTGCCTGTCGCATCCTTCGTTTGCTTTCCAGCGCCTTCCAGCCTTGCGAGAGCCCGGGCACCCATGCTCGCGCGGCACTGCGGCAGCGCGATGCTCACTGTGCCAGCGCCAGGCCGGTGTAAAACTCCGAGGTGGACATCCAGCTGTCTGGGGCGTCCTTGCAGTCCTGGCCGCCGCCGGCCACGTAAGCGCAGCTGGAGGAGACCACGTCTGGGCGCCGCGGAGGGGCAGGGCGGGCTCAGCAGAGCAGGAGCGCGCACGCGGCATGCCGTGAGCCGGCGCCGCTGGGTCGCCGCGCTGGTGCGCACGCCGGCTCGGGCAGCACACACACACCCCGGGCCACCGAACGCCCTCCCCCCACCCCCACCCCCGCACCGTTGTACAGCATGGGCAGCACGACCTGGCCGCCGCCAAAGATGACTGAGCCGGTGCGGAAGAAGGTCGCAAACCAGTGGAGGTACTTGTGGGAGCCATAGTCGGTGTTGGCGGAGCCGACGAGCGCGCCCACCTGGGCGGGGAATCAATCGGAGGTGGGGAGGGAGGGGGTGTCAAGCGCGGGCGTGAGCGGGGCGCGAGAGCGCGCGCGGCGAGGGTCGCGAGGGGAGGGCGTGCGGGTGGGGGGCAGGGGCGGGGGGGAGGGGGGGGGGGAGGTGGGCGTGCTGGGTGCGCGACGGAAGCTCGCGGCGCGGCAGCCAGCACAGTAGCGCACGGGGAGTTGGTGGTGCACAGGGTTGCACAAAGTGCACTGCAGGCTACTGTATTACGCACAGCAGTGCGCGAGGGTCAAAAGGGGGCCCAAGCCCTCACCAGGATGCCAATCCAGCAGAGGATAAGCAGCAGGCCCAGCGTCTTGTTGAACCCCAGCTTCTCGATGCCCTCCACGTTGCGCTCCTCGACCTGTGGCGCATCGTGGCAGGGTTGACGGGGCGGAGGGCCAGACGAGGGCCGGACGCGTGGGTGTGTGCGCGCTGCTCTGCCGCTCGGAACTCCGGTCCGCCTGCTCCCCCCGCTAGTCGAGCCAGCCCACTCCGCCAGCTCAGCCCACTCCACCAGCTCAGCCGTGCAGCGCGCCCGTGCAGCAGCCGGAACTGCACGCGAAGTCGCAGCCCCGCCGGCCCAGGCGCCCGCCGCCCCGCCCCCCCGCCCACCTTGACCGTCACGTGCCAGTTGGCGACAGTGGTGATCAGCCCTCCCGCGACGATGAGCGAGGGGAAGGTCCAGGGCTTGGGGTAATAGTAGGCAATCACGGCGGCCATCGTGCACAGCACCTGCGCGCAAGCGCCAGCCGCGGTGCGTGATGCACCGGCGCGATTGGGAGTGACTCGGAGCACACCGCAAGACGGGCGCGGCAGGCGAGTGTGACAGACGAGCGGGACAGGGCTCAGCGAGGGCGCGCCGCCGCGGCCCCTCCCCGGCACTCGGCTGCTGCGGCGCGCTGCCGTCGGGCGTGCACGCAAGCGCCACGGCGTCCCTCCGCTCCCGCTCCGCCCAACTGCTTCGCCCACCTGGAGCAGGCGGCCCTTGCAGATGCTGGAGACGAGGCTGCGGGCGGCGGACGCGACGAGCGCGATGCCCGCCGCCGCGAGGCCGGCCACCGCGCCCAGGAGCCAGGCGGGGGGCGAGTCGAGCACCTCGGCGGCGGCCCAGCCCAGGAGGGAGAGCATGAGCAGGCCGGGGCCCTGGAAGAGCACGCCGGACAGCATGCCGCCGGCCAGGCCCTTCTTGAAGATGCCTGCGGGGCGGGGGGAGTGCGTGTGCGTCCGCGTGTGTGCATGCGTGCGTGCGCGTGTTGGTGCCGGGAGCGGGCCGCTCTGCGCGCGGGGGACGCGGCAGCGTCGACGGCAGCTGGGGCGCGCGGGCGGCGCTCTGGGGGCGCGGGCCAGGCGACGACCGCACGGTGGGCAGCGCCCGCTGCGCAGCGCCCAGCCGCGGCGCCTGACCGAGGGAGAAGCCCATCTGGGTGCTGCTGGGGCCGGGCAGGCACTGGGACAGCATCAGGAGCTCCGTGAACACGTTGATCGTCACCCAGCGCAGCTTCTCCACAAACCGCTGCTTGAACATGCCGATGTGCGCTGCACGGGACGGGCGGAAGGAGAAGCACGAGGTCTGCTGGCCGCAGCGTCTGATTCTATGGTTTGGGAGGGCCGCCGGACGCAGCGCTGCCCAGCGCGCCCCACGCACCTGCAGGCCCTCCGAAAGCCGTCCATCCCAGCACGAAGAACTCCCGAGCCACCTCGCGATAGCCGGCAGAGCGGATGGCAGGCTCCTCCCCCTGGGCCACGGCGCCGCCCGCGTCGCCAGCGCCTGCCGCGTCGCAGGCGCCGTTGCTCTCGCTGTCCTTAAGGCTGCTGCTCGTGCCCTGGCGCTCCGGCGCACGTGGCTGCTGCGGCTCGTCGTCATTGGTAGCGCGCGGCGCCTCTTCGATCACCGCCGGCCCGCCTGGCTCCGCGGCCGGCGGCTCGCCACCCGCAGCCCCTGCCTCCAAGTCAACGGCGTTCTCTGGCCCATGCGCGGCTCTGCGGTGGTGCAGATCGGCCATACGGCGAAGCGTCGAGTGTGGTGCGCAGCTCGAGTTGCAGCAGCAAACCAGCAAACGAGAAGGGCAATTTCGCTGCAAGAGCGTCTGGTGGCAACGAGCGCAGAGTGCACAATGCGAAGATGCCCTCCAGGTGGATGCCGCCAGTCTTGTAGGCCTGCTACTGCAGCATCCCGCTACTGGCATCGGCTGTCTGTCCTCTTCCTCCCTTTGTTCTCTTAAATGTGCCACCCCACTCCACTCAGTGCAGCGACAGCAGCGTCAGCCTCCGACTCGTGTCAGCGACCGCCACGTTGGCGCCGCCCACCGCCTCGAACGAGCACGCCCAGTTGACCTTCCTGCCGTGCCGCACCTCGGCTGCCATCAGGCGCGCCGCCTCCTCTCCGCCTTGCACCGGCCCCGCGGGCGACTCCGGCTCGTTCATCGCCGCAGGCGCTGCATCCGCCGCCTCGTGAGCCGCTGCCACCGCTTCTGCCGCCTCTGCTCGCGCCTCTGCTGCCCACTGCCAGTTCCAGAGGAGCAGCCGGCAATCGTTGCCGCCCGAGAGCAGCTGCTGCCATTGCGAGCCGTGGAGGAAAGACACACAGTTGACCGCGGCAGTGTGGCCGCCCTGCTCTCGCCCTAGCAGGCACACGCGCCCGGGGGCCGCCTCCACCGCCTGCGCCGCCGCCGCAGACTGCTGCGCTGCCGCCGCTTTTCGCGACCGGCCCTTGCCGCCGCCGCTGCCGCCACCCCGCTTGCCGCCGCCGCTGCCGCCGGCAGCCGCCTGGGGCCTGGCGTCTGCATCGTACACTGCGATGCAGCCGTCCCCGCGGGCGGCGGCCACCAGCCTGCCCAGGTCCTGGTCCTCAGTCTGCGGCACCGCCAGCGCATGCACCATGGGCGGGTTGAAGACCTGGCCTTCATGGAGGGAGGGAGAGAGGCAGGCAGCAGGTGGTGTGAGATAAGCGCGGCGCCTGGATTGCGGACGTGCCTTGGCGCGCCGCCGCCGGAGCGGCGCTCACCGCCTGACGCCGCTGCCTCGCCGGCCAGGCTCCACGTGTGCAGCTGGCGTAGGTGGCTGAAGTCCCAGTGCACGACGCAGGCGTCCAGCCCCCCCGACAGCACCTCCCACGGCCGGTGCGGCCGGAAAGCCACGCAGCTGCAGATGTTGGAGTGCCCCCGCCGCAGCGTCTTGTACGCGGGCCGCGCCGCCGCCGCCCCGCCTCCCTCGCCGCTGCCAGCCCCCGCACCCCCGCCGCCGCCCGGGAAGCTGGAAAGGCTGATCAGCTGCACCTCTCCCGCGTCGTCGCCGGCCGCGAGCCAGCCTCCGCTGCGACCGCTGGCGGCCAGGCAGTTGACCTCGTCCACATTCACGCTGACCGCACCCACCACCGCTGTGCTGTCCAGCGCCTTGCGCAGGTCGAGTGCCAGTACGCCGCGCCCCGCGGCGGCGTACAACGCGTGGTCGTGCGCCGGCGCGGCGCACACCGCGGTCACCGCATCGCCCAGCGCCTGCTCCACGCGGCCCACGGGCACCTGGGCGGTCAGGTCGGCCAGGCAGATGAGCCCGTCCTGGTGTTGGTCGGGGGGAGGCGGAGGGATGTGTAGGCGCGGGCGGGCGGCGGCGAGGGCGGGCGCACGGCGGCGGCGTGGGGGCGGTGGCTGCGGCACATGTTCAATTGAGTCGGCTTCGCAGCCCACCTCGCCTCCGGACACCAGCAGCTTCTTGGCAGGCAGGCACTCGCAGCAGAGCACGCTGTCAGAGTGGCCGCCCAGGTGCTTCACGGCCGCCATCCACGCTGCCTACAGGTGATCACACAACTTCGTGCTGCAAAACGAAACGATCGCGGCATCAAATACGGGTCTCTGACATTCGCACGAGCCGAGATATCTCTAGAGCTCCATAGGCACTCATAGATCAATTTCTGCATTCTGCTGACAGCGCTCGAGGGATGGATCTGTTCAAAGAGCCAGACGTGCCATCGCATGTCGCAGGTTGGGGCGATTGAGCAGCCGCTGCATTGCTTTGCTGCAGAATTGAGACGCGCAGGCATCAGCTGCAATCGAGTCATGCATGCAGCCGCCCCCCACCACCGCCCCTTGCCCGCCACCGCCCGCTGCCGCCGCTGCTGCCGCCTCGCGCGGTGCCGCTGCCTGCCTGACGGTTGCTGCCCCATGCTGGTTGCAGCGCGGCTGGAGGAGGAGGCGGGGCGGCTGTGGGACCTGTTCTATCAGAGGAACGCCGACCGCTTCTTCAAGGACCGTCACTATTTTGGTCAGTGCATTGTGTTGGCATCAGGGGCCTGTGTTTTAGAGCAGGGGCCTGCGACAGTGCGTGCGGAAGCAGGGGCTCGACAAGACGGGAAAGAGGCGAGCAGCAGTCGCTGCGATTGCCGGGGACGAGGGTGGCCCGCCCCCGCCGCGCGTGTCCCCGAGCTGGCCGCCGCCGCTCGACACTCGCCTCCAGCTTGCCTGCACTTTGCCACCGACGGCAGCACCAACAACACTGCCTCCACCTCGCCCCAACCAGCGGCCGAGTTCCCGGAACTGCTGGCGGCGGCCACCGTGCTTGAGGTCGGCTGCGGCGCCGGCAACTCGGTTTTCCCGCTGCTGGCGCTGCGCCCCGCCGCCCGCGTGTGGGCCTGCGACTTTGCGCCGCGCGCCGTCGCCCTCGTGCGCGCGCACCCCGCTTATGCAGCCGCCGCCGCGGCGGGCCGCTGCTTTGCGTTCGTGGCAGACATCTCGCGCGACGACCTGTGCGAGGCGGGCGGCGTGCCGCGCGCGGGCGTCGACGCGTGTTCCATGGTCTTTGTGCTGTCGGCGCTCTCGCCGGCCGCAATGCCCGCAGCGCTGGCGCGCGTCGCCGCCTGCCTGCGCCCCGGCGCCGGCCGGGTGCTGTTCCGTGACTATGCTGCGGGTGAGGGGTGCGTGGGTGGGTGGGGTGGGTGGGGGTTGGGGGGAGGGCTTGGGCTTGTCCTCGCCTGCCTGCAGCCACGCGTGCATGCGTGTGCTCGAGCGCTCGAGCGCGTGATGCAAGCGTCGGCTGCAGCAGCCCTGCCCGCGCCGGCGCCCGCCGCGCCCGACCGCCCTGCGACGCCCGCCCGCGCCTGTGCCAGGCGACCTGGCGGCCGAGCGGTTTGGCGGTGCGGGGCGCCAGCAGCGCCTGGGCGACGGCTTTTACGCGCGGTGGGACGGGACGCGCGCTTTCTTCTTCACAGAGGTTGGTGGTTGTGGCTGGCTGGTGGGGTGTTGGTAGGTGGCTTACTGGTGGGGTGCTGGGGCTTGGCAGGAAGCAGGCGGCAGGGGCCCGGGCAGCGTGTAGGGGGCAGATGCCTGTTGCGACGCTGCCATCCCTCGGCGCCCCGGTCCTCCCACCTGTCGCGCCGCCCCATGCCGCGCCGCTCCGCCGCCGCCGCGCAGGCGTTCCTGCGGCAGCTGTTTGGCTCCCAGGGCTTTGTGTGCGAGTACGTGCGGGTGCAGGAGCGGGTGGTGGAGAACCGCAGGCAGGGCAGCGCGATGGACCGGCGCTGGGTGCAGGCTGTGTTTCGCTACGAGCCGGGCGGCCGCCGGCAGCGGCAGGAGCAGCAGGAGCGGCAGGAGGAGGCGGCGGCAGAACAGCAGGTCGAGGCGGCAGCAGGGGCAGCAGGGGCAGCGCCAGCAGCACGAGCAGCGGCGGCAGCAGAGGACGCAGCGCCAGCAGAGGAGGAGGCATGCCTCGAGCGGGAGGTGCGCTTGGGCGGCGCCACGCTGCGGCTGCGGTGGCCTGCCGCCGCGCCCCCGCCCCCCACGCCGCCGCTCAACGCCTCGCACGCGCTCGCGCGCCTGCTGCTGGCCGCACCCTCTCTGCTGGCAAACGCAAGTGTCGTGGAGCTGGGCTGCGGGGGGGCGGCGCTGCCGAGCCTGGCCGCCCTGCGCTGGGCGCGGTGGGTGGTTGCAACCGACGGCAGCCCCGCCGCGCTGGCGCTCCTGCGCCGCAACGCGGCGGCCAACGGCCCGCTGTTTGTGATTGAGCGGCTGCGCCTGCACCGCATGGGCCTGCCCTGCGGCGGCAGCCAGGAGGCTGTGCAGAAGCGCGAGCAGCGGCAGCAGCAGCGGCAGCAGCAGCGGCCGCGGCCAGATGGCGACACCGCGGCAGCGCGCCAGTGGCAAGGCGCGGACGCGGCGGCAGCCGACCAGCGGCAGCGGCAGCGGATGCTGCTGTCGGCCTTCCCCTCTGGATTTGGCCTGGTGGTCAGCGCGGCGCGGGCAGGTCCCGGCCAGCTAGCGGCGGCGGCGGGAGCCCTGCTCGCGCGGGGCCAGCGAGTGCTGGCGCTGTTTGTGCACGAGCCATGCGGCGGCGGCACAGGCCAGGCAGCTGCCGCGCAGGCCGCGTGGGAGGCAGCGGCCCTGCGGCACGGGCTGCGGGTGGCGGCGCTGCCGGCAGCAGTGGCAGACGCTGTGAGGGAGGCGGGCCTGGCGCCCGGCGGCAGCCTCGCGCTGACGGTGCTGCGCCGGCCCGGCTGAGCGTGTAGCTGTCTGCCCGACTAACCAGTCTAGCGGATGGCCTGACTGACTGGTCTTAGAAGAGGGTGTTATGGATGTTACATTGTATTGATTACAGGGTTGAGGCGGTATCGTACACCAGCAGGAGTTGGGGAGCATTCAGTGTATGGGCTGTGACCTATCTGGGTCTATGCGGCGCCCTGGAAGGGAGGGCAGGGGTACAACAAAGGCCAGGGGATTGAAAGAAAGGTGGTGGGCTGCATACGGACACACGGAATCGGGGGGCGGGATGAAAGGGCAACGGACAAGGCAGAGCGGGCGGGCCGTGGCGCGGGCGCCTGCGCGGGAAAGGGGGGCTGGGCCGGGGGCGTTGTGTACAAAAGGGGGATGGGCACATCAGTATGCGGCAGCCGAGCAATGGTGGCTGGTTGGTACAGGCGCAGAGGCAGGGCCATCAGAAGGAAGAAGAGGGGGCCGCCGGAATTGGACATCCCGCCGCGCACCGTACATGCGCTGGGCGCGCGCGCGGCGCCGGCCGGCCGAGGTACAGTCTATTCAACAATCAATGAGCAGCAGGCTGGGAGGGCTACTGCTAGCGCCGCTGAGCCGCTGGGTGGAGAAACTAGGTCGGGGTGGGAGAGCGAGAGGGGCCTGGCTGGCTGCCTCTGGTGCTGGGGCTGGCGCCTGCCAGCGTCAATGGCACATCCTGCGTGTGGCCTGGGGCCGCCTACCACGATTCGAGGTGCGCTGCCAGGCCGGCGGGCCAGGCGCGCCGCCGGCGCGCGGCCCCGCCGCTCTCGGCCGCGATCGCGGCGCCGCGGTCGCGCCGGCCGCCGGGGGCTGACTGGCGCAGCCCTCGCTCCCCTCACCAGGGAGCCTCGTCCAGCACGCACAGGCCCAGGTACCTGCTCTCCACCTCCTTGCTGCAGGCGGCGGCGCCGTCGGGGGAGGCGGCGCCGGCGCTGGCGCCGGCGCCGGCGCTCGGCGGCGCGCCCCAGCGGCCAGCGCCGCGCGGCGGCGCCGGCGCGCCGGCCTTGGGGGAGGCGCCGCAGGTGGCGGAGACGATGCGGAGGAGCTCGGACTTGTCGACGCCGCGGCCCACGCCAAAGGCGTAGACTGCGGTCTCGCCCTGTTCGTCCGCCATGCGCTGCGCCATGGCGGACACCTCGCGTGCCTGTGACGAGGGGGAGGCGGGGTGAGGGGGTGAGGAGCCGCCGGTCGGGGCGCGGCCACGCGGGGCGTGCCGCCGTGCAGCGCAGTTCGACCGCCTGCGCACCTGGTACGAGTCGACGCGCCCATCGGTCAGCAGCGCCAGCACGCGGTGCCCGCGCCGCCCCAGCGGCTTGAGCAGCTGGCCCGCCTTTTGGAACGCTGCCGCGATGTTGGTGCCGCCGTTCATGCGGCGCTGTCGTTATTCAAGGGAAGAGAGGGCAGAGGGGTGCAAGTGAGGTGCCGGCTGCGGGCCGGGGCGAGCAGCGCGAGCACTGCCTGTCCTAGGGCGCGCGCATCAGGGCTCCCGCGCACGAGGCACCACGCCGACCCAAGCACACCCAAAACGCCGGAGTCGTTTGCGCCCACCATTCCGGCCAAGAGCGCGTCGAGCTCGTGCGCGGCCTCGCTGCCCGGCGCCGGCGCGGGCGCCAGCCCGCGCTCCACCCGGGTGTCGTTGGAGAACTGGGGTGGAGCATAGGGGCGCGCGGCAGTGAGGAGAGGTACGGGCAAACAGAGAGCGCCTCGGCCGACGACTCGGCCTGCTGCGGCACCCTCGGAAGCTCGGGAAGAGCGGAAAAGCGTGGCACACGGCAAGCCCTCCTCCCTCCCTCCCTTCCCCCTCGTCGCGCAGTCCTCGCCTGCACGATGGCAAAGCGCGCGGGGCGCGCGAGCGGCGGCGCGGCGGCGCCTGCGCCGCCCGCGGCGGCGGCGCCGGCGGGCGGGCTGCCCAGCAGGGCGGCGGCGGTCGAGAGGAAGCTTTGCATCACTCCAAAGTCCTCCTCGGTAACAGAGCCTAATTATGGCAGTGGCATGGGTCGTGTGAGAAGGGCACGGTCGACGGTCGGGGCCGCGGCGCGGGTGGGGGGGCGCGCGGGCGCGCGCGCCGCGCACTGGGCCTGCGCGCCCGGTGCGGGCGCAAGGGCGCGCGCGGCGGCCCGAGCGCCCGGGCAACGCCGCTCTCCGAACAGCTGCTCACAAGCCAGGCGCTCAGAGTGCTGCTTTGCTCACCGCTGCCGTCGACCAGGAACACGCAGGCCAGCTCCTCGCCGTCGTCCGACGCACCCGCTTCGTGTGCCTCGTGTGCGCGGGGCGGCGCGGTGCCGCCGGGCCGTGCCCCCGCCATGTGGCGCACTGCGGCGCGGGCAGGGGAGGGCGGGGCCGGGGCGCAGGGGCGGTCGGTGGGGTGGGGAGGGTGGGTGCCGGGGTCCGCGCGCAAGGAGAGGGGGAGGGGCGCAGCCAAGGCAGGCAGGCGGGCGCGCGCGCGGGTCGGTGGCTGCGCAGGGCGCGCTCCCCTGTCCGCCAAAAAACAAATTGATAGCTTGAACATCTGTTCAAATGCTGCTCAAGCATTGTTACTAGCAAGGCCCAGCCCACCTGCCGCCTCCACCTCGTAGGCCGAGGGGCGCTCCCAGGGCGCCGCCGCGCGCATGGCGGCCGTCTTGGCCGCAAACAGCGCCTTCCACCCGCCCGCCAGCTCCGCGCCGAGCTCCTGCACCTCGGTCGGCTCGCCATAGTGCGCCGCGCACAGCTCGCGCCAGGGGCGGGTGCCCTGCGGGCCGCGCGCGGTGGGCGGGCCCGCGAGCGCACGGGCGGGCGGATCAGGCGGCCGCAGGTCGGGCGCGCGCCAGCCACCCCGCCCCGGCCCCGCCCCGCCCTCCCGGCGGGCTCGCCTCTGCCAGCGCCCTGAGGCGCGGGTGGGTGCAGGCCAGGGTGCACAGCCCAGAGACGGAGGGGTCGCAGACCACAATCTGCTCCAGCAGCTCGTCCGGCAGGCCCAGCAGCAGGCTGCCCTCGCCCTCGGCGCGCGCGCGCTTCTCCTTTTGGCAATGCGGCGTCTCGGGGGCGGGCGACCCGCCTGCACGCGGGGGCAGGCGGGGGAGGGGACCGGGGGAGGGGTCGGCGGGAGGGCAGGGGGAGGGCAGGAGGCAGGGAGAGGCGCTGGCATGGGGGGCGGGCGCGCCCGCGCGTGGCGCCCAAGTGGAGGCGCCGGCGGGCGGGGGGGAGGAGCCCGTGCAGGTGCCGTGGCGGGCCCAGAGCGCGTGGCCCGGCGCAGCCCGCCCCTCGCGACTGGGGGATCGCTTTCGTGGCCCAGCATTTACCAGAGGCCGAGCCCTCATTGGCCAAACCCATAGCCTGCTTCCGAAGCATCGACATTAGACGCCGGAGGCCAGATAGCATGCCCAGCGTATCCTGTACTGCCAGGAGTCGGGAGGAACGCGCAGAGTTGTCTATCCACGGGGATTGCTCTTCTGACTCCTCGTCCTCGCAATTCAGCACAGTCTCTGCCAGAACGCGTGGCGTGTCGGGCGCTCGAAGGGAGGCGAGCTCTTACATCTGCCGGCGCCCTGACGCTCGCCTGGCCGGCACCGCCAGCCAGCGGCGCCCCCCCCACCCCCCCCCCACC
>PCFQ01000079.1:3832410-3845892 GCA_003063905.1 Chlorella sp. A99 | reverse complement strand
GGGGGGGGCGGGTCGCTGGGGGGGCCCCCCCCGGGGGGTTCCTTTTCTCAGGGGGGTGCGGGGGGGGGGCCCGGGGGGGGGCCCCCCCGGGGGGGGGGGGGGGGGGGGGGGGGGGGGGGGAGGGCCAGCGGGCGCGGGTGCAGGGCCGCGCGCACTGCCGCGCGCGCCGAGCGGGCGCGCACGCCGACTGGGCGCACTGAGTGGGCCGAGGAGGAGGGACTGGCCCGAGCGTCTGTCCGAGCCCCGCTCCCCGCGCCTGCAGGTGGGCAATGACGCACGGCTGGACCAGTTCTTCCAGCAGCCGGGGGAGCCCCTCCTCACCGGGCCCAGCAAGCGAGGGGGCGGAGGGGCCGGGTGCCTGTCATGTTCGCCTGCCCCGCGCTGCGCCTGTGCCCGCCCCTGCCGCCGCCCTCTGCCGACGCTCTCGTCCCGCGCGGTGGCGCGCGCCCCCCGTCCTCGCCGCGCCTGCGTGCATGCCTGACCGAAGTCCGCCCCTCCCCTAGATTCGACTGATCAAAGCAACTTCCCTATCAAATTGTCTTCCCTATCAATGCAACTTCCCTCTCCCGCTGCAGCTACCCCCTGCGCCTGGCCTTCTTCTGGACGATGCAGGGCCTGTGGGCCTGGGTCTGCCTGCTGCCCGTCACCGCCGCCCACGCGCTGAGGTGCGCGCGCGCGGGGGCCGGGCGCGCCGCGCGCCGCCGCGCGCCGCCGCCCCCCGCACCGCACCGCCACGCGCCCTGGGCCCGCCCCGCCCCGCCCCTCGCAGCCGCAGCAGCCCGGCGGCGGGGGCCCTGCGCGCGAGCCCCTCCCTGGTGCTGGGGCTGCTCCTGTTTGGAGGGGGCCTGCTGCTGGAGACGGTGGCTGATGCCCAGAAGTTTGCGTTCAAGAGCGACCCTGGTGCGGGCCGAAGGGGGGACGCGCGCGCGCGCGGCGCCGGCTGCGCCCACGCGAGGGGGGGCGGGCGGGGCCACGCAGCTGCTGCACTGGCCCCTGTTGTTTCAGGCCCTGGCTGCGAGCTGGTGGCTGACCCCGCCCGGCCCCCCACCCCCTCCATCGCACACACACACACACACACACACATACACCGCCCACCCCCTCCACCGCCCACGCGCACACACACACACACACATACACCGCCCCCCCCCTCCCACCGCAGCCAACCGCGGGAAGTTCATGGGCCCGGTGGGCCTGTTTGCCTACAGCCGCCACCCCAACTACTTTGTGAGCGACGGTTCTCCCCGCCTGCGGCTGCCGGGGCGCCTGGGTGGCGTGCCGGGCTTGTGGCAGACAAGGGGCCGAGCGCGGCGGTGGCAGCCCGCGCAGCCCCGGGCGGCGCTTCTCCCCTGGCGGCCCGCCCGCCCGTCCCTCGCCTCAACGCAGCCTCGCGCCCGCGCGCCCCCCCCCAGGGCGAGATGGCCCTGTGGGCCGGCGTCCTTGTGCTGGCTGGGCCCGAGGTGTGGCGCCGCTGCGCCTGGGCCGCCGCCTCCCCACTCTTCACCTACTGGCTCATCCGCCACCTGTCGGGTGCGAACTAAAGATGTCTTTGCGCACGGTGACGTCAGGGCGGCCTTCGGCGGCCGGGGGCGGGGCCGGCGGCGCCGGGCGGCCGGCGAGCGCCGGGCGCCGCCCGTGCGCTGCAGATCCGGGCCGGTGCCGCGATGGGGCGCGCCGTGGCGGGCTTCCGCTGTGGAACCGCGTGTCCACCCCTGATGTGATCCCTCCCCCATGGGTCTGCTGTGCCGCTAGCCAACGTGCGGTCCCCCCGACTGCCCGCTCCGTCTCCCGCACACGTGTGCCGCCGCAGGCATCCCCCCCCTGGAGCGCTCGTACGACGAGCGGTATGGCGGGCAGGTCAGGCGCCGCCGCCGCCGCCGCCGCCGCCGCCGGTGTGGGGCTCCTGCGCGCCCCGTGGGCTGCAGCGTGTGCGGGCCCGCGGCACGGGCTGCCTGCTGCCCGCTGCCGCCCGCCCTGCGCTGCCTGCTTGGCCGCCGCCCTCCCCCCGCTGCCCCGCGCAATCGCGCCTTTGCCTCGTCTTCCAACCTCGGGTTTCCTCTGTCCGTTCCCTGTTCCTTGATTCCTTTCTTCCTTTCCCTGTCCTCTCCTTGTGTGCAGCCCGGCTATGAGCAGCACAAGGCGAGCACCAACCTCCTTTTCCCCTGGTGGCCCCGCCGCGGCTGATCGCGGCGCGCTCTGCCGCCGCGCGCCCCCGCAGCGGGGTGGCGGGCTGGTGGCGGCGCGGGGGCGCGGCGCGTCTTCTGTCTCTGCAGGCGAGTCGATATCGATCCAGCAGTCTGCTGGGTTGCTGCGACGAAAGCGCGGCCGAGAGGGCGGGGCGTGCGGCTGCAAGAAGAGTCGGCGCCGAACGCCAGAGCGGCAGGCTGCGGCTGTCAAGGCTGCGAAGAAAGCACATGCAAGGGGCATCTGTCAAATCAAATCAAGCAAGCACGTGTGGGCGTGCAGTATGCAGTATGCAGTCAAGGCAAGCGCAACACAGTGCAGAGGAGGCGGCAAGGCGATGCTGGATGAGCAGGGGCGGCTGCAGTTCGCTGCAGCTGGCTGCTTGGAAGGGGGAGGCTGCGTGGCCCTAGGGGCGCAGCAGGCAGCGCCGGCCACGCCGCGCCCCAGCGCCGCGCATGTGTGCACATCACGGCAGCAGCAGCAGGGCTTCCCAGGTTGAGGGCTGCCACTTGCCTGCCATCCTGGCGGGACGGAACCCGGGAACTTATGAGTGCCATCGTTCCCCTCTTCACCCGTTGGCGAGAACGAGGTTCTGACGAGCCGCGTCGATCACCCGAGTACCGGCGGGAGCGGGCGGGACTGGTCGCCCACGCCTGCCTTGCTCTGGCGAGTGCAGCTTGCATGGCCCCATGTGACAGGGGCGGGGAAGTCAGGACAGCAGAACAGCGAGCGCACAGGGCATGGCAAGCATCCCCAGCATCGCCGCCATCAGGCGGGGCGGGGTGGCAGCGGTCGGCCGGTCAAGGTCAAGCAAGGGTCGGGTGGCTGGGCAGGCGGCGTGGCGGGGGCGCTCGAGGTGGCACGGCGGGGGCGCTCGAGGCCACAATACAGGCTGTTGCCGGCGCTGCGCCTGGCCGCGCCAACAGACGCAGGCGGGGGTCACCCTTCCTGCTTCAGCAGGATCTTTCCAAATGGCAGCGCCGCCGAGTCCTGCCGTATCAGCGACGAGTCCTGGCGCACCAGCGCCGGCGCGCCGCCCAGCAGCGCCCGCGAGGAGGCGGCCCCCGGCGGCGGGCCGGCGGGCGCGCCGCCCCCCGCGGCGGCCCCGCCGCCGTCCGGCTGCGGCGGCTGCGGCGGCGGCGCGCCCTCACCGCCCGCGCCAAAGCCGCTGATCGGCACCATGCCCGGCCCCAGCGACGGCTGCGGCATCTGGCCGCTGACGGCGAGCGAGGCGATGGGGCGCGAGGGAAGGAAGTTGTTTGCGAGGTCGACATTGAGGCGGACGGGCAGCTGCGGCATCTGCGCCATCACGCCCCCCATGCCCTCCATGTGGCTCAGGATCGCCAGGACTGCGCGCGAGGCAGGGGGGCGGGGGCCGGGGGCTCGGGACTCGGAGCGGCCAGCCCGGCGCGCAAACGGGCCCAGGCGCGCGCCGGCGGCGGCGGCGGGCGGCAACGCCGCCCCGGCGGCGCGAGGCGGCAACGCCGCGCCGTACTGTGCCCCCCGCCGCTCCACTCACTGTTGTCCCGGAACTGCACCAGCAGCTCGGTGTTCTCCTGCACCTTGAACGTCGACATGTTGCTGCGGCGGGCGGGGGCCAGGGGCGGGGGCAGGGGCGGCGACGTCGGCGCAGCGCCGGGGACGGCCGGGGCCCCGCGCAGCCCGCCCCGCCCGTGGCGCCCGTTCGCGCCGGCGGCGCTGTGCGACATTGCAGCATCCCCCCCTCTGACAGCACGCGCCGCTCTGCCCAAAACGGTGCTCCCACCTGCGGAACTGATTGAGGATGGCAAAGTTTGACTCGAGCAGCTGGCCCACCGGGCCGTCTATGCTGCTACCCGCGCCTGCGCCGTCGACGTCCGCCGCCGCGCCCGGGCCCTGCGGCGGGAGAGCGCGCCGCGCGGGAGGCAGGAGGGTGACGCGGGAAGCAACGGAGGGCACGCGCCAGCCGGCGGCAGGCCAGGCCGCCACCGCGGGCCGCCAGCCCATGCTTCGCAGACACGCCAGCGCGCGCTGGCGCAGCCGCGGGCAGCGCATCGGCGGGAGGCGCGCGGCGCCACGAAAAGGCGGAGCAGGGCGGGCGGCGCGCCGCGCCCCCGCTCACCATCGCCCGCGCCGCGCCCGCCTTGGCGTAGCCGCCGCCCGCCGGCAGCGGCAGGTGGTCCACCTTGCCGAGCTTCTTGCCCAGCTGGTGCTGGATGGTCCAGCGCACGCGCAGTGTGACGTCGCGCACCGACTTGCGCGGCAGCATGGCTGCAATCTTGATGTAGCGCTCTGCCACAGGCACGCGCTCGGGCGGGTAGCGCGCCAGCGCCGCCTCCAGAGCGCGCTGCTCCTCCTCCGTCCAGTCCAGGCTGACCTGCCAGGCCGCGGGCGGCAGCATCAGCGCCTGCGGCGGCGCCGGCAGCCCGGGCTGCGGGCCGGCCGTGCCCAGCGGCGGCGGCAGCACGCCCGGCGGTGGCCGGACGCCCAGCGGCAGCGCCGGCGCTGCCATGCTCGTGAGGTCCCCTGGGTCGTGCTGGGGACCTCTAGCGCCGGGCTGGCTCAGGCAAACGCTCGAGACAAGCGATGGGGCGTGCGGGTGCACCGGGCGTCTAGTTCAAACCTAGAGTGCTAACAGAAACGGCGGCAAGCTGGAATAGCGCGCGGGGAGGGGTCACCTCATCCGCCCAAATTGGGCCTTTCCTGAGCAAAGCAGGGCCCGATCGCTCCTATTTTTGCGCACTGAGGCTGCCAAACGGCTCCGGGAGTGTCCTAACAGCTTGGCCGGCAGACCGCCCAGCGGCTGCGGTGGGGCGGCGGCGGCACGCCCACATCAGTTACTTGCTCTGTTGCCACAGCAGCTCAGATCGCCCTCAGCTCAATCAGTTGACTTCCAACTGGGCAACTGGCTTGCATGAAGGGGTACAGGCAGGCATGCAGAGGGGGCACAGAGCAGCACGATGCTCTGACGCTCAGCCCTCGGCCCAGGACAGCCCTCGGCTTAGGGGCTCGGCCCTCGGCTCAGCAGGAATGAAGGGAAATGCTGTGCTCAGCCCTTGGCCAGGCAGGCATGCAGCGCCGGCCGTGCCACCGTGGGCAGCGCCACCCGGACGGTGAGCTCTGAGGCGAGCAGCCCGTCCACCACCAGCGCGCCGTGCAGCGTGGGGGCTGGAAGGTGTCCCGCGCGCGCAGCGCCCGCACGGCCACCACGCGGGCGGGCGCGGGCGACGGGCGTGCCCGGCAGCGCCAGCCGTTCATCGCTGCCGCCCTCCTGTACCGCCACCGTTGCCGCCTCTGCGCGTGAAGCTGTCTTGGCCCACGCTCCAGGCGCGACCAGGCGAAAGAACGGCGCCCGCCTCGCTCGCTGCCAGCCCCTGGACGTGTGAGCCAAGAATGCTGCCGACGAAGAGGAAAGGAGGGTAGCATTTCCAGGAGCAGTGGAAGGGGCACAACCCCTCCCCACCCTTTGTGTTTTTACAAGCAGGAAGTCCCCTACTCTCCCTTTCCTTCATGCTGGCACCACTAGCACACGCGGAGGCTTCCAGCGCTACCACAGCCCTAGCTTCTCTGAGGCCTGCTGGGGGCTGGGCGCTGCCATTAGGCACCATTAGCAGCGAGAGCAGCGCGTGAGGGGGCTGCAGGCGGCCTACGACCAACTGGCAGGCGCGCTAAGCTCGTCCAAGACTTCCTCCAACGCTCTCCGTCAGCCCTCCTCCGAAGAGCTCAGAGACTAGCTGTGAGGGAGCGGATGGCCTCTGCATCAGCTCCTGGACCTGGAGAGCAAATGGGCTTGGCGGCGCCGCTGACGGCGGCGAGCGGTGGCGTGCCAAGTGAGCGCTTGAATGCTGCCAGCGATTGAGCGCCGAGAGCGCCGGCATGAGCAAGCACCACCAATGCCGCTGCCGCCTGTGCCACCTCTGCTGCAGGCGCTGCCGCCGCTCTGCAGGGCCGCAGCGACCCGTCTAGCGGAGCAGCCGCTGTCGGCTCTGCCCCCCCCGCCAGCGCTGCTGGCATCGAGCCCGCGGTGCCGGCGCCCGCAGACTCGCTGCCCATGCTGGCCCAGTCGGCGGCGCCGCCGCCGGCGGCCGCGGCAGCCGCGCCCGCGCGGACGCGCAAGCGGTCTGGGCCCCGGTCGCGGACGAGTCCCTACCTTGGCGTGACGCAGGTGTGCGGGGCGGGCGGAACGCGAGGGATCGCTGGCCATCAGTCTGTGTGGTGGCTGCATTGTCGCAGACACGTACAGGGGTGCCAGGGCACCCCACCTAGCACTACCGCGCGCCCCCTCCCTGCCGCCGCTGCAGTACAAGCGCACTGGGCGGTGGGAGGCCCACCTGTGGTGCGCGTGCCGGCGCTCGGGCGCCGCCGCCGCGCCAGGCGCCCCGCTGCGTTGCGCCAGGCACTCCTGCTGCGCGCGCGCATGCCCGGCCCACCCCCCTGCCAATCCAGAGTTCTCATACATTGCTGACCCCTGCGCTCCCCCCGTCCAGGATCTCCAACCCACGGGGCAAGGGCTTCCAGCGCCACCTGGGTGAGAAGCGGAGCTGCTGGGGCGCACGGCTCGCCTCTGCTGACCGGCCACCCGAGTCCCGCCGACCCCGCCGCTCCCCTCCCTCGCCCCTTCATGTCCCCGCAGGCTCCTACGCCACCGCCGAGGACGCGGCGCGCTGCTACGACCGCGCCGCGCTCAAGCTGCGCGGCCGCGGCTGCGAGCTCAACTTTCCGCTGGCAGAGTACGAGGCGGACGCCTTTCTGGCGGTGAGGTGGAAAGCACTCAGCTGCGCTCTGCCCGCCGCAGCGCGAGGGGAAGGGCGCGCGCGGCTGGGCGCGGCGCGCGGCGCGCCCCGTGCCTCCCACCCACGCTGTCCCCAGGGGAAAAGCGACACACTTCCCCCCCTCCTCAACCACCCACCCCCACAACAGGAGCACGCCAAGACGGACAAGATGCGTTTCCTGGACCTGCTGCGGGAAAAGTACGCGCTCCAGACGGGAAAGCCCTTTGCGCCCGCTGCTGGCCGCGTGTCGCGCGGCGCCACCGACAGCGACAGCGAGGTCACTGAGGACGAGGAGGAGGCGGCGCCGGCGCCGCGGCGGCCGCGCCAGCGGCCGCGCCGCGCGGCGCCGGCGGCGCCGGCGGGGCCCCGCGGCAGCGGCGGCGCCGCACTGGCGCCCGTGCGCCTGCCAGAGCCGGCGGTGGCGGCGGCGGCGGCCGTGGCTGCGGCGGTCGTGGCGGTGGGCGGCGGTGGCGTGGGCATGTTCCCCAGCGCCCGTCTACCCAGCGGGGCGCCCGTCTACGCCGGCCGCCTGTTTGAGCCGGGGCTCGTGTCGGGCGGCACCACCGCCGCCAACAACGGCTTCGGCCGGGGCCACGTGGTGGGCGCGAGCCGCCGAAGCAGCGGGGGCCTCCTGGGCCTGGGCGGCGGCGCGGCGGCCGCGCGCGCCGGCGCGGCGCGGCGCGCGCCGCTGCCGGCGCGCGGCGCGGCTGCCGGGCGCCACAGCTCCCAGGAGGAGGATGGCAACGCCAACACGGAGGATGCCCTGATTTGGACGTTTCACAAGGGAGAGGCGACGGCGGAGGGCACGCACGCGCCACGCGCCTCGGGCCACGGCGGCCAGGTGGGCGCCGCGCTGGCACAGGCGCGCCGCGGGCGCTGCTCATGCTGCCAGTGGGCCTGGCGCTCCACCAACTCCCGCCTGGCCCCTCTGCTCCCCGCACAGGAGGAGCAGCGGGGGCAGGGCGCGGCCCCCCCCGCCGCGGGCGGCGGCCTGCCCCGCGTCGCCAGCTTTGGCGCCCTGCTGCGCGGCCTCGCCGACGCCGGCCAACCGTCGCCCAGCGCGGCGCAGGGCCTGCTGCCCGCGCCGCCGCTGCACGTGGCGCAGCCGTTTGGCGGCTTCTACTCGCCCTTCCTCTTCCCGCCGGGCCTGCTGCCCGTGCCCGGCAGCCCGGGCGCATTCGGCGAGGGCGCCATCCCGTCGCCGCTGCAGCTGTCGCAGGGGCTGGGCGGCGCTGGCGGCGTCGAGGACTGGCGCGTCTGATGCCCTCTCCTCCTGCCGATTGCAGAGCTTCCCCTCCTCCGCACGCGCCCCCCTCCATGCCTCCTTCTCAGTCATTTCCTTCCTCATTCTTACCTCTGCGCTTCTCTCTCCCCTCCCAGTACTGGGATATCGGGGACTAGTCAAGCAGTTGCCCCGAGCCAGCCAGAGTTGCAGGCGGTCGTCGGCCACCCCGCCGCACCAGTCCTCTTTTGTTTTGGTTGTAACAGGCGTTTGCCGCCACCGCCACCGTCACACACCGACATTCCATACCTACCACCTTGCGTTAAGAGGCGGGGGTGGGGTGTCGGCGACGTGCGGCTGGGTGTTGGCAGGTGCAGGCCCGGCGACTGCCCTCTTGCTTGCTTGATCAGCATGCATGCACGCCGATCGTTGAAAGGAGGGAAGAGCCGCCCCAGGGACTTCGTCGACAAGGGCTGCCAAACTTCGTGTGCGTGCGCTTACGGCTTTCGCACTCGCTCACACCGCCTCACAGCCGGCGCAGCAAAGCAACAGCGAGTGACTCGAGGTGTGCAGGCGGCTTGGGTGCCTGCGCGAGCCAGCTAGCGCTGCTGCGAGAGACGAGAAGACGTGCTTGTGCTGGCGCGCAGCGCGGGAGCCACAGCGCGCAACCTTCCGCTGCCGCCACTCCACCGCCACTCCACCCGCCCACGACGACCAATTGCAGTGCCCTATTCGACCTGTGCCGCTGGCCAGCAGCGCCATGGCCAAGGGGCTCAGAAGTAAGATCAAGCGGCACTTCCGCTCGGTAAAGAGGTGAGGGCTGCGAGGGTGATAGGTGTCGGCCTTGCGGGTTGCAAGGAGAGGCCGCCTGTGCGCCGCCCGTGTGCTGCCTGCCTGCTCTGCCCCACAGCACCAGCACTGCACCCGTCCTCCCCACGTGCACGCGCGTGCTCGCAGGGAAACGGTGGAGCAGGCGCCCTGGAAGCTTGAGGCGGAGCGCAAGCAGCAGGAGGCGTTGGACGCCATACGCGCCGCGCCGCGGCCCTCGGAGCTCGCGGCGGCCGGCGGCGGCAGCGGCGCCGCCGACGTCGCAGGCCCGCTCAGCATGGCGGTTGACGCGGCAGCGGGCGGTGCGCCCGAGGGCGGCGGCGCCGCGCCGATGGAGGGCGGCGGCGGCGAGGGCGGCGGCGGCGAGGGCGGCGGCGGCGAGGGCGCCACGGCCGGCGGGGCCAAGGCCCTCAAGCGCCTGCGCAAGCAGCGGCTGCTCAAGGTCAAGGGCATCGCCAAGGGGCACCGCAAGCGCAGCAACCCGCTGGCGGGCGGGAAGAACGCCTTCCACAAGCGGCGGGGGAAGAAGCGGCGGTGAGGGGGCGGCGTCGGGCGCGTCGGGCGTGGAGCGGTGCGCCCCGAGGCCGTCGACAGGCTTGCGCCCCGTTCTCCTGGGTCCTCTTGCACATTCAATTGTATGTTACAATGCAGCGAGTGCCAATAGTCACGTGTTGTGGGGCGGTGTGCTAGTTTCAACGAGCTCGTGTTCCAGAGCTGGGGATGAGGAGGGGCCTTGGGGGGGTGGTTGAGGGTCGGCCGGCGGTGCCGATGGCCGTCCCCTCAGGAGCGAGGCGAGGGCTGCTGGTGTGGGCAGCGGGGGTTGGATGGCACATGTGAGAGGGGTTGATTGGGTTCGCGTTGAGTGAAAACTGTACCGAAAGAAAGTTGGCTGTGCGCACGCCCTCCACACAGCGGGGGCGGCGTTGTACAAGGGGGACAACAGCAGAAAGGTCAAAATCTGGGGGGCCTGGGTTGAGGGAGGGGTCAAGGGACTGGATAGAAAAGCTGGATGCTGGATCCAGCGCTGTGCATAGGACATCGGGGGGGGGGGGGAGGGTCACGTCGTTGGCAGTCATTTCCAAAAGTAGTGGGTGGCCTCTATAGTCGGGCTCGGCTTTGGAAGATGACATTGGGGAGATATCAGCACGGCAGCGGGGCAGCGTCATCTGTTTCAGCGCCTCAGGTGGCGCCCGCCGCGCCAGCGCGCCGCCTGCGCCAGCTCTGCGGCGCGGAGCTGGCACCGGCGGCGGCGCCGATCGCGGCCACGCCCAGCAGGGCGGTGGCGTGGGGTGGCAGCGCCGACGTGGCGAGCGAGGTGGACTGGGCCGCCCAGGCCGCCGCGCACAGCGCGAGCCAATATGCCCACGTCGCCGGCTGCGGCGCCGTAGCGGCGTGCGCGGGTGCCGGGGAGGATGCGAGCGCCGGCGTTGGCGTTGGCACCGGCGCGGGCGCCGGCGCGGGCGCGGTGGCCGCGTGCTCGGCCTGGCGCTCGGCGATGAACGCCTGGAGCTGGCGCGCCAGCTGGGGGCGCATGGAGGCCGCGACGTGGACCGCCAGGGCCAGGATGCGCCGCCCCTGCGCGGCGCTCAGCTGGCCGCCGGGCTGTGCCGTCCTGCAAAGCGCAGCGGGGTCGTGGCGGCAACCGTCAGGCTGGCTCGCAGCGGCGCACACGGCATGCGCGGAAGTGCCCATGGTCCTGCGGGCAGCGCGGCGCCCCACCTGCGGACGGTCTCGGCGGCCAGGTTGCACAGCAGTGGCAGGCTGTGCCAGGTGGGCCAGGGGAATGCGGCGGCCGCGGCGACCGCGGCCTCGAGCTGCTCGCCGGCCATGCAGCCGGGGCGCAGGCAGGCGCGGAGGTCGGCAAAGTCGTGGGGGGTGGGGCGAAAGCGCCGGCTCGCCGTGCCGCCGGGCTGGGCGGGGCTGCCCAGCGCGGCCCAGGCGCAGAGCAGGCGCAGCGCCTGGCCGCCGCTCAGCCGGCACTGCCGCAGGTGGGCGCGCAGCTGGGTGCCCAGGCCCCGGCTCTTCACGCCCGCCACAGCCAGCCGCGTGCGCGCCTGTGCCTCGTAGAAACGCACAATCTGCTCCGGGGACAGCAGCGCCGGCGCCCGCGGCGCCACGGCGGGCGCGGCGCCTGCAGCGTCTGCCGCTGCGGCCGCCGCGACGCACGCGGCAGCGTCCGCCGCCTCGGCCAGCTGCGCCGCTGCGCGGTTGTAGACGCGGGCCAGCGCGGCGGCGGCGGCGGCGGCGGGGGGTGCCGGCAGCCAGCTGAGGATCTCCAGCACCAGCAGCGGTGCCTCGGGGTCGCCCCCGTCCACGGCGGGGAAGGCGGGCCGCGCGCCGGCGCCCGGGTGCGCACGCGCCAGCGGGCGCGGCGCCACGCGCGCGCGCCGAGCGTCCACCAGGTCGGCCGCCCGCTCCAGGAACGCTGTGAGCAGCGCCGCGGGGGGCGGCGCGCCGCGAATGGCGCGCAGGTGGGCGGCCGCGGCACGCAGCCCGGCCTCCAGCCCCTCCTGATCGAGGCACTCGGGGTGCAGCAGCAGGGGCGGTGGGGCGGAGGCAGGGGGAGCGCCGCCCGCCTGGCGGCCCCGGTGGGTGTGCAGCTGCGGCGCGGTCAGGGAGTTGACGGCGGGGAGGGTTTCCAGGAGGCACACCGTGCGCGGCGGCAGGGTCCTGCAGGGAGGGAGGGCGCAGCTGGCGTCAAGTGAACCGCGTCGTGACCATAGCGTGCAGTGCAGCGCCAGCTGGCGTGACAGCCTTGCACGCAAGCGCACCTCCCGGCGCGGTGGACGGGGCTGTGTGGCGGGCGTGGGGCCGGCGACAGGCCCCTGCGAATACAAAAAGAGCGGCGTGTTTGAAAAATGTCTGTGGTTTCGGAAACTGCTCCTAGCAGTGTACGGATCACCGCGGGCCCACAGCAGCCTTACTCGGCGCGCGGAGGAGTGCCAGCTATCGCCAGAGGCATAATATCGAGCTACTCCAACGGCAACGTTTTGGCCCTTGGCAGAGTATCAGAGCTTCGCGCGAGGGTGGGAAAGGCCTGTGGAGCTTAGTAGAGGGAACCCCTCAGGTTGTCATCGGGGAAAGGCTAATAAGAAAGGCTGCGTTCGGTGAATCACGGGCCCTGGAAGGGCAAACCGCTGTGGAGTGGAGGGGGGTGAGGGAGTTATTGATTTGGGTCACGTGCTTTCCATTTCTGCCCGGCACGCCACTACGTCCCCCATTCTGCACCTCCATCGGTTTTTTCAGCTGCACACGGAGACCTCTGTGATTCTAATCATTGCAGTGGCTGCCACGGGTTCCCAACGGGGTGGGCCGCGCGCCTACCGTGCCGCGCCTCCCGCCGCCGCCGCCTTGCTCCTCAGCAGAGCGGCCGCCTGCCAGAGCGCCTCTGCCTTGTCGGCCGGCGGCGGCAGCCAGGGCTGCCGCAGGCCCTTCTCCCCGATCAGCGGCTCCCACCTGCACACGATGAGAAGCGCGGGCGGCGGCGCGCTCGGGTCCCCCGCGCTCGCAACCGCCGCCGAGAGCACGCCCCCTCGCGGGGCCCCCTCTCCCCCCCCCCCCCCTCCCCGCGCACCTGTCCACGCAGCGCCAGTCGTCCTTCACGCCCGTCCAGTGGCCCACGTACGTCATGTTGCAGCAGGGCGGCTGCCAGTCGTAGGCGATGGGGGGCGGGTTGCGCGGGCGCCCGCGCTCCAGGGTCCACTCAAAGCCCTCGCGCAGCATGTCGCGCGCGCGGCCCCGCAGGATCGCGGCCTGCCGCTCGTGAAAGCCGTAGCGCTGAACCACCTCTGCGCGCGAAAGGGGGAGCGGGGGCGAGTAAGTGGGTTGGTGGGTTGTGGGGTGGGGGGCCGAGGGCAGACCGCGCAGCTCCCCCCAGCCCTCGCCACCCCTTGCTCCTCCCACCCCTCCCACCCCTCTGCGCCCCCTCTGCGCCCCCGCCCGCCGCGCACCGTCCACGCTCATGCCGTCGAGCTTGCGCAGACAGCGCAGCAGGCCGGGCGGGTAGCCGCGCGTGCCGACGCGTCCGCCGGGCGCGTGACAGCGGTAGTCGAAGAAGAGCTGGGGGTTGGGGTAGCCCTTGGGCCGGGCGTTGGGGTAGCGCGAGCGAATGATCCAGAACTGGCGCGGGGAGGTGGGTTGGGGGGTGGGGGTGGGGGGTGGGTTGGGGCAGGACTGCTGCAGAGCGGGCAGGGGAGCAGGCAGGCCAGCCGGCGGGGGCGCGCGGCCGAGGTGGTGGGCTGGCGCGCGGCGGCGCAAAGAGAGGGGCGCGCCCGGTCCACGCGTGCCCGGCGGCAGCGCCCTCGCTCACATAGCCGTGCACGTTGATCGCATGTTTCTGGGTCAGGGGCAGGCTGCAGGAGCAGGCAGGAGAGGAAGCAGGGCAGCGCAGCCGGCACGTCGCGGCCCACGCCGGGGCGCCAGCGGCAGGGAGGGCGCCGGCGCTCACACGGGCACCGCCAGCGCGCGCGCCGCTGCCGCTCCCCCTGACCACTGACGGGC
>PCFQ01000079.1:3812320-3832386 GCA_003063905.1 Chlorella sp. A99 | reverse complement strand
CCCACCCACCCAGCCACACCCACACACCCCTCCCCTACCGCCACCCAAACATGTCCACGAGACCTCCGCTCACAAGATCGAGTCGAAGCCGCACGTGCGCCAGCTCTCTCCCAGCATCTGGTCGTTGTCTGCGCGGGACGGAACAGGCGCGAAGCAGAGGTGCAGGCGGGCGTACGGCAGGTGAAGGGCAGCGGCGCGCGGCACCGGCGGCCCGAGGCTGGCAGCGGGGGCCGGCACGGGGCCCCGCCCCGCGCGCCTATCAGCGTCAGCCGGCCGCTGCCGTCCACAAACACGTTCTCCGCGTGGCGGTCGCATTGCGCGGTCAGCAGGTCGAACACCGCGGCCTGCGGGGCGGGCGGGGGCAGCAGCGGGCCCGCGCTGCGGCGGCAGTCGCGCCGAGTCACGGCGCGCGACGCGTTCCACAGGCCCCCCGCCCCGCCCCGCCCCGCCAGCGTCCTGGCGGGGCCCGCGCGCGCCCCCGGCCCGGACGGGCGGCCTCCCCGCGGCCCCCGGCGCCGCCGCCGCGCGCCTGCAGGACGTGCGTGCTGTTGACGGTCTGCCACAGCGCCCAGATCTCCCGCATGCGGTCCCGGGGCGTCATGAACGTCTGGTGGTGCACCGGCACGCCGGGCGCAATGTCCATGAACATGCCGTCCGAGTCCACGACGTAGCCAAACCGGGGGAGCAGTCCCCTGAGTGGACGGAACGAACCACCAAGGGTGACGCATGCGCCGCGAGGCAGGGCAGCGGGGGGTGGGTTGGGGGGTGGGGGGGGCGGCGAGGGAGGCGCGCGGGTGGGGCGCGTTGGGCAGGCGCAGGCAGGCGCAGGCGCGCACCTGACGTGCTCCACCCAGACGCGCGAGAAGAGCGGGCGGACATCGCAGTCGTCGATGAGCTTGTCCAAAGCCTGCATGGGGCCGGGAGAGAAGGCGAGAGGGATGCGCTCGTGCTTGTTGTGTGTGCGCTCATGCGTGCGCGCGCGTGTGTGGGTGCTCGTGTGGTGGTGGCTGTGTGTGTCTGTTTGTGTGGGGGGGTGGGGGTGGGGGTGGGGCACGCCAACTCAGTCTGCGCACGCCGCACCTGCAGCTTGCTCACATATTTGTCCATGGACCCTGCGCCCAGCACCGTCAGCGGCAGCGGCAGCAGGCTCAGATTCTGCTGGCAAGGATGGACTGGACTGGCTGGCGCAGGGCAGGCAAGCAAGAGCAGCCCCGGCCCCTCAAGACGCCGACGACGCGCCTCGGCGCGCGCGCCCCCCCCCCCCCCCCCCCCCCCCCCCCCCACCCCCGGCCCGGCGCCCCCCCCCTGTTTGTGGGGNGGGTTGGGGGCCGGGGGCCGAGCGTCGCCCCCGGGGCGCGCCCCCCCCCCCCCCCCCCGCACCCAGCTCGCAGCCAGGCGACGGCTGGCCCTCCTTGTTGATGGGGATGCACCAGACCTTGGCCGCGGCCTCCCCGCCCTCCCCATACTCTGAGGAGGCACGGAAGATCCAGGCCCGCGAGGCGCCCAGCCCCTTGAGCTCGTACCGCACGCCCAGCAGGCTGCGCTCCGTGCTCAGGGGCTGGGCGCGCGGGGGCGGGGGCGTAGGGGGCCCGCACGTGAGCGGGGGGACGGCAGGGCGAGGCGGCGCGCGGCGCGCGGCCTCGGCTCCGGCGCCTCGCCGCTGCCCTTTGCATGTGTCCCTCCCTCCCTCCCGCCGCCCGCGCGCGCTCCCCTGCCTGCCCTGCCCCGACGGCCTGCCCTGCCCCAATACAAGCGCGGCCTCACCTCCAGCTCGTGGGTGCACGCAGTGCAGCGGGTGCAGTTGGGGTAGGAGGCCCGCGGGTCGGTGGGCGGGGCCTCGGGGTCGGGCGCCTCGGGCTGCGGCTGCTGCTGCTCGGGCTGCGGCTGCCCCTGGTCGGGCTGCTTCTCCGCTGACTCGTTCTCGCGCGCTTTCGCCTTGCCCCGCTCCCGCCCCCACGCCTGGCCCCGCCCCTCGCCCTGCTGCCGGCCCTTCTCCTCCTTCTCCCGCGCTTTCCCCCTGAGCAACGCCGCCAGCTGCGCGACCTTCTGCTCCAGCTGCTGCACGCGCTGGCGCTCCGCCAGGGCCGCGCCCGCGGAGGGGTTGGCAGCCGGGTCCACGAGCTTGTCGGCGCGCCACACGACCTCCTGCCGCTGCGCCTGCTGCTGCCCTGCCTGCTGCGGCTCCTGTTGTGCCTGCTGCTGCTCCTGCTGCCCTACCTTCTGTGCTGCCTGCGGCGCCTGTTGTGTCTGCTGCCCTACCTGCTGCCCTGCCTGCTGTGGCGCCTGCTGCGCCGCCTGCTGCGCCGCCTGCTGCTCCTGCTGGCCCTCCGCCTTGTGCTGCTGCACCTGGGCTGAGTCTGCGCGCAGCGCTCGCCCGGGCCCCGCCCTCTGCAGCAGCGAGGCGGGGGCCGGGATGCGCGCGCGCGTGGGGCGCGCCGCCGCCGCCGGCAGCGGAAAGTCGGCCCGCTGCACCGCGGACAGCTCTCGGAGGTGCAGGTACCACTGCTCCCCCCAGCTGGCGTTTGCCACCTCGGGCGGCAGCGCCGGCGCCTCTGCCACCCACGCACTGCTGCTGCTGCCCCCCTGCCACCGATGGCGCTGCAAGAGCGCCGACGTTGCGCGCGGCGGCCACCGGGCCAGCAGCACCCGGCGCGTGGCGGCCGCCGCTGCCTGGTCGCCCGTCTGCTGCACGTGGGTGCGCTCGATGTAGCACGTTAAGCAATACCTGCGACATGCAGTGGTGGGCGCACCGCCACAGCTCACAATTGGCTCCCCAGCGAGCGGCCCCCCTGAGCAGGGCCCCTGCACGCGCGCACCCAGCGCAAACGGCGGCCGACGCAGGTGCAGGCGCCACCGCCGCGCCTGCAGGCGGTGACGGGCAGCACGCCCGCCAGGTTGGCCGTCTCGTTGCTGGCCAGGATGTACGTGATCTCCTGCAGGCTACCCCGCCAGTTCAGCAGTCTGCCGAGTGGGCTTGCACCTGACACGAGCGCCTGCGGGCGAGCGGGAGCAGAGGGGGTCGAGCGGAGGCGGTTGAGCAGGAGCGCAAACCCCACAAAGGCCCTGCCACCCGCCAATTGCGACGCCTGTGCCTCACCCAGCTGACTAGAGCGGAGATCAGGGCGGCAGCTGCTACAAGAAAGAGGCGCAGCTTCTGGCGTGCCCGCTGCTTGGTGGTCTGCGGCTGGCTGCGAGGGTGAGCAGCGCCGCCATGAGCTCCGGTGCCATTGTGCAGCGCAGAGACAGCGTGCCTTGACATCGAGCGTTCGAACTGCTCGCGTGAATCCTTGCCACAGCCATCCCACGAGCTTGGTGCGATGCGTCATGGCAGTGCAGACCATCAGGCGCATTGAGCGGGGGGGCCTCGTCCCTGGCGGCGCCACGTCCGCCCACTGCCCGCCGTCCGCCAGGCCGCCCGATCCCACGGTGCCAAAGCCAGCTCCTTCAACCTGCCTCATTACACATAGGCAGCTTTCCAAGAAGATGGGGGGAGGAAGAGTCGTTGGCAGTTCTCGAGCGTCCAGCGGCAGCGGCAAAAGCAATGCGTCGTCATTAGGGCGTGCGACACGAGGCGGTGGGTGGGAGGTGCATGCAAAAGGGCATGAAACAGCAAGCTCGAGCGGAGAAAAGGGGGCAGCAGAGCGCGTGCATCGTGCGCGCCGAGCGGGCGGGGAAGGGCACAGGTGGGGCACCCGCGCCTCCTTCCACAGTGCCAAAAAGCCGGCGCAGTATTTACGCAGCTAGCAGGACCCGGCGGCGGTGAGGAGTGCAGGCCGTGCAACAGCCTCACCAGCGCCGCTCCGCCGGGGCCGCGACGGGCGCCGCGCGCCGGCCCGGCGGCTCAAGCGCCACGCCACGCCGCGCGCTCGGCGCGGCGGCGGCGGCGCGACGCGCGCTCAGGCGATGTACATGCGCATGCCGTTGACGGGGCCGATGGGGACGACGTGGGGGTGGGTGCGGCCCTGGGAGGCGGGGTCCACGGGCGTGAAGGTGAAGCGCTGGGAGAGGACGCCCAGGATCACGCGACTCTCCAGCAGGGAGAAGTACTGGCCCAGGCAGTTGCGGGGCCCCTGGATGAAGGGCAGGAACTGCGAGAGGGGGGGGGGGGGGGGGGGGGGGGGGCGTGAGCGAGCGAGCGAGGGGTGGCCACGCGCGCCGCCGCGCGCACGTCGCCGCTGTGGGAGAGCTTGGCCGGCCCCTCCCCACCCACCCACCCACCCACGCACACCCCACCCACCCACCCACCCACCACGCCCCCGCATGCCACCACGCGCGCGCACCATGTAGGGCCGGATGTCCTCGTCGAAAGAGTCGTACTCGCCGCCGGGCATGAAGCGCTCGGGGCGCCACTCCTGGGGCGCCTTGTACTGCTGATGCACGCCCTGCGTGCGAGGCGTGGAGAGGGGACGGGACTGGGGCGCGGGGGCCGAGGGCGCGCCCGCGGCCGCGGCCGCGAGGGGCGGGCGCGAGGGGCGCGGCGCCCCCCCCGCCCCGCCTCCCGCCCTCGCGGCCGCGCATCCCCTCCCCTGCCTTTCGTTTGTAATTCTGTTTGAAAAAAGAAAGGCGAGCCCCACCTCGATGTGGCAGATTATCCAGGTGCCCTTGGGCACGAGCATGCCGCAGAGCTCGTCGTCGGCGGTGAGGTTGCGGGTCACCACGGGGACGACAGAGTACCTGGGCCGCGAGGGAGAGGGCCCAGGAGGGGGTGAGGGCGGCAGCAAAGGGGCAGCGGGGGGCGGGCGGGCTGCGGCCGCCGTCCCGCCCGCGCGGCGTGCGAGGGCCGCCCTCGCCCTGGCGGCGCGCGCGGCCCTCACTTGCGCAGCGACTCCTTGAGCGCGGAGAGCGTGTAGACCATGTCGTCGACCTGCTGCCGCGTGGGTTCCGCCTCCTGCGCCCGTACATAGCATGGGCCGCGCGCGGGCGAGCGAGCGAGCGAGTGGGGCGGCGTCGGCGCAGCGCCGCCGGCGCGGCCGGCCGACAAGGGCGCGGCCGGCCTCGCCCCTCCTCGCGCCCCTCCCCTCGCGCGCCCCCCACCCCGCCCTGGCCTCGCCTTGTCGCCGAAGACGGGCGCCGCCTCGGCGCGGAGCTTGGCCAGGCGCTCGGGCGCGAGCGACAGCTCGTACAGCGCCCAGCAGAGCATCGCGGCGCTCGTCTCGTGGCCCGCCAGTAGGAAGGTCTTGATCTCGTAGCACAGCTGCGTCTCGGTGGCGGCGCCCCAGCGCTCGCCTTGCTCCTGAGCGCGCGGGGTGGGCGGGGTGAATGGCCGGGTGGGGGTGGGCGGGAGGGGGTCGGGCGAGCGGCGCGCACGCACGAGGCGGCGGAGCCTCAGTTCCCGCCGCGCCCCTGCGGGGAGGCCCGGCGCGGCACGCATGCTGAGCGCCCCGCCCTACCCCCCCACCCCCCCACCCCACCCACCCACCACACACACACACACACACACACCACCCACGCATGCATCTGCCCGCGTCCCGCAGCGCACGCACCCACGCCCCCCCCCAGCGCACGCGCCCACGCGGGCCGCACGCGCGGGCGCCCGCAAACCGCACCAGGATGTTGGCGATCACGCGGTCGAGGATGTCGCCGTTTTTGGGCGGGCCGCCCGCAACGTGCAGCGCGTGCCGCGTGCGGATGATGTCCAGAAGGTAGCTGTTGAGCGCGCGGACCTGGGAGGTGGGGGTGGGATGGGGGGTGGGGTGGGGGGAGAGGAGAGGGAGCGAGGGGAGAGGAGGAGGGGCGAGGGGAGGGGAGAGGGCGTGCGCAGGGCTCGGCGCGGGCGGGCGCGGGAGCGGGGCGGGCGGGGCGGCGGGCGCGGGCACGCCGCCCCGCGTCGCGCCCGCCCCTGCAGGGGGGCGCCGCGAGCCGCGTCGGCCTCCGCACCTTCTTGTTGTATGTCCAGGCGGTGGTGGGGTAGAGCTTGCGCCAGGGGGAGAGCACGCGCGCGTTGCTCTCCTCCATGACGGGGATGTAGAGGTGGGGGAACACGCGGTCGCACTCCTGTCGTCGATCCGGGGTGTGGAGACCAACGGGCGTCGTTGGTGCGCGGCAGCCGGGGCGAGCGGGCAGGGGGCGCGGGGGCGCGGTGTGCGGCAGGCAGGGGGCGCGGCAGGTCGAGAGCGCCGGGCGGGAGGCACGCAGCCAACCTAGTTGCCCCGGCACCTGGGGGTCCAGGCTCAGGATGGCCTCCCCGATGATCTGCAGCGTGAGGAGGTGGAACTCGTGCTGCATGTCCACTGCGAGAGGGGGCGGGCGGGGGAGGGGGGGGGCCGGCGTCAGCACGCGGCGGGGCCGGGCGCCGGCGCCGCCGCGCGCAGCCCGGCCGGGCCCCGCGCGCGCCGCGGCGCGCGCCCCCCCGAGCCCCCCCCGATCCCAAACGCACCCGGCTCCCCAGTGCCCCGATAAAATTCAAGCCGCTTGCACAGCCGGTCGACGGCGCGCTTGGCGATGGGGATGATGGCATCGAGCCTGGGAAAGGGGGGAGGGGGGGGAGGGGGGGGAGGGGCGGCGGCGAGGCGATGGGAAGCGGCGGGGGCGCTGGGGGAGCGGGAGCTGTGCGGCACGCGGCGCGGCAGGGGCGGCGCGGGTGGCGGCCGAGCGGCGCCGAGAGAGGGACGGCGGCCGGCCCCTCTTCCAGGCGGCACGGCGGGGCGGGCGCGCCGCCGCCGCCGCCACCGGTCGCCACTCACATGTCGATGCGCAGCGCGGGCGCCATGAGCAGGCGCTGCTTCTGCCAGGCGGCGCCGTTGGCGGTGACGAGGCCGGTGCCCAGGATTGGGAGGAAGGGGCCGTAGGAGAAGTCGAGGTCCTTGTCGTACATGCGCTGCCGCGTCTGCAGAGGAGGGAGAGGAGGAGGGGGAGGAGGGGGAGGAGGGGAGGAGGGGAGGCGGGGGGCGTTGTTGGAGGAGGCAGGCGGCAGCGGCAAGTGGGGTGGGGAGTTACGGGCGAATCATGATGGCAAGTTGAAAGGTCGGGGCCGGCGCGCGATGGGGTGGGGTGGGCCGGCAGAGGGCGGGGGCCCGCGGTGCGCGGCGGTTGGCGGTGCCCCACCTGCCGCCATCCGCCGCCCGCCGCGGCACCCACCGCGGCCCCAGCACCCACCCAACGTGCCCCCGGCGCCCACCTGGAACACGCGCTTGAGCGCGTGGGCGTCGTTGACCACCAGGCCGGTGCGGTGGAGGATGCGAAACTTGACCATTCCCGGCTGGTCGCGCACCCAGTCCAGCATGCGCTCCCAGGCGCAGTTGTCGCCGCTGGGAAACAGCTGGAGCACGTGGCCGAGCAGAAGGCTGCCGCCGGGGGCGGAGGGGATGTGGGTGGAGCGCAGGGCGACGGCGACCCAGCGGCTCATGGAGGAGAAGAGGGCGATGAGGAGATAGGCGAGCACGCCGGCGGCGGCGACGGCCGCCGCCAGGCGCAGGCGCTCGGCCGGCTCCGCCGGCAGGCGCGTCTGCACGGCTTCCAGCAGCCCCTCCATGCCGGCGGGTGCGCGAGCGCTGCTTGTGGCGAACCGCCGGGGGGCTGGCGCGAGTAAAGGGGGGGAGTGCGAGGGAAGGCGGGCCTGGTGGCGGCGATCGGCAGGTGGATGGCCTGGGCTAGCACGGGCTAGCAAATTGAAACGACAATGGTACACGCAGCCTCGTCATCACGGCCTCTTGATTCAAGTGGGGCTCCCTAGGCCCAGCCAACCGCTCCTGGCCTCCCAACTCATCTGATCTGCTGAAACACATTGCTGGTCGCCAAGAGGGCTGCGGGGTTGCCTGGACTCCGATCGCCACCTGCAATTTCTGGCCTTTCGTTTTTGTGGTTCCGGCGCTGTCCAGCGGCTGATTGGAGCCTCGGCAGCGCTGCGCAGGCCCTGTCGGCCTCGCAGCGACGGCATGTCGAGCCTCTTCTCCACAAGCAGCCGGGGCTCGCACGGCATAGTGGACCGGCCCCTGAGCAGGGGGAAACAGGAGGTGGGCCAACCTGTGCACTGCCGCGCACGGCGGCGGGCGGCGGGGGCGGCGGGAGCGCGGCGCCGACCGGCTCTCCCCTCCCGCCGCTTGCAGATCAGCCTCAGCACGTTTGCCTACCTGTTCAGCGAGCTGGTGCAGTACTGTCAGAGCCGCGTGTCCAACATCGGCGAGCTCGAGCGCAAGTGAGCTGCGGCACGGGTGCCGTCTGGCAAGCAGGCAGGCCGGCGCGTGCAAAGGCGAGCGCGCCTCTCGCCCATGCGCTCCGCCCACACGCCCGCGCCCCGCCTGCGTCCCCGTTGCCCCCCTGCGCATCCCCGCGCCCAGGCTGGACGAAGTGGGTTATGGCGTGGGGCGGCGGCTGCTGGAGATGCTGTGCTATCGCGAGCGCGGCATGCGGCGCGAGACGCGCCTGCTCGACATGCTCAAGTTTGTGCACTCCACCCTCTGGCGCTACATGTTTGGCCGCCAGGTGGGTGCGCGGGGCCCTGCTCCCGCGGTGCGGTGGCCAGCGGCTGTGGGCGTGCCATCAGGCGGCGCTCGGCTGCGACACGGCGCAGCACTCGACCGCGACCCAGCCCCTCCAACATGTGCCTCCACGCGCCTTCCCCGCCGCACCACGCGCCCGCGCCTGCGCTGCCACTGCCCAGGCGCGCGACCTGGAGCAGTCAAACACCGCAGAGGACGAGTACATGATCTCAGACACCGACCTGCCGGTGACCAAGTATGTGTCGGTGCCGCGGGAGATGGGGCACCTGAACTGCAACGCCTATGTCGCGGGCGTCGTGCGCGGCGTGCTCGACGGCGCCGGCTTCCCCGCCAGGTGCCTTGGGGAGGGGAGGGCAGGGCCCGGGGGGAGGCGCGCGTCCCTTGCGAGAGGCCGTGGGGCGCTGGCGCCAGAGCGCAAAGAGTGGAACACGCGGATCGGCGGATCGGCAGCGCGTTCGCCACTCCATGGTGCCGCCCGTCCTGACGCCGGCCCCCCCTTCCCCCCTCGGCCTGGCCATTCCCCTCTGCAGGGTCACCGCGCACTTTGTGCAGGTGCCCGGCCAGGCCAAGCCCAAGACCACGCTGCTGATGAAGTTTGAGCCATCGGTGTTGGAGCGCGAGCGGCGCCTGCCCCCCAGCTAGAGAGGCGCCTCCCCCCAGCGAGCTCGCGCGAGCGTGAGCCGTATGGCGCCGCCTCCCGCGCGCAAGCGCGGCCGCTGCGCCTTGCCACGCACGCCTTGTGCCGCCCCCTCAGCACTGCGCACTGCTTCCTCCCTCCTCTGACCCGCTTGCTGACTTGACCACCCACTGCTCTCGTTCCGCTGCTGCTCAATTTCTCTGCAACAAGTTGTGGCTTGCACCAGCGGGAGCCGGGAGTCTCTCTCACCACGCACTCCCAGCAGGCGGCGGCAGGGCACTACGGTAGTGGCAGGCGGCGACGGCACGCTGTGCGCGCCGTGGGGGGCCCCACATCAGAGGCGTCACCGCGTCATTCGTCGTCCCTCCACTTCTGTGCTTCTGCACAGCCCACCCCCGTGCCCAAACAAGCACCCCAGCACACCGATTTTGCGATTGGCCGCCCGGACTGGGAGCATTCCGCCTCCCGTGCATCCAGCGGAGCTTTCGTGAGACGTGGTGGCGCGCAGCGACAAGAGGTTGATTTGGCAGAGCCTCGGGCGAAGCCTTTCGGCCTCCATTTGCGTTTCTGGCAATAAGAGACGCTGCGCAGCGTGGCTGGAGGCCAGGACAGGGCTGCGGGGCAAGTGGTTCTGCTGCGCAGGAGCGGCGCCGCACGCAGGCGCAGGCAGCGCCCTGCACGGCCGCGCGGCGGCCGACGCGGGCTCAACCAGCCACTCCAGCACAGAGCATAGCAGTCCATGCGCTGTGCTGAGTGTGCTGAGCGCCAAGCCGCAGCATTCGACGGGCGGCGATGACACGCTCTGCCTCGGGCAGCGGCGGGCCACAGGCGCCTCCGCCTGGCCGCTGCTGCTTCTGCGACCGGCCTGCCGACCCTAGCGTGCCCGGCGCATTGGCCAAGCTGCATTCCAGTGGCCGCTTGGAGTACCACGAGGCATGCGCTGGGTGAGCTGTACAGCAGAGAGAGGTGTCGGTGAATACATGAAGCGCTGGTGCCGGGCCCTGAGACGCTCATGTGCCATCCTCCTGTCTCGCCGCCGCTCCCGCAGCTATGCCACGGACATTGCGCGCGTCAACAAAGACGCGCAGAGTCCCCGAGGGCTGAAAGATAGCATTCTTATCAACGCCTGGAGGGCAGGTCAGGCGGAGGCCTGCGCTGGCTGCGGCCGGCCAGGTGCCACGCTCAGGTGCCGCGGCTACAACACCTGCCGCCGCGCGTGGCACCTGCCCTGCGCGCGCGGCGCGGCGCAGCGCCAGCCTCCGAAGGTGGTGTTTGCAGCCGACGTGGTGGAGTGCGCGTGCAACTGGCCGCTGCCGACCGGCCGGTCCACCACCCGCCACGCCACCGGGTGAGTGCGCCTGCTCGCCCCGCTCTTGGCGGCGCTGCGCTGAGCGCTGTGTTGCTGACAGGCCGCCGCTGAGCTGTGGTGTGCGCGCGCAGGATCGCGCGACCCCTGGAGGAGCCGGCGGGGCAGTGGTTTGAGGGCGTCGGCGGCTGGCGCAGCGCCGAGCCAGCGGCGCGGGGCGAGGAGGAGGAGCAGGAGGAGGAGGAGGAGGAGGTTGCGATGCATGACGACGAGCAGGGGGTGAAGGAGGAGGAGGAGGAGCAGGGCGAGGCACTGGGGCTGCGGCAATACCTCCAGCTGTTCGACTTTGACAGCAGTGAGGAGGAGGAGAAGCAGCAGCAGCAGGAGCGCGCGGCGGTGGCAGCAGCGCCGGCCGCTGGCGCTGCCCTGCAGCAGCCGCCGGCGCCGCCGGCATCGACAGTGGGGGTTCAGCCGTCGGGCGGCCCGTCGAGCCTGCAGCAGGGCGCGTCCGGCCTGCCGCTCTCTGCGGCGCCTGGCCTGCCGCTCCCCACGACTGAGCCGCGCTCGCGGTTTGACGTGCCCGGGCACACGTGGGAGGAGGAGGGGTGCATCGCGGGCGACCCGCCACTGCGGCCGGGCGAGCTGCTGGTGCGCTGGCTGCGTGACGGCGGCCGCTGCCTGCCTGCACCCGCCTGCGCGCATCCATGCTTGGGCGCGGGTTGCCCCGCAGCGCCATTGTCCCACGCATTGGTGCTTGCCTGTGCTGGCTCTGCCAAGTGCGCCCTGAGCCGCGCGTGCTCTTCGCGCCCTTCCCCACTGCTCTCCATTCCGTCGTTCGCAGGTTCAGAGTCACGTCATTTACGAAAGCCTGGTGGACTCGTACCGCAGCGTCGTCCAGCGCTACCGGCAGCTCATGGCAAAGGAGGAGGCGCAGCGGGTGGCGGCCGAGGCCAAGCCGGCGGCCAAGGGGCGCGGCTGCGGCCGGGGGCGAGGGCGGGGCCGGGACAAGCCTCTGCGCTTCCCGCGTAAGCGCCGCGCCGCCGCACGTCTGCGCTCGACTCAGGCGCGCGGGGCCAGGGAGCGCGCGTGCCAGAATGAGGGGTGTCCTCCACTGCGTCTGTGCTGCAGCGGTGGCATGGCTGCGCAGCGACGAGCATCTGCCCCCGGAGCTGAAGCACGCGCTGACCGAGCAGCTCACGGAGCCCATTGTCAGGCGAGCCATTCCGGTCGTTGCAGGCGGGCTGCCGTGGCGGGCCCAGCCTGAGATACGCGCGGCGACTGCTGCCCGCCGCCGCAGCCCTCACGCGCCAGCTGTCGCCTGCTCCCGCCCCTCGCCGCGCAGGCACTCCCCCTCGGGCGAGCTGTCCCCGGCCACCCTGCCGCCGACCCTGCCCGTGCACGAGGGCTGCCAGGAGTTTGAACTGGGGCCCGACGACTGGCGGCCCAGGCTGGCAGAGCTGGTGCAGCGCGGCGTGCGCGTGCGGGGGCTGCGTGCCAAGGGGCCCGCCCCCATCCCCGCAAACACGATCCTGGGCCCCTACCAGTCGCTGCAGGCAGGTGGCGCGCACGCGCGCGCAGGCGGCGTGTGCGAACAGTGCGGCGCGCGCGGCGTGGCGCACGCGTGAGCGCCACGGCGCGGCCGCCGTCGCCGCGCGGGCGCGCGCCGCTCGCGGCGGGGCCCCCTCCTCTCCACGCGGGCCGGCGCGCGCCCTGCCTGCCCCCACCCCCCCGCCCCTTGCTGCGCGTCGCAGATGCTCCACAGCGACTACGACGACCTCACCGCCGACGCCGACCTGGCCGCCCGCATGGGCATGCTGTGCCCAAAGCTCAAGGCGCGGGCGCCGGGCCGGGCGCGGGCGCGCGGAAGCGCCTGGGGCGGGGCGGGGCCGGCTCCTCCAGCAGCTGGGCCCGGCGGCGTGCCGCCGCGCCGCCGCGCCCCCCTCCTCCCCCCGCGCTGTCGGCCGACCCGCCCGCCCGCCCGCCGCGCGCCCCCGCCCCGCGCAGCTGCTCTGCGAGAGCTACGCGGCGGAGAGCGAGGAGCTGGTGGCCATGGTGAGGCTGGGCATGGACGCGGCGCAGGTCGTCAACGAGGAGCTCAGGTGCTGCGACGGCGACCTTGTCATGTACCACGGTGCGCCCGCCGCGGCGTCCGCTCGCCCGCGATGGCGGTGTGGCGTGGTGCGGTGCGGTCTGTGGTGTGGCCTGTGGTGCGCTGTGGCGTCTGCCTGCCGCGGCTGTGGTGTTCCTGCCTGCCGCGGCGCGCCGGCCGCCTGCCGCCGCCCCGCGCGCCGCCCCGGGCGCGGCCCAGCCGCCGCTGCGCAGGCCCCAGCTGCCACGCCCCGGCCCCCGCCGTGCTCCCTGTGCAGCCTTTGGCTACGGGAACGCCACCGCCCTCATCAACTGCTGCAGCATCGACGCCGAGAGCGACATGATGGCCAAGAGGGACATTCGGTGGGTTGAACCTGTCATTCAGTGGGTCTCCTGCTGGGCAGTGCCCCCCCCCCCCCGCTGGACTTGGCGGCGCGCCGCTCGCGCGCCTCGCGCTGCTGAGCCGCGCCTGCCTGTCCCTCCCCCCCCCCCCCCCCGCCCCCCCCCCTTCGTGGGCCGGCAGACAGCACCCCGACGGCCCCAACTGCGAGTTCCTGGAGGCTCTGGTGATGGGCTGGCCCTTCCTCTTCATCCGCACAACCAAGGATGTGCAGCCGGGAGAGGTGGGCCCTGCGCGGGCGTGCAGAGCGGGGGCTGCGGCCGGGCTCCCCCGCGGGCGCCGCCGGGGGCTGCGGGGCCCGCAGGGCTGCGCCGGCGCGCGCCCCGCCCCCCCGCGGGAGCTCGCCAGAGCGCGCCTCTCATCCCTCCGTCCCTCGCCCCTGCGCCGCCCTCGACGGCCGTTCTTTCTGCTTAGGAGTTTCTCCTGGACTACCAGAGCGGGCAGAACAAGCACGTGCAGGCGCGACGCGGCTACTGGGGTGAGACCCGCGCGGCGGGGGGCGCGGCGCGCAAGAGGGTGCCGGCCGACCGGGGCGCTGCGCGGTGCCCAGGGCGCGGCCAGAGGGCCGCCCCGCTGTGCACGCCCCATCGCCCCTTACCCTCCCCCCTCCCCCATCCCCGCTTCCCCTCTCAACCAGGCACGGTTGTCAAGGCCAAGCGCGAGCTGGAGTACGCGGAGGTGCGTGGGGCGGCAGGGCGGAGCATTGCGGGGGCAGCGGGGCGGGGGCGCAGCGGGCGGCAGTCGGGGCAGGCGCGCGCGCGTCCTGGGGCCGGATCGGTGGCCCTGGGGCCAGCGAGCGCCGAGGACGCGCGCCCGGCCGCGTGCCTGCGCCCGACCCTCGCCGCCGCAGAGGATGCTGAGCCTGCAGCAGCAGCAGCAGCTGAGCGCGGACGCGGCGCTCACCGCCGCTCGCGACGCACACGAGACGCAAGGCAGCGGGGTGCTGGTGCCGGCCCGCGCGGCGGGCGAGGGCGCGGCGGCGGGCCGCGCCGCGCCGCGCGCCTGCGCCAGCGCCTCGGACGCGCCGGCGGCGGCGGGGGCGCTGCCCCCCGTCAAGGTGGAGCAAGTGGAGGCGGCGCCGGCTGGGTCGCACGGCGGCGCCGTCGGGGCGCTCCCCATTCCGCCGCCCGCCAAGCGCCCCCGCAGCCGCAGCACGCGCCCCTCCAGTGGCAGGGGTGCGCCGCGGCAGGCGTCGGCGCTCCCGCAGGTGCCCAGCTGGTTTGGCAGCGCCGGTCGCCGGCAGCGCAGCGAAGAGGAGGGGCACGGCCGCGGCAGCGAGCAGGCGGCGGCGCCCGACAGGAGCTCTGAGCGCCGGCGCGGGCGCGACCAGCACCGCAGCCATAGCCGCAGTCGCAGCAGGAGCCGAGGGCGGTTGAGGAGCAGGAGCAGGGAGTGTGAGACGCGGCAGCGCGGCAGGGAGCGGCGGCGGCGCGAGCGCGAGCAGCAGCAACAGCAGCAGCGGCGGCGGCAGCAGCCCCCGCAGCAGCGGCCGCTGCCGCAGCTGCCCAGGCAACTGCCCAAGAGCGCGTTTGGCGCTGCTAGCGTCGTCCAGCAGCGCCAGCGGTTCCAGCCAGTCGCGGCTGCCCCGCGGCCGGGCGCAGCAATCCTGCAGTCGCAGGCGGCCCAGGGTGCGCCCACGGCGGCGCCAGCAGCAGCCGAGCCGGCGGCAGGGCCGGCCGCGCAGCCCTCGCTGCCCCCTGGGTTTAAAGCTGCCCCCCTGGTGCTTCCGTCGCCACGAGGCAAGCGGCTGCCGGGGAGGAGGGTGCCAACGCTCGCCAGAGCAGCGCCAGCCTCCTGCCTAGCACAGGCCGCGGCGCGCCCGGCGCCCCCTGCTGCACCGTGCAAAACTGCAGGGGCGGCGTCATCCCCTGGCCCTGCCCCTGCCTGCCAACTCACGCGATCGCTCCCTGCCCCCGCCTTTCCTCCTCCTCCGTCGCAGCGGCGGCCGACCACGCGGGCGCGCAGCGCCGGCCGCCGCCCCCCGCCGCCGGCCGCGCCACGCCGGCCGCCGAGGGCGCGCGGCGCACCGCCACCCCCGACCACGACTGGGGGCTGCCGCGCGACGAGGAGGCCGCGCTGGCCGCGCTGCTTTGCGCCGGGCAGGAGGCGGCGGCGGGGCGCGCCGCCACGCCCGACCTGAACTGGGCCGACGCCGCGGCGCTCGCGCGGTGGCTGCCGCGGCTGGGCGGCGCGCCGCTCCCCGCGGGCGCGCCCCTCCCCGCGGCGGGGCCGGGTGGCGAGGGCGGCGGCGGCGGCCAGCCGGCGCCGCCGCAGCAGCCGCGGCAGGAGGGGGCCAAGCGCAAGGGCGTCTTCCTCGACTTTGGCGCGCCCAGCAGGGAGGTGAAGCGGCCGCACCTGCACCGCGTGGCGGCGCCGCCGGGCCCCCCCCAGCGGCCCGGCGCCGGGCCGCCCCTGCGCGTGCGCCTCGCCGCCTTTGACGCATAGCGCTCCTGTGACTCTTTGCCCCTTGGGCATCCTGGCTGACTTTTGTTGACCCCATTTTTGTTGCAACAATGTCAGGCTCAAGCGGTGGTCGAAGATGTGACCAAGGGGAACCAGTAACAAAATCAAGCAAAATGCATCCATCACATGCAAGGGCAAGAGCAAATCAGAGTTGGGGCAAGCCAGCGGGACGACCAAGCGCACAGGGCGCAGCGGCACGACGGGTGTCGGCGCAGCGGCGCCAGACACACGCACGGGCCTTGGCGGGCAGAACACAATGGCAAGGACTTGGGGCAAGGGAGTCAATGTTGGGTTCCGGGGGGAAAAGGCTTTGAGAAAACTTTGGGGGGGAAAGGCTTTGAGAAAACGAATAGGCGCCAAGCCGACAGGAAAACGAGGGACAAAATCGGGGCATCCGCGCGGGGCAGTTTGAGGCTGGGGGGCCATGCGGCGGCAAAGGGATGCGGGGCGGCAGGGCGAGCCGAGGCGGTGCGACAAGCGGCGCGCTGCGCCGGCGGCGGCATGCACGCACACACGTGCACGCACGCATACACTTAGGAAGCAAGTGCAGGTACACACACAAAAAGGGATGGCAGTGCCGAGGACAAGCGCGCGGGCGGCGCTTGATTTCAAATGGGTGGGGACACAGAGATTGGCTCACTAAGCTCTCAAAGCGTCGGTGCGCTGTCTTATTTCCATGCACACACGAGTATTATTGGTCCTTGTGGGGGGCATCGGGGCGTCAGGGCGTCGGGGAAAACTGGACCGGCCAGACGACGCGCGGCGGTCGAAAAGCGCTCCCCCAAAAGCGCATGGCCGCGGGATGGCGTGCGCCGCGTCGCTAGGACGCGCGCGTCACGCCCACCCGAGCTGCCAGGAGCGCGGCCTGCAGGCCAGAGGCGCCGCAGGCGATCCGGTCGGCGATGGGCACGACGGGCGCCGCCGCGGCAAACTGCCAGCGGAGTGTGGCGTCGGCGGTGAGGCCGGCGAGACCGGGGCCGGGTCCGGCGGCCGGCGCGGCGCAGAGGTGGTGCTTCTGGCCGGCACCGACGGTCTGGTGGGCGGGGTAGGGCCAGGCTGGGTTGCCGGTGGGCATATCATGGTCGGCCAGGTGCGGCGTGTGGGCGCGGTGGTGGCCGCGCGCCTGCTGGCGCGGCGGCCGCGAGGGGATGGGGATGGGCGGCGACGCGTGCAGCTGGAGCGGCGCGATGGGCAGCGCGGCCGCCGTGTCCCAAGCGGGCGCCGCGCCGCGCGCCGGCGGGGGCAACGGCGGGCGCGCGACCGCGGCGGCTGCCGCCGCCTTGTGCTGCGGCGGCGCCGACTGCGGCAGCAGGAAGCAGGCCGGGTGCAGCGCCGGCTGGGGCGGGGGCGCCAGCGGCGGCACCGGCTCGAAGGAGAACTGGAGCTGCTTGGCGCGCTGGCGCGCGGTGGGCGGCGCGGTGCCCGCCCACGCGGCGGGGCACGAGGCGGTGGGGGCGGCGCCGGCGCTGCCGACGCTGCTGGCGGAGGTGGGCACGCAGAAGGAGTACCTGCCGTGCCGGGGGGGAGGCGGAGCCGAGGCCGGGTGGGCGGCAAGCGCAGGAGCTGGTGCAGGGGCAGGCGCATGCAGGCGCGGCGCGATCGGGGGCTCTCACATGTACTGCACCTCGACGTCACTGGTAAGGTTGGTGCGCGCCGCGGGCAGCTGGACCGCGAGCTGGGGCAGCCCGCGCCGCTGGCGCAGCTGCGAGGCCGGCGCCATGCCCGCCGCGTCGCGCGGCCGCCGCGTGCCGGGCGTGCTGCGGGCGGGCGGCGGCGGGGTGGGGCGGCGTGGGCGCCGTGCACGGGGCGGTGCGGCAGCAACCGGACGGCAACAACCGCAGACAAAGGTGGGGTCCTGGCAATTGGTGGGGTGGCCCAACCGCCGAAGGCAAACGCACCTCTCGGCCGCCATCGGGCTGCGCAGCTGGCGGCGCCGCCGGCAGAAGTAGAGCGTGGGCGACTTCAGGCCAGAGGGCCACCAGGGCGTGAACTCATCGCGGCTATGGAACTGCCTGCGGGGGCGCAAGGGTGTGTGTGCCGCGTGAGGTCAGGGGCGGGGCGCCGGGAGCGGCTTACAAATGCACTAGAAACGCCCCGTGCCCCTCCAGCGCCACCCTCACGATCGCGCGCCGTCCGGAGGCCCACCTGACTCGCAAGACTTGGGAGAATGTGAGCGTGGCGCCTGGAGATGGCGCACAGTCCAGACAGTGGGCGCATCCAGCGCTCCAGTCCATCGACTGCGCCTCCGATGATTCGGATACGGTCCCCAGGGTGAGAAGGGGTCTAAATAGAATGCCCTCGGTGCCCGTCGGTGGCTGAGCGTGGGGCAATGCGTAAAGGCCGGGCAAAGTGCAGGGACGCAAAAAAGAGCATGGAAACGTGGGATTGTGGTTCGTCCAGCGCACCCCAACAATCACCCCCTTTCGGCCCCACGCTCATTTGCCCCAGGCGCACGTGCGGGCAGCTCGATGGCCCCCCAAATGCATGCACTGGATGCTCGCGCGCCCTCCTCATGGCAGGCTGTCAGAACTGGGGAGGCAAGACCGGCCGTCTTCATCGTCGTGTTCACCGATCGGCGCCTGCTTGGCGTGGGATCATGGATGGCACATCTGGAAGAGCAGAGACCCATCCTGTGGCGTGTGTGAGCGCCGGTGCACGCCAACACCAAGCCAGATCACTGTGGAGGTGACCTCTCCATCTTCTCTTGATTGCCCTCGCGCCAAATCACAACCAAAGTCAGACCTCGACAGGAGAGGCGTCAAACTCGACGAGGCAGGTAAAGTGCGTCGCCAGGTCAGGGGGCCGCCCAGTGCAGCAGGCGCGCACGGCGACGCGCACCGCCGCACGCCTGCACGCCTGCGCCAGCTCTGCTGCCTCCCTCCTAATCCAAGGTCGCCGCAGGTCATCTGCGTCAGCATGCATCCAGGCCGGATCAGAGCAAGTCAGCCATGGTGGTCGGCTTGGTGGGGGGATGGACGGTCAGCCACTGGCAGCGCGCAGCAGGCGCGCGCGCTCCTCACCCCACTGTCTGGGCGTGCCGTGCAGCACCACCTCTAGCCGGTGCGACTCGCACCGCCGCCCCAGCTGGGCGATGGCGGCGCCGTCGGTGCAGTATGCGCCGGTTGTGTTGAGCCCGACGTCCAGAAAATGCAGGCGCCGCACCGCGGCGAGCAGCGGCAGCGCCCCCGCCGCGCCGGCGATCAGGATCGGCGCCGCCCCGTGCCCTTCCCTGTGTGCTGCGCTGCCTGCCTCAAGCGCGCACAGGCAGCAGCCCCGCGCGCCGCTCTCCTCCTGCAGCCGCGCAAGCTCGAGCAGCAGTTGATTCAGAATGACGCCTCCTTTTGAGAAGCCGGCCAGCTGGACGGGGGGGCAGGGCGGCGGGGGCGCGTCCGCGCCCGCATTGCTGTCCCGCGGCGGTCTCGCGAGCCTGGCTGCCTCCACCAGTGCCCACAGCTGCTGCGCTGCCCTGAACCCGGCAGCCTGGTGGCCGTGGGGCTCGCCGCTGGGGGAGAGCTTGTGCAGGAGAGTGGAGTAGCAGGCAGAGCCGCCTCGCGCGACGCTCGTGGGCTCTACTCTGAAAGAGGATGAGGGGCAGGGCGGGGTACAGGCTCCCTCAGCTGGGTCAGGCAGGAGAGCCTCGACGCAGGAAGCCCAGCCTCTGTCGCCGCCCTTCCGCGCTCACAACAGCAGGGAGTGGCCTGGAAACTTGGCGGCCAGCGCGTCGGCCATGCCCGCGGGGGTCTGCAGCGGCCGCAGCGGCGGCGGCAGCTGCTGCGGCTCCACGCGGTCGCCGCCGAAGAAGACGAGCAGTCCCTGCGCCAACAGCCAAGCGCGGCAGGCATCAGCGGTCAGAGGCGGGGCCAGGAGGGGAGATGCGCGCTGCACCTGGCCGAGGCGTTGGGCACCTGGGCGGCGCCTCCGCACGGGAGGTCCACCCAGGCGTGTTGGACGCCGAAAGGTCCTTGAGCTGCGACCTTCCTCATTGCTCTTTGCAGCTAATAAGCGGCGATCGGTGTGGTGGCCATTCTTCCGCACGCCACCTTTCAACAGGACCTGCTGCGAAGTCCCGACTGCACTTTTGGTAGTGCTAGGGTTGCTTGAAGGCTGCAGGTTGTCCCACAGTGTTGAGGAGTCTATCGCGGTCTTTGTGGGCTATCCAGCGCCTCCTCCTCCACCCATCTCCTCTGGCAGCCCTCCAAGCATTTAGAATGGCCGCAACGGCCTCAGCGCTGGTGCACAGACCCTGCCCCAACAGGTTGCAGCATGGCCGCTCTGGAGCCTCCTTGAGCGCGCCCCCGCACTCAGCGGGCGCCTGGCAGCGGCGGTGTCGCTCGGAGTGCACGGGGAGGCGGCTACTACTTGCCGCCGCCGCGCTCGGCGCGGGAGGCGCTGCGGCAGGCGGCCGCGGAGATCACAGGCTGACCGCGGCGCAGGCGGCGGTGGCCGAGGCGCAGATGTCGGTCACGATGCTGCAGCAGCCGGGGCAGCAGCAGTATGGCGCGGCGCCGCGCAGCCACGTTGGCCCGCCCGCCTTTGTCAAGGTCACCGGGCGCATCGTCGCGAGTGAGCGCCGGCGCGGCTGGTGGCTCGCGCTGGCTGTCGGCTGGCCTGCTGTGCATGGCTTTGGGGGCGAGTAGGGGCCGGCGATGTCAGCAGCTGGGCCCGACCAGCCACGGTGAGCGGCCCGTCGGCCCCCACGTCGCCCCCCCTTACAACCCCCCCCCCCCCCCCCCC
>PCFQ01000079.1:3778596-3811472 GCA_003063905.1 Chlorella sp. A99 | reverse complement strand
CCCCCCCCCCCCCCCCCCCCCGCCCCCCCCCCCCCCCCCCGCCCCCCCCCCCGCCCCCCCCCCCCCCCCCCCCCCCGCGCGCGCAGGTGACGCCGGGCGCGTTCTGGGAGAGCGCGGTGGCGGCGGGCATGCGGGAGGCGGACGTGGTGGGCGACCAGCAGGGCGTGCTGCGCGCGCGGTGGGCGCTCTACCGCCCCGGCGGCCAGATGGCGCGCGAGCTGGCCAGGAACCCCACCGTCCTGGTCGTGAACGACGTCGTCTTTGCGCACGGCGGCCTGCTGCCCACGCACCTAAAGTGAGCGAGGGGAGGGGGTCGGGGGGGGGGGGTCGGGGGCGCGAGGGGCAGACGCTGGTGCGGCCCAGCAGCCGGCAGCGGTGCGGCCCCCGACGCCGCCGGCTGGCCCCGCCCGGGGCCCCCTGCCCCCACCGCGCACAGGTACGGCCTGCAGCGCATCAACGACGAGGTGTCGGCCTGGATGTTTGGCGTCGCGCACGACGACGGATCCTCCGCACAGCCGCCCTTCCCCGCCATGGGCGACGCCAACAGCGTGATGTGGAACCGCACGTTTGGAAAGGAGCGCATCTCGGAGTGTGAGCGGCGCCGCGCGCTCAACGCCCGCAGCCGGCGCGCCCGCCCGACGCAGCCGCGTGGGCTGGCCTGCCGCGCGGCGGCCGCGGCCGCGGGCGGCGCGCCGCCGGCGGGAGGCGGGGCGGCGAGATCGGTGGGCCCCCCCCCGAAGAACCTCTGTGCGGGGGGGCGGAGCGCAGCGCGCGGCCGCGCGCCGCTCTCCCGCGCCGCGCCGACGCCGCCTCCCCCTCCCCCGTCCCCTCTCTCCTCCCTCCTCCCCCCCCCTGCAGACGACCGCGTGCAGATGAACATGCAGCTCAACGGCACGCTGAGCGCGCTGGGCGCAAGCGTGATGGTGGTGGGCCACACGCCGCAGATGGGCGGGCTCAACGCCGAGTGCGGCGGCCGCGTCTGGCGCGTCGACGCGGGCATGTCGAGCGGCGTGCTCGACGCGGAGCCGCAGGTCCTCGAGCTCACGCGCAACGAGGAGGGCGCGCTGGTCGCCCGCGCGCTGCGCATGCAGGCCGGCGGCGTCGTCGCGCGCGAGCTCGTCTACTCGAGCGGCCCCCGCGCGCCCGGCGGCGCGGCGCCCGGCCTGGCGCAGGACCTCGCGCGCGCGGTGCGCGCGGCGGCCGAGGCGGCGTGAGGGAGGAAGCGCGCGCCCCCTCCCCCCCACCCCCCACCCCACCCCCCGGCGCGCGGCCGGCCGGGGCGCAACAGACGCCGCCGCGGGCCCGCTTCTTGCGGCTGCCCTCCCTCCCCTTGCAGAGCCAAACGAATTTCGCTCGCGCTGGCCGCTCCCCTGCCCCGCCCCGAACCTTGTAGCTGCAGCAACAGCACCCCTATAATAACCAACCTGCTCTCCGCTCCTCCCGCACAAATGTACCACCACTCATCCTCTTTCGTCCTCTGATTCGTTTTCAGCCCTGCGTGCGTGCCCTTTTCTCTGGGGAGCCGTTGCTTCGCCCCCCCTCGTGTCACAAACAACAACACAATGCGCGGGCTGGGGGCTTCGGAAGGCAGGCGTCCGCACTTCCTCGAGCCCTCTTCCACCACACCGTCGCTGGAAAGCTGCTCAGGGTGGAGCCAAACAAGTCAGCAACGTGAGGCGTGTGGCGGCTGGCGCCGGCGGCGGCGGCGCAGTACCGGCGTTGACATCTGTGCAGCCCCCGCCGCCTGGCGACTCCGCAGAACGTCCCGAAGCCATGCGCTATGCGTTTTATAGGGCGTTTCGAAAAAGAAAGAAGGAGGGTAAAATCGTCGCCCCAAAATTCATATCGAGTCAGCGGTCCTCTTTGGGTCTCGTTTTCGGACATTCGCTTGCTCGCGCTGCACCATCTCTACCTGTACAGCAGGAAGCTGCCCCGCCCCGTAGTTACCTTTATTTGTCTCACCTCACTCTGGCAAGGCCTGCTCTTGGCATGAAGCAGTAGCGCGTGCGCTGGCAGAGAGGGCGAGGGGAGGAGTGGAGGACCTTTGGCACCTGTGAAGTGAGCTGACTCGGCTGGGCCTGCGGCCGCCAGCTGCTGAGGGCAGGACCTTGTGCCGCACCCAGCTGGGGGAGGGGGACCTGCTGGCCACCTTCAGAGGACCAGCTCCCACCACTCCCCGTCGGCCCCCCGCCAACAAGGCGTCTCTAGACTGACCGGCGAGGGAAGCAGCAGCGGAACGCGGCGGGGCAGTTGCCAGCAGTCCCGCCGCGCCAACTTGCGGCGCACGCACGACGTGCTTCCCCCAGCTGCCAGCCACGCGCGCCCGCTCACCCTCCCCCCACCGCCGCCCCCTCCCGAGCAGGCGGCATGGTGCGGGCGGTGATCCGTGTGCCGGGCTACGGCGAGGAAGGCGGCGCGCAGGCCGCGTTTGCCTCACCAGCTGCCTTTGGCGGCGGCGCCGGGCGCAGCTACAGCAGCGGCAGCAGCGGCAAGCGCGGGCTGATGGGCAAGGTGCCCTCGCTCGTGTTTGAGATGGAGGACGAGGAGGGCGGCGCGGCCGCGCACGCGGAGCAGCGCGAGGACGCCGACGCCGGGGACCTCGTGGCCAAGCTGCAGGCGCTGCAGGAGCCGTGGAGCGAGGCGGAGTACATGGTGGGCGGGGCGCGGGCGCAGGCGGGCGGCCGGGCGCAGGTGGAGGGCGCCCCGAGCGGCGCGGGCAGGCGGCCGCGAGCAGGCGGCGCGGCGGAGCGGCGGGGGGAGCTGCCGCGACGCTGGTTGCGAGGCCGGGCCGGCTCGAGGCCCGCGCGCGCGCCCCGCTCCCCCGCTGAGCGCGCCCCGCGCCCCCGCCCCGCGCGCAGCTGCTGCTCCACGTGCGCTTTGCGCGCGAGGAGGCAGCCAAGCTCGGCTGCGTCAACACGCTGCCCGACCTGGCCGACACGCTGCGCCGCCTGGGCTACGCAGTCAAGCTGCGCACGGCGCTGGGCGGCGGCGGCGGCGGCGCGTGCCTGCGCAACCTGCGCCACTCGTTCATCACGTGCGCGGTGCAGGGGCCCAGCGGCGCCTGCGTCGAGTACGTGGTCGACCCGCGGTTCCGGGAGCAGTTTGAGATCGCGCACGCGACGGGACGCTACGCCGCCGCGCTCGCAGCGCTCGGCCCCGAGCTCGTCTCCACGCCCGACCGCCTCGGCAAGGTGGGGGCGAGGGCGGGGGCGGGAGCGAGGGGCGGAGAGGCGCCGCGCGCGAGGCAGGAGAGGGCGGCCCGCTAGAGCGGCGGCGTGCTCGCCCGCCCGCCCGGCCGCCCGCCGCCCCCACCCCGGCCGCGCCCCCCTGCCCGCCACGCATTCGCTCGCCCCCCCCCCCGCGTCCCCCCTCGCGCGCCCGCAGGTGGTGGAGCTGCTGTGCTGCGAGATGGCGCGCGCGTTTGCCGAGACGGGCACGCCGCTGCCGCCCTGGCGCCAGTACGCGGCCATGCTCTCCAAGTGGGAGCCGCGCCGCAGCGAGGAGGTGGCCATCTCCGCCGCCGGCCTCGGCAGTGAGCCGGGCCCGCTGGCCGGCCGCCCCGCAGGCGCGCCGCCGCCCGGCCCCGCCGGCCGCCGCAAGGTCGCGCCCGTCACCGGCCCCGCCACCATCGCGCAGCGTCTGGCGATGCTGGGCGTCGCGGCGCCGACCCGCGTCTCGCCCGTCGCCGAGGGCACCGAGGCGCCGCCCGACGCCTGGCCCTCCTCGCTGTCGGACGAGGAGGAGGAGGAGGAAGGCGGCGGCGGCCCGTGCGCCCGCGGCCGCGGCGGCCGCCGCGCCCTCGACGACGACGGCTCTGCCTCCACCGACAGCGCCGGCGGCTCCCTCCTCCTCGACACGTCCAGCGGCGGCGAGGAGCCGGGCTACGGCGGCGGCGGCGTGGGCGAGCCGCACCTGCTCAAGAGCCTGTCGGCCAACCTGCCGGCGCCGACCGAGACGGGTGCCGCCAGGGGCAAGCCCGGCAGCCACATCTGGCACGGCATCAGGAAGGCGGTCGCCGCGCTGCCGCAGCGCAGGTGTGTGTGTGTGCGGTGGGGGGGGGAGGGAAGGGGGGGGGGGGGGGGGGGCCGGGGGGCNGGGGGGGGGGGGGGGGGGGGGGGGGGGGGGGGGGGGGGGCCCCGGCGGCAGCGGCGCGCCCGCCGGCCGGCGCAGCGCTCGGCGGGGCCGCGCTCATGCGCCGCGCTCGGCCCCGCTCCTGCCCCCGCAGAAACACCTGGGCTTGACCACGCGGCCCGCCTTGCGCGAGCACGCTCCCACCCCTTCTGGACATATGAACGCTTTTCACTGGGTCTGTGGTGTGGCACCTCAAGTACTGCGTGTGCACGTCGTTTTTCCTGAGCCATTTTTGCGGGCGGCGGCGCCTTGGCGCGAAGGCTGCGGGGCCCGCCGCCCATTCTGATGATTGCCCCTTTCATATCTCACCCCCTACCCGCTGCTCTGCCCTGCCCCGCTCCGCTCCACCCCCAGCTCCACCCCCCCACCACCCTCCCTGGAGCCTGCACAGCACGGATGCACCATTTCCCGGCCGCCGCCGGCGAGCAATTTTGACCGTCTGTTTCCCAAACACTACGAGTTCCAACTCACTTAAACAAACCGCGCCCGCACCCGCGCGGAAGCAAACCTCCCGGGCACGCCTTTTGTCTGAGCTCTGCCCGGAAGCCCCTCCATCTACAACGCCCTTCTCATGCTGCGACGGCTTTTTACAACGAATGTCTATTCAACGACGCGGGACGAGGAGGAGGGATGCGCTGGGCGGGGCTGCTGAATCAACAGTGCCGTGCGGGAGAGGTGCTGGGCAGGCGGGCGCTGACGGCCGCCGGGGCCGACGCTGGAAAGCTGTGCACAACGTTGCATGGGCAGCGCAGACGCGGCTGTTCGTCTTTGCATTCCAGCCAGCCGCAGCAGGGCTGTCAGGGGGCCGACGTAGGACGTTGCCACGCGGCAGCTGCCTGCACGCACCCTCGGCTACCACTTCCCCTTACCACCTTCCCTGGAGCGACCACCCTTGCAGCTCACCCTGCACCTCCATGATGCTCAGCAGGTCGCAGGCTGCGGCCCGCCAGGGCGCACGCTGCGCCTTGGCAGGCCGGCGCGGGGCGGCCTCGGGCGCTGCGGCCGGCTCCAAGCTGATGCAGGGTGGGCGCTGGGTGGCTCGTGCCGCACGCGTCGCCCACATCGCCCGCCCACGACGGGCTCCCACGCCGCCCGCACGCCGCCGCCTCTGCAGTCACCGCCGATGCCTACTCCGAGGGCCCCACCACGCTCGTCTCAAAGGACGCTTTCCAGTTCATCGTGGACGAGCCGCGCTCCATCGGCGGCGGTGGAATGGGCGAGCGCCGCGCCTCGCGCCGCGCGCTGCGAGGGCCGCAGGGTCGCTCGCGCCCCGCTCGTCGTCTGTGCGCCGCGCACGCCCCGCCCCGCACCCTACTCCGCCCCGCCAGGCCCCAACCCCCTGACGCTCCTGCTGGGCGGCCTGGCCGGCTGCACCGCCTTCACGGCACGGATGATCGCCAAGGAGCGCGGCCTGCCGGAGCTGCGCCGGGTGCAGTGGAGCGCCGCAGGGCAGTTTGACCTCGCCGGCGTGAGCTCGGGCGGCAGAGGAGGAGGCGCCGACGCGCGCATCCAGGTGCGGCTCGTGCGCGCACGCGCACACACGATGCTGTTGCCCGGTGGTGGCTTGGCACGCGCGCCTCCTGCCCCAGCCCCGCCCGACTGCACGCGCACGTCCGCGCGCGCCCTCTGCCCTTGTCCCTGGCAGAGGGTGGAGCTGCGGGGGACCGCCGACACCGATGCGTCGGCCGAAGAGCTGCGACGCGTGGCGGCGGAGGTGGAGGGGAGGTGCGTGGTGGCCGCCACGCTGCGCGCCTCGGGCGTGCAGCTGACGCTGGACCTCCAGAAGGGGAGCGTGGCCCACGACTGCCGCCCCGCCTGCCAGCTGCACGACCTCGAGGCCGCGGCGGCGGGGGGCGCAGACGTGACGGGCACGGCCGCGCAGGGCCGTGCGCCCGAGGGCGACGCCCCCCGCGCGGCGGGCCGCTGAGGCGCTGCCACCCCAACCGCCCTCGCGCGGCAAGTTGCCTCCTGCTTGCCGTTGCTGCCAGCCCTCTGCTGTTGTTGATGCCCTCTGTTGATGTCCTCCCCGCCCCTGCCTGGCCTGCCGACTGCCGCGAGCCGCCGACTGCACAGAGTGTATCTCTGTGAGGGTGTACACAGTGCTACAGCGCCGCAACCACTGACACAAACAGCTGCTGACGCGGGCGCCTCTGCCCGGCAGGGGGAGGATGGGTCAGGAGGAGAAGAGGCCAAGGCCCAGGAGCACCTCTGGGAGGGCGTCCAGGTGCGAAAAGTGCCCCTCCACCACGCGCGTCAGGTTGCAGTTTTCGACCCCGGCCACGCCCTCTATGGGAACCAGCCCCGCCGCCGCGCGCATCCAGCCTGTGACCGAGAGGCGGGGCACAAGGGCACGACGGGGTTGGTGGAAGGCCCGGGCAGGGAGCCAGCGGGGGCCAGAGGTGCTGGGGCGCGCGCTGGGGCAGGGCAGGCGCCGCGGGGCTGCGGCACGCGGCCCCAGCTCGCAGCGGCCCTGGCCCCGCCCCTGCCCCCCGTCCCGCCCCGCGGCCCCCACCGACGCTGCCGCCGTAGCAGACGCCGAGGAGCCAGTCGCGCCGGGAGTAGCAGTTTACGAGGCGGCCGGCGACGACGCGGCGCGCCATCTGCCAGCGCGCGGGCTGCGTCTCCACGGGCGCGCCCAGCAGCACGACGTTCTGCAGTTGGGTGGGGGGAGGCAGGGGGTGGAATGTGGGCGCGGTGGAGTTGGGTGGATGGGTGGATGGGCGCGGGCGCAGCGCGGATCGCGGCAGTGCACGTGCGGGCAGCGCATTGCGGGCGCGTGGCAGGCGCGCGCGGCGGCGCACCTCCACCACGCCGCGGCAGTTGCGCCGGCAGAGCTCGAGGAGGCAGGAGAAGATCAGGCGCGCGCCCATGCCGTGGCCGATCTGCAGGCGGGGGTGGAAAGATTGTCAGAGAGATCGGGCATGGGCAGGGGGCGACAGAGGCGGGAGCGTTGCAGGGGGGCCGCAGGGAGGGCCGCTGGAGGGGCTAGGCTAGGGCAGGGGGGGCGCGGGGAAGGCAGGAGAAGACGGGGAAGGGAGTAGGGCAGGGGGGACGCGGGGAAGGCAGGAGAAGGCGGGGAAGGGAGCGCCGCCCCGGGGCGCGCTGCTGAGGAGGCGCAGCTTAACCCTAAACCCGCCCTCACCAGCGACACGGGGCGGTCGCCGTGCGCGCCCGCCTCGAGCAGCTCCGCCAGCAGCTTGCCCGCCTTGAGCGCGCGGTCGCTGGCCACCTGGGGGAGAGCCGCGGAGGGGGGGAGCGGACGGGAAGGCAGGGACAGCAGGTCGAGGGGCAGGCGGCAGGAGGCGGAGGCCAACAGAGACCAATGCACGCGGAGAATCGAGCGTGCGGGGCAGCAGCCGCGGCGGTCGCACCCGCCGCGCGCCGCCCCGCCGCCCCGCGCAGCGCGCCTGCCACGCGTTGTTGATCATCATGCCGCTGGCCACCCCCAGGATCATGGTGGGGCTCAGCGCGGCGACCAGACCTGCGCGCGCGGGGAAGAGGGCGAGGGGCGTCGCTGCACCGCCCCGCACGGGCCTGCCCTGCCTGCCCGCCGCGGGGCGCCTCCCAGCTCCACGCTTGCGCCTCCCAGCTCCACGCTTGCGCCTCCCTCCCCTTCCCCCGCCCCTCTTCTCCACCAGTATCCCACCCCCCCCCCTCTGGGCGCGCCTCGACGCCGCCACCCACCCGCGCCGGCGTAAAAGAAGGAGTGCACAGCCAGCCGCACGCCCTGCCCCGTCGCCTGCTGCGCGACCAGCCCCGAGAGCGCCGAGTTGAGCGCCAGCAGCTCCCGCGTCTCCCACACGCAGGCAAAGGCGTCGGCGTCGGGGCAGGCCAGGCCCAGGCAGCCCCAGGTGGACTCAAAGTCGGAGGCGCGGCTGACCCAGCCCGCCACCCCAATCACCACCGAGAGCCGCGTGTCGCCGCCCGGCCGCGCGCGGATTGGCACGCGCAGCAGCGGCGCCTCGGCCTCGGCACCGCCCCCGCCGCCAAACCAGCGCGCCCACGCCGACGGTGCCGGCGGGGCGCTGGCGGCGATGCCGTCGGCGGGCTCGCCGGCGCTGCCGGTGTGGCTGGCGCTGTCTGTGGTGGAGCGCGAGGGGGTGCGTGCCAGGCCCCCGGGGCCCCTCCGCCTGCCGCTGGCAGAAGGGAAGCCGGTCAGGTGCCCCAGATCCGCCCCCTCTGCACCCTCTGCCGCCGCAGCTTTTGCTGCTTGCCGGTCCTGCTGCTGTGCCCCTCCCGCGCTGCCCTGCATTTGCTCCTGCTCCTGCTGCTCCTTCCCCTGCGCCTGCTGCTGGCTGGCTTCTGCTCTGCCATGCTCCTCCTGCTGCTCCCGCTGCGCCTGCTGCACCTGCAGCAGCTCCTCCGCCAACCTGCCACTGCCCCCGCCACGGCCGACCGGCGCACTGCCACCGACGTCGCGCGCGGGCACAGGCGCGGGCGCCGCCGCCTCCGCCGCCCGCAGCTCCCTGAACCCGAACTCCGCCACGTTGCCCACGCGGTGCGCCATGCGCGTGCCCGTGGTGGCGGCGCCCGCGGCCCCAATCGCACCTGCGCGGCGGGCGCGCCGGCCGGCGGCGCGCTGGCGTCGCATCGCGAGGCAGCGGCAGTCCCCCGCAATCTCTCCGAGCCGCACCCACCAGCAAGCGCTGGCCCGTCCCCGTACACCCAACCCTGCGCCACGCTCGCGCCCCTGCGTCCGCCCCGCGCCGCGAGACCCGGCCCACGCGCTGCGCGCCTGTAGTGAGGGCGACGCCGCTTGCGGTGCCCAGCCCCGCGACGCTCGATGCCATGACGGCCGGGGCGCCGATGACAGGCAGGATGCTCATCAGGCCGGCCACGATCGCGGGCGCAGCGAGGCCGCCAGTCACCGCAAACAGAGCGCCGCCGCCCACCGCCGCCGCGCCGACCTGCGCCGTCGGCGGGGGCGAGAGCGCGCAGCAGTCGGAGGGTAGAGGGTGGAGGGCACCGGGGAGCAGTGTTTGGGAGCCGGTGAACCCCCCCTCTCTCTCCGCCCGCCTCCCTCCCTCACGCGCTGCTGCTTGCGAGCCGCCTCCCTCGCGCGCGCTCCCCGCAGCCCCTATTGCACCCCCCCGCCCCCCCCATCCCCCGCGCGCCTTGAGGTAGCGCATGCGCCTGCTCCAGCTGTCCTCCTCCTCGGGCGTGAACCCCTTGGCCGTGGGCGCCTTGTCGCTCGTGAGCAGCACCTCGAGCGTGGCCAGCTGCGCGGACGCCACCTGGAGCCAGGCGGCCACCGCCTTGACGGCCACGCGCGCGCGGGCGTCGTACCAGCGCACGCGCGGGGGCGGGCCCCGTGCCGCGGCGCCCCCCTGCAGCAGCCGCCGGGCCGAGGGTGAGGCGGGCGGGCTGCCGCCGCGGCCGCGGCCGCTGCCGGGCGCCGCCGCCTCCGCGTCCTCCGACTCCCAGCGCTCTGGCGGCTCGCCCACGCAGCACTGCAGGAGCGCCAGCGTCGCGGCCACACCCTTGCGCGAGGCGCGCACCGGCGGCGGCGGCCGCGGCCGCGGCGCGCGCGCGCCGGCCGCCTCGCCGTCGCTGCCGCCCTCCCCGCCGGACCCGCCGTCCTCGCTCCCGCTGCCGCTGCCGCCGCCGCCGCCTGCCAGGGGGTGGCCGCCGTTGACGCAGGCCTGGCGATCCAGGCCTGCGCGCCCCGCCGCCGCGCCGGGGGGGCTGCGCGCCGCCGCCGCCGCCTCGAGCCGCGCCTGCACCTGCCGCTCGCGCTCCAGGTCTGCCCGCAGGTCCTCATCATCCGAGGCATCGTCGAGCAGCCCATCGAACAGCGCATCCCCCGGCAGCTGCTGCTTGATGCAGGGCCCCTCGGGCGACCCGAGCTCGCCCGCCGGCGCCCCTGGCGCGGCCCCCTCGTCGCCGGCGCCGGCGCCGCCGACCGCGCCGTGCCGCCGGCGCAGCGAGGCGGCCGAGCGCAGCGGCGGCAGCGAGGCCGCCAGCTCGGGGTCCAGCACCCCGATCAGCGACCGCACCATGCTGCGGAACGTGTCGTCCGCGGAGCTGGGTGCTACGGTGGGCAGCGCCTGCAGGCCGCGCCACTTGGTGCGGGGCAGGCGCAGGGTGCGGTACACGCGCTCCAGCAGGCCGCCTGCACGGCGGCATGGGCGTGCGTGGGTTCAGCACACAACTTCAGGTCGCGTCGGTAGGCCATCGCTGGTTGAGATCCACCATACCCTGACCGGCGACGGCGCCGCGAGGCAGGCGGCACGAGCGCGCGCGAGGCGGCAGGAGAGAGCAGGGCCAGCTGCAGGCAGGCCGCAGGCCGCCGCCATGCCGCCCGCGCTCGCGCCTGGGTGCGCCACGCAGTCGTACCCCCAAAACGCCTCCAGCCCCGCGGCGTCCAGGCGCTGCAGCACCGCCGGGTCGGCCTCCAGGTCGGGCGGCTCTCTGCGAGGAGGGAGGGCTCAGGGACAGGGGGCAGGGGCAGGCTGAGGGCGGGCACGGGGCGGGAGCAGCGCAGCTCCAGCGCGGCTCACCCCCAGGCTTGGTCGGTGTCGTTTCCGCGCTCGTGCTGGGTGGCGTGCAGCGCGAGCGTGAAGAGCGCGGCCACCGCGTAGCTCTCCTCCTCCTCCAGCTCCATGGCCGCCGCGCCCCCGCTGCCGCTGACACCTGCCAAGGCCCTGGCGTGTGCTCCGCTGCTGCGCCACCGTCCAGTGGCGAGCGCTTGTAGCTGCGCCGCACGAATGGGTTCCTGAACGCTTGTGACTGCTGCCGGTGGTGCTCCGCCTTGCAGCCAGTGCCGGCACAGCCAAGAGGCAGGCAGATGGAGCTAGGCGGTCATACTGCTGCCCACTGCAGGTGGCGGGCGGCGGGCGGCGGGCGGTGGTTGGGCGCCCGACGTCTGCTGTCCGCCGACGCTGCGGATTGCTAGGATGTTGCCCGCGAGCTATTGGCAAGTCCACCGCGAGCTATTCTGTGAGTGCACAAGGTGTCTTAGTCCAGGTCCAGCACCTGGAACTCGATGCTTCACTGGGCTTTGGCGAGCGCTGGCGATCAACACATGCATGCAAAGCAATAAATGTGATTGGTCTTTGGAATCCGTGCTGGAAAACTGGTGCCTAGAGCCGCTGCCACAGTGCCCTGAGCGATCCGTTGGTTTGGTCGTCTTCCAGGAGAGCGATCGAGCATCGTGCGCAACAGGTTGCCCATTTGAGCACAGGTGTGGGGAGCCGCTCCTCCTTGCATTGCGCATTGCTTCAGCTAATTGGTAATACACATGGGAGACGCGCCGCCGCCCGACCTGTTAGGCCCATCGCCGCCGCCGCCTCTGCCGTGCAGGCCCTCGACCCCCAACAACATGGCACAGCTGCAGAGCAAGAATGGCAGCACGTCCCTCCAGGCTGCCATCGATGCAATCGACCGGCTGGTTGCACAGCTCAAGGCCGGCGAGCTGCTGACGTCCAGTGCCGCCCCCAAGCCGGCCTCGACGCCCGCTGCCGCGGCTGCCCAGGGCGCCCCGAAGGCGGCTGCCGCAGCGCCCAAGCAGGAGGCAGCGGCCCAGCAGCAGCTTCCAAAGAAGGAGAAGAAGGAGAAGAAGGAGAAGCCCGCCAAGGCTGCTGCGAGCGCAGCGGCGCCCGCCAGCAACAGCCCCGCCAGTGAGGAGGAGCTTCTGTTGGCTAAGGCGCACATCGCGGTGGCGCGGGTGGTGCAGGTGGGCGGCGGCCCCTGGCGCGCCTGCCCGGCGCGGCAGTGCTGCGGTGCTCTGCAGACGGGCGTGCGGCGGCGGCCTCGTCTGCCCCCATCACTCGTTTGCACCCGTCCTCTCGCCTCCTCCCGCTCCTCGCCCCAGGTGGGTGACCACCCCAGCGGGAGCGAGAAGCTGCTGCTGTGCCGCGTCGACTGGGGCGGCGGCGAGCGTCAGGTGGTGGCGGGGCTCAAGCAACACATCACCTACGAGGAGCTGCAGGCGCGCTGCCCTGGTGTGGGTATCTGAGACGTGCGTGTGGGTGTGGGTGTGTGGGTGTGGGGTGGGGTGGGGGGGTGGGGGAGGAGGGGAGGACCTCGGGACTGCACGCGCTTGGAGGCCCTCCCGACTCGGCGCGCCTGCCGTCTGGCCCACACCGCGCTGTGCCGCAGGGCAGGCTCGTGGCCGTCGTGCTGAACCTGAAGCCCGCCAAGCTGGCGGGCGAGCTCAGCGAAGCGATGATCCTGGTGCGGAAGCTGGTTTGGTTGGGGGTTGCATAGTGCAGCGCACGCCGGAAGGTGGAGGGGGCCACCAGCGGGGACAGCAGGCCGGGGGAGGGGTTTCGCGCCGACGTTGAAGGGCGGCACGCTGTGTCACCCATCACGCCTCCCCGCTGTGCCCCATGCTGCCCCCAGGCGGCCGACGCCCCCGACGGCCGCGTGCGCGTGCTGTCTGTGCCCGAAGGCGCCGCGCCGGGCGCCGCGATCTGCGTCGAGGGCGGCACGCCGCCCGCCGCCTACCCCAAGCAGTGCAAGTCGGACGCGTGGAGAAAGATCGTGGAGCAGTTGGCGGTGGCGGGCGGCGCGGCACGCTTCGCCGGCCGGCCGCTGGTGGTGGCGGGCGGCACGGGGGCGGTCACGGCGGGCGACATGCCGGACGGCGCGGGCATTCACTAGAAAGCGCGTAATGGCAGCGTGGCAGGCTAGAAGCGGGGTGGGGGCAGGTCCGGCGGCACTCCAGCGCCGGCTTGGGGGCGGGCGCATGCCTTTACCAGCAAAGCAACGCGCGACGCCGCCACGACACGGACCATGGTCACCCTACAGACTCTCGCGCACCCCCACCCCCAACTCACTCCACGCTGCTCTCCAGAGTTCTGGGGAGTTGGATCGCGCGTTACCTGTTGTGTGCTTCTTCTGCAAGCACACAAACTTGCAGTCGCCTTTTGGCAATTTATGATATGCTCGGCCCCATGGAGTTCCCCTGTGGGCTGCGGGCACTGTGTCCAGTGTTCTAAGGACCGGACGCCACCCTGGTGCGTTGAGGCAGTTTACGGACGTTCGTGCGCCGCTGGGGCCTGCAACTGGCACTGTGGGACCGGGCAGACGAATGGAGCAAACTGGGGCAGGGGTTTGAAGCGGCGGCCGCGCGTCGCCAGCGCCACGTCCGTGCAAGCGAAACCCCCACCGCGCTTTCATCACAGCGACAACGCTGACAACTTCTCCTGGGGCCCCTACGCCTGCCCGCGCCTCTACTGCATCGTGGTGGCCGCACAAGTGCGGCAAGCCATTGCGCGCGCCGAGGAGCAGTCCACCGGCCTCTGGGCACCGACAGCCCCTCAGCCGCCGACCTCGCAGCTGCGCGAGCGGCGTGGCGCGGGCCAGCTGCGCGTCCTGCTGCCCGCCGATACCGGCGCGGCAGCGTTCGAGCCGGCCCAGTACGAAGGCAGCGTGGAGCTGAAGGGCCAGCCAAGCAAGGCGGCGACGCCTTCGCGCAAGCGCGGCGCTGCGGAGCAGCCCGCGCTCAAGCAGCCGGCCAAGCTGGCGCGCGAGGCGGCCGCCCCGCTGGGGCAAGGGCCGCTGGCCCTGCCGCGGCTTGTGGTTGCTGTGTAGGCGAGCGCTTCGCGTGCCGCTGCTTCCATGACTGTGGCCACTCCCCGCTCCAGCTACTTTCTCTCTGCTCGGCTCCTCCTACTATCCACTGCAAAAAACACCCCGCTGATCACAATGGTACAACAACAGGCCGCGATTATACAACCAACTGGCAACTTTGCAATTTGCAGAACGGCGATGCTGCCACTGCTCTCTCTACTCTCCGCTGCGCTGACAGCCTGCACTGAGCCATGATGCCCACCTGACCTGCCCCCTCACGCCTGCTTCCGTCTGCCCCCCAGCAGCTGCGCCATGGAGCGGCTGTGCCGCACGTGCGGGCCTCCAATACAGCCGCAGCCGCCGCAGGTGGCAGGGGAGCCCAGCTCCAGGTCCTCTGTGTCCTCGTCTGCCACCTCGCTCTGACCCCTGAGCCACTCCCCCTGCTGCCCCGCGGTCGGCGGCCCTGCCGTCATCGACATGGGCGCGGGCGAGGAGGCGAGCGGCGACGGCAGCCCGCCCAGCTCGGCTGGCGCAGATCGCGCGCCGCCGGCCCCTCCCCTGCTGCTGGCGCCGCTGGCGGCGCTGCTGGCCGACACCTCGGCCTGCCGCCGGGCCCAGGGCGCCTCGCAGTCCGCAGGCGTTGCGCCGGGCAAAGCCGGTGGGAACGGAGGAGGTGACTCCAGAAGCGACACCGGCGGCCGCCGCTGCTGCTGCGCCCACCCGCTGCTGCTGCCGGCGCTGCGACCCGTGCATCGCCACCGCTTCACCGGGCCGATGTACTCCACGCGCCAGCCAGGCTCGATGCCTGTGCCCAGGGCTGGCACTCTAACCGCCAGCTGCCGCAACCCCCGCCGGCAGCGCAGCTGCGAGTCGGCGGTGGGCGGCGCGTGCGCTAGGAAAACACGGTCGCCCCTGCGCAGCAGGAGATGTGTGTGGGGTGAGTGCATGAGCGTGGGAGAGGAGTGAGGAGCAGTGTGCAAGACCGGCGCAGGCCGCCTGTGCCGTTGGGTGGACGCATGCAGCGGGCAGGCAAGCGGGCGGCAGGCGGGCGCCGGCACGCGCATGCGGCGCCAGGCAGCAAGTGCACGCATTGCTCACGCGCCCCGCATGATGGCAGATGCTAGAAGCCGTTGCTGGGACAGCAGGTAGACGGTAGGGGAAGTCAGGCCACCCGGCCACCGGTCTGTCAAGGGCCTGCAAGCGAGCAGTTGCGTGAGCAGCCGTTGAGAGACAGCACGCGCGAGCACCAGGTGGGCCGCGCAAAATGCGCGGCAGGCATGGCGTCACGGAGCCACGGGCAGCTGCGCGGCTTGCGGGTGCGCCACGAGTGGGTGCAGGCGGCCAGCTTGGCGGGTGCGCAGCAACCTCGAGGCCCACGAGCGTGCTTGCCTGTAAACCGTCGCGGTGGTGCAGCTCAAGCAGCGGCCGCAGGTTCGGATACAGTTGCGCATGGTGGGGCTGCCTCCTGAGTGCAGCACCCAGGTGGCCAGGCGAGCTGGGGCGGGCAAGAGGAGTCCATAGGCCGGAGACAACTTTGGAGGGAGGCGCCACAAAGAGGGGTGGCGCGTGACGCTTTCCAAGACTGCGTCACGCGTTGATGCAAGCGGCGCTGCTTTCCCTTCTGCCCCACAGCCTTTCTCGAATTTGCTGCTCTTAAAGTGGAAAGAGGTAGAATATGGAGAGTCGGTTCTAAGAGTATCAGTTGCCGAAACGGAACACGACTGGCAACACGCGGCGGGAGACGCGGCAGAAAACAGAGAATAAAAGAAGACAGGATGCGCTCAACTGGGGCTGCGAATGTACAGGGTGTTGCTTGCTGATCGCTGTGCTGCCGAAAGCTTACCATCGAACTGGCTGCTGCGCTGCCTCCACGCCCTCAGCACGCCCGCCTGGCACCCTGCCTGATCATGAGCGACAGGGCGAGGGCCCAGTGGCTCCGCCTCAGCTTGCTGGCAGGCGTGGGAGCGGGCACTGGGGCCGCCGCGGAGGCGGCAATGCCCAGCGCCCCGCTGGCGCTCGCACTGTCGGCGCAGCAGCAGCTGCCGGTGGGAGTGGCGGCGGGCAGCGCACCGCTCGTGCTGTCGCTGCCGGCGCCGGCACAGCTGTCGGCCGTGCTCTTGACCGCGGCACAGGCGTAGCTGCCATACTCGCTGCCGCTGCTGCTGCTAGTGTCGGCCATGCTGCATGGGGGCTCCGGTTGCGGCACCACGCCCATGCCGTGCCAGACGGCATCAGACAGCGCGTCCGCCACCGGTGCGTCCAGGGGCGAAGGCTGCGCGGCGGCAAACTGCGCCGGCGTGCACCCCGCGACCCAGGCGTCCCTCCACGCCGCAGCGCGCAGCAAGCAGGGCACGTCGCCCTCGCTCCGGCTGCGCTTGACCAGGCGGTCGGCGTAGGCGGCGGCGAGGGGGCGCCGCCGCCGCGGCGCACCGCCGACGGCCACGCCAGCGGGCGTCTCGGCCGGGGAGGGCGGCGGGGCGGCCGGCGTCGCCGTAAACGGTTCTGAGATGGGCGAGGGCGAGGGGGAGGGGGTGCAACGGTAGCCCGTTGGTCCCACAAACTCCACAGAGTCCTGCTGCGGGTCGACGTTGGTCATCGCCGCGGGCAGCAGGATGGAGAGCTGCCCCAGGCAGCGGCGCCTGCGCAGCGCCGACGCGGGCGCCGACGCGGGCGCCGCGCCCTGGCTGCGCCAGCAGCGCGCGCTGCTCCTGCGCGCGGGGGGCGCGGCGGGGCGGGCAGGGTGAGTTGCGCGGACACGGTTTGTGCACCGTGCGCAGCAGGCGCCAGCTCACTGCAGCATGCGCAGCTATGGGCTGAGATCGAGGCAGGGGCAGCGAGCGTTGGACAGCATGCATGCTGCCCATATGGAGCAGTGAGCAGGGAGGCATGGCGACATGCACATCTCACCCTCGCTGGCAGTGGGTGGTCAGCTGGCGCCGGCGGATGTGAAAGTAGATGGTGGGGCTGCACAGGGTAAGGGTGAATGCGAGGGGTGGAGGGACGGTGAGGTGAGGCAGGGAAGGCCAACGGCCACGTGGCCTCGGCCCCATACGCACGTATCGCCCGCGGGCGTCAACTGGCGGCTTGCCTGTCGAGCCCGCACCACCGCTTCTTATCCTCCGCGACCTCCCTGCACGCGTATGAGCAAGGGAGGAGAGTGAGAAAATTGAGTGCGGCGCTCTAGAAGGCAACGGAAGGCGGCTCCTCCACTGCAGGGGCGGCCGCCACCCTGCAAGCGAGTTTCCGCGCTTTGTCTCGCCTGTGCACTGCTGGCGCTCCGCAGGCCACGCAGCGCCCGCAGCAGGGGGTAACGTGTTCTATTGGCGTGAGCAGCAATAGCCCCACACAGGGAAGGCCCTCTGCGGCCCCGCGGCCCATATTTTCAGTTGCTCGTGTGGCAGTGCAGGGCGATCAATGGGGCGGCGTGGGGTTTGGAGCCCCAGCGGCGACGGGCGCGGAGGCAGGCGGGGCGGCGTATGGGAGGGAAAGGAAGCAGGTGCTGTGGAGTGGTGTGGAGGCACTTTGCAAGCCGAGTGCAGCAATTAGATTGAAAGAACCGCCAGACAAGGTGTCGGCTGTGCCACCTGGCGGCGCCATAGTGGGGTCAGCAGCAGGAAGAAAGTTGCAACCCGCTGGATTGCGCGCCGGTTGCACCGTGCAGTCGTCAGATCAGTTGCTAGCTGCTGTCGAGGAGTTGTTCCGAAAGCGTGCTGGCGGCGTTAACAACCCCGCGATCAGCCCCAAACCCTGTGCGCAGGTAAGCCTGATTGTCGTCGCAGCAGCTACGTGCGAGCGGGGGGGGGCACCCAGGGGAGCTCCCTTCCTCCGCCCGCCCCAACACCGCGGCGCGCCCCGCCCACCCGCCCGCCAGCCCGCTCACCCGCGGCGTGGCGCCCACGCCCGCTCGTCACTGCCTCTCCGTTATACTCAAACCCACGCCGCAGGGAGCTGGTGTGCGATGCCAAACTCCCGCTACTTTCCGAACCGCCTTGGTGACGCCGCGGTCGCCGCGGCCGCGGTGACCAAGAAGGTGCACCTCGAGTCGCTCCGAGCAGCGCTGGACTACTGCCTGCAGCGGCCGGGGTCCAAGCCAAGCGTGTACACGGGTGGGCCTGGGGGGTGGAGGTGTTGGGTAAGGAGATGGAACTTGGCAGTGTGGAGAGGAGGGCGCAGCTCCGCGGCATGCAGCGATTTGGCGCAGGCGGTGCAACGTACACTAGTCGCGCATCAAACGCCTGGCCACCCTGTGCGCCGCCCGCTGCGCAGGCGCCGCCGGCGTCGCCTACGCCTGCTGGCACGTGCACCGCCATGCGGGAGCGGTGGCCGCCGTGCTGCCGCCCGCCGAGCTGCTTGCCAGTGGGGTGGAGCTGGCGCGCGCCGCGCGCGCCGCGGTGGAGCAGCGGCCGCGGCGCGACGCGGGCTGGTCGCTGCTGGCCGGCCATGCCGGCGTCTTTGCGACCGCGGCACTGTGCCTGCACGCCGCTGCGCGCGCCGAGGAGGTGGCGGGCCGCGTGCAGCACGGGGGCCTGCTGCGCAGCGAGATGGAAGAGTGCGTCAGGTAGGTGGGAGAGACTGGGCGGGGCGCACTGAGCGACAGAGGGAGGAAGAGGGCGAGCCAGCCACCTGCCAGGCCCCTGCTGGGGCACCACGCCTCGCTGCTCCTGCCACCCTTGCTGTACTCGCCCACCCCCCAACCACCCGGCGTGCTGCGCCGCCCGCCCTGGGTGCAGGGAGTATCGAGACCTGGCGGCCCTGGCGCTCAGAGCCGACGAGGATGAATTCCTGTATGGTCGCACTGGTGGGCAATCGCGCGTTCGTGGCACACCTGGGCTGCGCTGCGCTGCCCTGCTCTCTGGCTCCCTCGGGCGGGCGCTGCTCTCTGCCTCTCTTGCTCCCACGCCCTGATGTGCTGGCTCTCCACCCTGCTGCCCTCCCTGCTGCGGTCCTGCCCGACGCGCGCTCGTGCGCCTCGCCTGCAGGCTGGCTCTTTGGCGCTGCCATGCTCAACCGGCACGTGCACCCCGACGCGGTGCCGGCCGAGGCGGTGCAGAGCGTGGTGGAGAAGGTGCTCAGCTCAGGTACGATGGTCACAGGGGGAGAGGCGGAGGCCCTGAGCACCCCTGCGTGCATGTGTCGGTAGCAGCCGGAGCAGCCAAAGCCCTGGTGCCGCCGCAGCCAGACGGAGTCCACCCCTCCCTCGCCCATTCACGTGCCGGCTGGCCGGCAGGTCGGGCGCTGGTGGGCACGCTGCGCGAGCCGGCAGCCTTCCCCACGCCTCTATTCTTCGCGTGGCCGCCCGGCCCAGACGCCTCGCCCTACCTGGGCGCCGCCCACGGCCTGATGGGTGAGCGCAGGCGGGCGGTGAGGAATCGCCGCCGCCCCGCGGCGCCGCTGCATGCAGGGAGGCACAAGGCAGGCATGACGGCCGCCATGCCCTCGCCCCTCTACTATCAATGGCACGGGAAGCCCTATCTGGGCGCCGCCCACGGCATGATCGGTCGGTGGATTGTTGGGTCGGAGCGCCTTCCTCCGCTTCTGCGCGCTCGCCTTGCAATGCGCTCGTGCCCTCCCTCGGGTCTGCCCCTTCCCCATCAACTCACACTCATTCTGCGCCTCCCCTCATTCTGTCCCTCCTTCGCCGTCCCGCCCCATCCCCCCTCCCTCCCCCGCCCCTCCCCAGGCATACTCTACACGCTGCTCCACTTCCCCAGCCTGCTGCACGCGCTGCCCGGCGCCCAGCGCGACGTGGAGGCTGCGCTGGCCTACGTTCTCACGCTAGAGTGCGACGCCGAGGGGCGGCGGGGCCCCCATGGCCACTACCCCACGCAGGCACGGCTGCCGCACCCACGTGCGCGCTGCAGCTGCCCACTCTCCGCTGCTGCCGTCCTGCTGCATGTCACAGCCGTGGGATGCGCTGCTGCCAGGGCTGCCTGCCGCTGCTGCTCCTTGGCGGCCACGCACGCCGGCGCCCCACAGCCGACGCCCCCCTGCCCCACCCTCCCGCTGGTGCAGATGGGCCCATGGCGCGATCGCGAGCCCCTGGCGCACTGGTGCCACGGCACCACGGGGGCGGTGTTCCTACTGTGCAAGGCGCACGAGGTGCTGGGCGCGCCGGAGCACCTGGCCGCGGCGCTGCGCAGCGGCGAGGTGAGCGCGCGGCGCTGCCGCTGCGACCCGCGCTGGCCCATGTCCTCTCCAGGCCCTCCTCTCTGACCGCTGAGCGATGCGGCTTGCCCAGCTGAGCGCAGGCGGTGTGGGAGCGTGGCCTGCTGCGCAAGGGCCCCGGCGCCTGCCACGGCGTGAGGTGAGGTGAGGCGGCCGGCGGGGCGCCTGGCAGGCGGCAGGCACGTGCCCAGCCTGCGGCACTTGCACCCGCTCTGTGCTGACCCTTGCCAAGGCCCCTGCGGCCCCTGCGCCGCGCGTCCTCGCGGTGCCGCAGCGGCAGCGCCTACGCGCTGCTCCGCCTCTACCGCACCACCCAGGACCCAAACTGGCTGCATCGTGCACGGGCGTTTGCAGGGTTCATGAACAGGCGAGGGCACGCTGACTCACCGTTCGCCACACCTCATGTTCTGCCATGCACCGCTGTTCCCCTTCCATGCCACCAGCTAGGCGAGGGGGCAGGGTGTTGTGATCTGCGGCGGCGCCCGTGTGCCTCCCTCTCCTCGTCCCCCCCTCCCCGGCCTGCACGAATGCCCCCACCGCGCCCACCCCACCTCACCCCCGCTGCGCAGCGACGAGTTTCGGCGGGGCGTGCGCACGCCCGACCACCCGCACTCGCTGTTCGAGGGGTGGGGCGGGGCCGCCTGCCTGTGGGCCGACCTGCTGGAGCCGGAGCGGGCGGCCTTCCCCTGGTTTGAGCTGGACGTCTGAGGAGAGGGGGCATCTGAGGAGGGCGAGGGCTGGAGACCTCCAGGGCAGGGCAAGGGCGTTAGGGCTTTCTGCTGGTGGGGTGGTTGTCGATCAGTTGCAGGGCGTTGGCGGGGGAATGGGCCGGTTGAAGCGATGTGCCGCTTTTTTTGTGCCTGCCTGTAGCTGCACGAGCAAGCATGTCGTGATTGCAGAGCAGCCACTGGGGATGGCTGGTGGCGGATGACCAGATGCGGGAGGCCGCCTTGCGTCGGGCGTGTCCGGGGGCGCAGGTCGGGTGGCGGGCGACGACCTCAAGGGAGACTGGCGGTTGGTCTCCATCGCTCTCCCTCTTCGTTCTAATTTGCACGGGACCCGTGGAGTCGCACTTTGGACGCAAGTTGGAGTCGTAAACCACCGACATCTGGGGTTTGACGAGCCGAAACCATCTCAGCCTCGCTCCACACCATCTCCTCGCTCCTGCAAGGCGGTGCACGGCGGCAGAGGGCCGCGGGCGGCCGAGATGCTGGGCGGCCTCCTCGGCGGAGGTGCGGCGGGCGGTGGCGGGGAGCAGGTGAGGGGCGCGCTCAGCCGATGCGCGAGCAAGCGCCCTGCACGCTGCATCCTGGCTCACTCACGCTGCCCTGCACGACCAGCCGCTCCGCCGCCACGTCCGCCGCAGGTGCCTCCGCCGCCTCCCGAGTGGTCAGTGCCCTTGCTGCGTGCAAGGTAGCCCATGGAGTGGCTGCTGCGGCAGCAGCTGGCAAGGCTGGCCCAGATCCAGCAGGTACGCAGGCTCTTGCTGGGCGCGCTGCCGCGTGCGCCACCCCGCCCTGACTGTTCTCCTCCCCATGCGCACCCTGCACTTCCGCGCAGTGGGCGCCCGAGGAGCTGGATGCCGCCATCGCCCGCGGCAATGATTGCGCCGCGCACTTCGGAAAGCACGTGGCCGGCTTCAGGTTGGCCGGTGACGACGGTGTGCACCTTGATGCGGCGCGCGTCGGGGAGGGGTGCACCGGCTTCACTGTGCTGGGTGCGTCGCCTCGCCCGCGTTGCATGGCCGACGGGGTCACAGCAGGGGCTTATGGCAGCACGAGCCGCATCGCCAGCGCCGCCGGCATCCCAGGGCTTGCGTGCCCCCGCACTCCACCGCGTGCCAGTGCCAACCCTGCCGCGCTCCCGCTCCTCGCCCCTCGCAGCCCCGCTGCCCCCGCAGGCGCGACCCCGCAGAGCGAGCCGCTCGCCATCAAGTTCTGCATGCGGCCCGCGAGCTTCATGCACGAGCTCGAGCTGGAGGACGCCCAACGCGCCAGCGCCAGCCCCAGCGCCAGCACTAGCGCTGGGGCAACCTGCCCTGGTTCGCGATCTTGTACGCAGAGAGCACGCTGAAGGCCCACCTCAGGTGCGCGCGCTGCCCCAGCCGGCCCCGCGCGCACCCGCCTTGCTTCGCGCAACGGCGCGTGCGGACGCCGCGCGCCGCGCCGCGGCCGCTGACAGGTGCCACCAGCTGCCCTGCTCGCCTGCTTCGCACAAGCTCGCCCCTCCCTCATGCGGCTGCCTTGCTTCTCATGTGCACGCCCAACGCTGCTCGTGCAGGCGCGACGATGTGGGCCTACTGGAGCGCTTCCGCCTGGCGATGGGGCTCCTCCAGACCCTGCACACGCTGGCATCCTCGTCTACGGTCCACCGTGGTGTGAGCCACCCCCGCTGTGCCCTCCCTGCGCTGCCCTTCTAGCTCATACCAAAGAGCAGGCTCTCCCACACCTTTTGCATGGGCCTGCACCAGGCGTCGCCCACCTTTAGGTGAGGGGAGAGAGTCCGCCCTCCTCTGGTTGTGCTCTGCAGCTCAAGGCTGACAACGCGTGGTGGTGGACTACGCGCTCCAGAGTGGCTCGGCTGGCGCCACGCCCCAGCACGTCAACTGCTTCGGCGTGGTGAACGAGCAGCAGCGCTGCCGTGGTCATGCTGACGACTTCGCGGACGAGGTCGGCTTCGTCGCCGTGCCCGAGACTGAGCGGTGTCACCAGCCGCTCAACGACAGAGGCGGCGCTCAGCAGAAAGGCCGCGTCAGGCCTGCCGGCGCGCGCCGCCTCGCTGGACGCCACCACGTAGGACGTGTAGCAGGTCTGAAGTGACGCTCGTTACTTCAGACCTGCAGAAGTCACTTCAGACCTGCAGAAGTGACGAGCGTCACTTCAGACCTGCTACACGTCCTACGTGGTGGCGTCCAGCGAGGCGGCGCGCGCCGGCAGGCCTGACGCGGCCTTTCTGCTGAGCGCCGCCTCTGTCGTTGAGCGGCTGGTGACACCGCTCAGTCTCGGGCACAGTGGCGAAGCAGACCTCGTCCGCAAAGTCGTCAGCGTGACCACGGCAGCGCTGCTGCTCGTTCACCACGCCGAAGCAGACGACGCCCGAGGTGCAGCAGCGACTGGGGGGGCTGCAGATCGCGCAGACACCAGGTTGGCGAAGCACCAGCGCGGCGCGGCCCACGCGGGCCAACCCAGCGCGCCATTCCGCTCTCAGTCTGCTGACTCGTCCCCACGGCGTTTGCGTGCAGGTCCGCAAGCCCCTTTTGCAGAACCCGCTGCTGGCGCCCCTGCGGCTCGCGCGCCAGGCGGCGCTGGCACCTCTCGCCGCGGCCGGAAGCGCCCGCTTGAGATCGCCACAGCCAGCCGCATCACGCGCTCTCGCACGCATGGCGCGCAGCCTGCTCACCGGCCAGCTGAAGCGCCGGGCTCCGAGCTGGACCTGCCCAGTAGCACGGGTCTGTTCAGCGAGGGCCACAGCACCGCCGCTCCCTGCCCCATTGCCGCCGCGGTGCACAAGGCGCAGCCTGGCGCGGCCAAGGTGAGGCTGGGCGGCACGCTCTTGTGCGAGCGGGCAGCGGGGCGGCACGCTTGTGGCCCCACGGCAGTGCTTGGACTTGGCAGTCTGAGTCCAGGGCAAGAGCCAACCCGCTCTCGCTTCGTGCTGTGCAGGACGCCGAGGCGCTGGCGCTGATTGCCGGCAGCGAGCAGGGCGCGTCGCCAGAGGAGACCGAAATGCACATGGGGAGCCTGCGCCCCCACGATGGCGCACGCCTCTTCCTCTCGCTGTTTGGCATGTGGCGGGAGTGGCGCAAGGTGCTGGAGACTCTGGGCACCCCATTCAAGGCATTCAATTTCCAGCTGGTAAGCGGGAGGCGTGTGAGGTGGCGGCCCGCCGTCCGCCCCGGGGCACAGCAGCGAGCACAGGTTTGCCCGCACCTGGTCGACAGAGCAAACAGCAACACCTGCGCCGAGTTTGAGCGCTGCACTCATGCTCCCTCTATACAGGCACAGCTGGCCGGGCTGGGCAAGCAGCAGGCACTGGCGGCACTGCTGCTGCCCCCTGGCGACGCCGTGGGAGCAGAGGATTGCGTGGACGCTCAGCTGTCGCCGCTGGGCGTCGTGCCAGGCGGCCAGGCCGGCCTGCGGCAGCTGCTGGTGGCTGCCGGCCTGGGCCGGTATCGATGCGACATCACGCAGGGGGTGCTGGCCAATGCTCTGGAGGTCGTTCCAGGTGGGAAGGAAACGAGGGGTGGGGAAGGTCAAAGGGAGGTCTGGGGAGCAGCCCCGTCGTGCGCGCGCACTGAGTGGCCCCTCGGTGCTCGCGTGCCTGCGCCATGTTGCACAGATTACCTTTTAGAGGCCTGCACGGCCCTCGACCCCGTCTTCCGCGCGGCCAAGGGCGACACGCACGCCTGGCGCCACGTCGCCAGCTGCAAGGCGCTATACGCGCCTGCGGTCACGCCCGCCGCCCGCACCGCGCACCGCCTCGCCCTCCTGCAGCACCTGCTGAGCACAGCACGGAGGGCATCCCCACCCTGGCGGAGCTGGAGCAACAGGGCGGGGAGCTGCGGCTGCGTTACCGCTAGGGTGCGGCGGCCGGTGCTGCGCTGCAGGGCACACGCGCCTGGGGCACGGTGCGCCTGCGCGTGTGGCCGGGCGAGCTGCCTGAGGTGCTGTGACCTGCGGCGCGCGCTCTGCTCGCTGGGGATGAGGATGACTTGAGTGTGTTCGTTAGGATGGGGTAGGGTGGGGTAGGGTGGGAGGCGTGTAAGAGACTGACGCAGCGAGGGAAAACGGCTGGCTGTAAGCAACCAGGCTGCATGCACGCCCCCCGCCCCGCGATCGGCAATGGGGAAAGAGCCGCCTGGCCAGCGGCGATCGGGGGACGGTCGGGGTGCTGGGGTCGCCTCGCCTGCGGGCAGCACGCAAACTGCCTTACGCTCAATCCCACCTCACTGGCTCTGGCACCATTCTGACGGTGGCGCCTGTGCACGCCGCTTCCAGCTATGACTGCTGTTCGCTCTCCTGCCTTTCAGCATGTACCGCCTGCGCACAGGGTTTGGGCCACAATCTTCTGCGCACATGCCATGTTGCAGAGGCAGCCTCCTCTGGCCGCTTCCTTCGCTCACCTGCATCACTCTCCTCGCCCATTCCATCAGCTCGCGCCAGGCTCGCGCGCACGGTGGCCACTGCCGGGCTGGCCGCCCACCGCTGCCCGCAGCACGCACTCCGCCTGGCCCAGATGCACCAGCAGGCCGCCCCCCAGCACGTCCCGGCTCCTCGCTCAGTGCTTGCGTGTGCTGCTCAGCCGCCTACCGCCTACCGCCTCGCGCTCCTCTCGGCTGCGTGCGCGCCTCAGCCACAGCCTTCCTCCAGCTCTTCTCAACGCCCTGCATCACTGGGGACGCTCAAGCGCACCAAAGGGCCGCAACGCCATGCTCAGGCGGCAGTGCGCACAACGGCCGGGTGCCTCCACCACGGCCGACATACGCCGCCACCGACCACGTCTCGGCTGCGTGCGCGCCTCGGCCGCAGCCTTCCTCCAGCTCTTCTCAACGCCCTGCATCACTGGGGACGCTCAAGCGCACCAAAGGGCCGCAACGCCATGCTCAGACGGCAGCGCGCACAACGGCCGGGTGCCTCCACCACGGCCGACACACGCCGCCACCGACCACGTCTCGGTTGCATGCGCGCCTCGGCCGCAGCCTTCCTCCAGCTCTTCTCAATGCCCTGCATCACTGGGGACGCTCAAACGCACCAAAAAGTGCGCAGCAAATGCTCAGGCGGCAGCACGCACAACGGCCGGGTGCCTCCACCACGGCCGACACACGCCACCACCGACCACGTCTCGGCTGCGTGCTCGCCTCGGCCGCAGTCTTCCTCCAGCTCTTCTCAACGCCCTGCATCACTGGGGACGCTCAAGCGCAGCAAAAGCACGCAGCACATGATCAGGCGGCAGCACGCACAACGGCCGGGTGCCTCCACCACGGCCGACACAAGCCGCCACCGACCACAACTGCAGCCCTCCTCCCACTCTTCCGAGTGCCCTGCATGCCGGGGAGGCGCCACAGCGCGAGCACTGCACAGCGTGCAGGCCAGGCAGCAAAGCTCATCGCCGCGGCGGCGACGGCAGCGCCGCCGAAAACGCCGGCCTGCCCGCGCCGCTCGCCTGCAAGCACGCATCAACTGCAGCCCTCCTCCCACTCTTACGAGTGCCCTGCATGCCGGGGAGGCGCCACCGCGCGAGCACTGCGCAGCGTGCAGGCCAGGCAGCAAAGCTCATCGCGGCGGGGGCGACGGCAGCGCCGGCGCAAACGCCGCTCTTCTCAACTTCCTGCATCACTGGAAGGCGCCACCGCTTCAGAAGTGCTCAGCATGCTGCCCAGGCCGCAGCATGCACATGGCCGGACGCCCCCAGCACCACCGACACATGCCGCCCCAAACAACTCTCGGCTGCGTGCTCGCCTCGGCGGCAGCCTTCCCCGCTGGTGGGTAACGCTCAGATGCCGCCCACATCTGCCACCCACAGCCCGCATGTTACGACGTGGGGTGCCGGGCATCACCCGCCAGCAGCCAACACCGGGCGTGTGAGCAGCAGCAGCAGAGACAGCGGCACCAAGCACAACAAAGCAGCAGCACAGAAGAGTTTGGCGAGAGCAGCCTTGTAGCCTTTCCCAGCATCAAGAGTGCGTCGCAAAAGTGCAGCAGCAAGAGTGGAGCACAGCAACCGTATGGGCGCAGGGGGCAGCAGTCACACCGCACCGCCGCAGGACTCTCAGGTGACAGTGTAGGCGGGGCCGCCGCCGCCCTCGGGGCACGTCCATCGAATGTTCTGGGTTGGGTCCTTGATGTCGCAGGCCTGCAGGGGCAGACGCGTTGTCTTAGCGTCTAGGGTAAACCCTAAACCCTAAACCCTAGCATCCCAAAGAGGCGGCGCGACATCTGGAATGGGTCCGGCGGCGGGCGGGGGCCAGCAGCGCCGCGTCGCGCCTCGCTGGCCCAGCCACCGTCAGCGCGCATGCGGGCAGAGCAGCGGACTGCCGAGCTGGCACGCCACTGCTCCTGCAACGACCCGCCTGCCCCCACCTTGCAGTGCAGGCAGTTTTGCGCGTTGATCTGCAGCCGCGGCTCGCCGTCGGGGCCGTCGGTTACGTACTCGTACACGCCTGGGTCGAGGGCAGGCCACATTGGAGCGGGGATGTCAAACAGGAACAGGCAGGGACGAGGGCGGCAGCTGGGAGGCGGCTGGGAGGCGGCAGAGCGCGGGCTGCGAGGCCAGCGGGCAGCGGGGTGCGGCGGGAGGGATCGCACAGCATTCAGGTGGAGGCCTGCGCGCGGGCCGGGGATGTGCAGCCGCAGGGGGCTGCAGGCTGCCCAGGCGCGGCCCTGCCCGCCTCTGCCCGGCCCCGCCCCTCCCCTGCGCACCTGCGGGGCAGTAGCGCGCCTCGGGGCCGCCGTAGATCGGGAGGTTGACCGCCGCGGGGATCTTAGGGTTGCGCAGCTGCAGGTGGCACGGCTGGTCGTGCTCGTGGTTGGTCCCGCTCCTGTGGCGCGGGGCACGGGATGAGCAGCGCCGCTCGGCAGGGCGCGGGAGTGCCCGCCGCCGGTGCGTGCGCCCTCCTGGCCGGCCCGCCCGCACCCGCACCCGCACCCGCACCCGCACCCGCACCCCGTGCCCGCATCCGCCCGCCCCCCACCCTCCCGTGGCACGGAGAGTGTGACTGGACTACTCCCACGCCGGCCAGCGCGCGCCTGAAGAGCGAGGTGGGCAGGTCAAAGGTGAGCACGCCGTCGGGGCGCGGGTAGTCGATCGGCGCGCTCTGGGCGGCGGGCCGCAGCGCCTCGTGGTCGGCGTGGCGGTGCCGCAGCGTCCAGGGCGCGCCGCCGCGCAGCAGGTACGTGTCGACGGCTGGGGGGGAGGGGGTGGTGGTGGGATGGGGTGTCGAGGTGTAGGTGGGCAGGCACAGGAGACTCAAGCTGACGCGCGGCTCGGCGGCGCAATGCAGATTGAAGTTGCAGGGGGAAGCTGGCGCAGACTCAGGAGCGTTCTACAGGCCAGCGTGCTCCTGCGCTCGGAGGCGCACGCAGCACTCCCATCTCCATGCTTCCTCACCCACCCGAGTACGCGATGCCGCCCCAGAGCCCCGCCCCCAGGCCGAATGACGGCCGGATGTTGCGCGCCCTGTGCAGCTCTTCCTGCGCAGAGCGGCCGGCAGCGGCTGATGGCGTCGGGAGGCGGAGCGCACGCCTGCTCGCAGAGCGCAGGCGGCGAGGCTGCCTGCCCGCCTGGCCAGCCCACGAGGCGGCGTCGCCAACCAGCGCCCGCGCCCCCCCGCTGCCCTGCGAAGGGCGAGCGCTCACGTGCACCCACGACTTCTGCAGCGCGGCCTCGTATGAAGAGAGGTCCAGCGGTCGGCGGCCGCCCGCGGGCACCGCAGCCAGCGCGGCGTGCGTTGCCTCGGCCGCCAGCATGCCACTCTTCATGGCGGTATGGGTGCCCTGCGAGTGAGTGGTTACTCAGCAGCTTAGCAAGAAAGCAAGCAAGAGAGCAAGTCAGCAAGAGAGCAAGCGGAAGGTCATTGGAGGGCCAGGTGGGAGGCCGGCCAGAGCAGGGCGGCGCGCGGGGGCCGAGAGGCAGGCCGAGGGGAGGGCCTCTCAAGGTCGAGGCCGCGCGCCGGTCTGCGCCTCCTTGCCTTGATTTTCGGGACATTGAGGAAGCCGGCGCTGTCCCCGATCAGCGCGCCGCCTGAGGGGCGGAGGGGCGGCGAGGCACACGCGCGCTCGAGCGGCTGCGTCGCCGCTGCACGGGCGCGGGCCGTCCCAGGCGCCAGGCTTTTCCCCGCCCCATGTTCTGCTCGCCTGGGAACGTGAGTGTGGGCAGCGACTGCAGGCCGCCCTCGCTCAGCGTCCGTGCCCCGTACTGCACTCCAGCGCATCGGTGGGGGACAGGGGCAGCATAAGGGAGATGCAGGCGTACCGTGCGCAGCTGAAAACACTGTTGCTGTGCGCACTGCGAGGCACCACCCATCGTGGCTGGAGGGCACTCTTTGGCGGCAAACGTTCGCTGCCCGCAGCGTGCGCATGCCGCGCCTGCAGGCAGGTGCCACCATCCAGCAGGGATGCGATGGCGGGGTGGCGCTTGAGCTGCTGGAACTCCTGCAATCGAGGGGGGGGCACACAGGAGCGCAAGGGAGGATGGCCGTACAGGGTCAGGGAGTGCAGAGCGCGGCGGCAGTGGAGGGCAAGGGGGACCGCCGCCCATAACCACACCACTCTACCCGCCGCCCGCCCCCCCCCCCCCCCCACCCNGCGCTGCCCCCGTCTGCGCACCTCTCCCCCCCAAACCCCACCCCCCCCCCCCCCCCCCCCCCCCCCCCCCCACCGGACCTGGAACAGGTTCATGTGGGGATTGGCATAGTCCAGGGCAACCACCAGCCTGCGGGGAATGGAGGTGGTGGATGAAGAGGCAGAGAGAAGCAGCAGTTCCCCGGCTCGCGCCGCGGCAGCACGCCATCCCCAGGCTCGCGTGACGGAGCGGGCGCCCGCTGCCAGCAGCCAGCGCCGGGCCTCGCCTCCCTCCATCGCCCCCGCCTGCACGCGGCGCGGCACTCACCCCAGGCTCACGCGGTTCTCATCCCAGTGGTAGACCCAGGAGCCGCCGTACACGTCCCAGGGCAGCGGCCAGCCCACGCCGTGCCAGACTGTGCCGGGGCGGTGCTTCTCGGGCGCCACCTCCCACACCTCCTTGATTCCCAGAGCGTACGTCTGCGGGGGGGGGAGGGCAGCGGAGGAGGGGGCGCGCGCGGGTGGGAGGGAGAGGCGCCAAAGGCGAGCGCCCTGCCCCGCTGACCCCCGGCGGCGCGAGCCTTGCAGCAGCACGTGCCCCTCCGGTCTCCGCCGACGCCGCAGACCGCGCCTCCGCACCGGCGGGGCCGCGCCCGCGCGCTGCCGCAGGCCAAAGCGCTGGATCGCCTCCTCGCTCAGCGAGCCGCGGCAGCCCTCGGCCAGCAGCGTGGCCCGCGCGCGCAGGGCCATGCCCCGCTGGAAGCTGGACTTGCGGCGGCCGTCGCGCGCCACCCCGACGTCGTTGGTCTGCAGAGGGAAGACACCACCAGCAGGCCGGGAGCGCGCAGGCCAGGGCGAGGTCGGAGCGATGCCGCGCGCTCCGCGCGGCACCTCTGCCCTCGGCGGGCGCCCGCCGCGGCCCCGCCCGACCCAAAACCGACCCCGCTGCCCGCGTCCTCTCCCCCGGGTGCTCTCCCTTTACCCCCGCGCGCCTGCACGCCCTGGATGGCGGCGCCGTCGCGCGAGAGGAGGAGGTTGCTCCCTGCAAACCCGGGGTATATCTCCACCCCCAGCTCCTCCGCCTTGCTCCCCAGCCACCGCACCGTCTCGCTGTGTGTGGGGGGTAATGGGGAGGGTGGGTGGGTGGTGGTGGTGGTGTGTGTGTGCGGGGGGCAACGTGGCCGAGGGAGGCGGGCGAGGGGCAGGGAAGGCGCCCGCGCCCTGCGCCTTGCTGCCCCGCCCGTCCGCGAGCGCAGCCCCGCGCGCGCGGCGGCGACGGCAGCACGCCTGCGCTGGGGCGCAGCCGCAGCCAGAGGGCCTGGCCAGGCCAGGCCAGGCCCGGCGCAGAACACGCGATCAGGGCATCGGAACTGCACCTCAGGCTGATTACGTAGTTGCCCTTGTTGCGCATCTGCGGCGGCGTGGGCAGCCGCACCGCCCGCCGCCTCGAGAAGAAGTAGAACCTGTCGGCCGAGGCGGGGAACTGCCGCGGAGCGGGGCGGCGACAGACGGCAAGGCGGCCAACGTGAGAAGAAAACTGATGGCTCGGCAGTCGCACCCAGCTGCAACGGCCGCAACGCTCTGCGTGTGCAGGTCCCATCGGCAGCGCGCGCCCCCGCCGCACGTGCAGCCCCGCGGCAGGCGCTCGCCCTCCCCCGCAGCGGCTCCCGCGGGCGGGCAGGCAGGCTTGATTGCTTGCACCTTGATGGGGCAGTCGGGGTCGTTGCGCCAGTCTGGCAACAGCTCGTCGAGCGCGCGCGGCTCGAGCACGTTGCCGCTGAGTGTGTGCGCCCCCACCTCCGCGCCCTTCTCCAGCACGCACACGCTGACCTCGGACCCCTTCTCCGCTGCCAGCTGTCGGGAAGGGGAACGGCGTTGGGAGGGCGGCGCTGCTGAAGGGAGCGAGAGGCGGCCACGCCGGCCCCCGACACACCGCCCGCCCGCGCCCGCCCGCTGTGCGCGGCGGCGAACCCAAGCCGCTCCGGCGTGAGCGCGCTTTTCACAAGCCCATTCTCGATAGGAGCATTCACCTGCTTTAACCTGATCGCGGCTGCGAGACCTGCAGGCCCAGCTCCGACGATGCACACGTCAAATAGCCCTCCATCCTCTGTCGACATCCACCTCCTAGCTGCCTGGAGCGCAGGCACTCGCGCCCAGTGCGCTGAGCGGGCTGCCAACGCAAGCGCCATGTCGAGAGCTCTCCTCCCCCCCCCCTGCCAGCTCAATTATGGTCTCAATCAGAGCGCAATCACAGCACAAACTGATCACTTGGTTTGGAGCCGCTTTTGGAGCCCCGGCGCCCTGTTGACGCCCTGAGACCGCCCCCAAGCCGGTGCTAGCTTGCGATTCCAGGGAGGGAGTGCCACAATTATCGTTGCGCGGCTCCGCACGGCGGCCCCGCGCCGTCACACCACCCGCCGCCGCCGCCGCTCGCGCGCGCTCGCCGCGCTCCCGGGGCACGGCGCGCCGCTCAGGCGGTGGCAGCCCACCGGAAGATGGGGTCGCCCAGCAGCTCCGCCAGCTGCTCGTTGAAGGGGCGGTAAAAGTCGGCCAGCAGCCGGCGCGTCTCCTCGTGCATCTCCGGCCGCGCGGCGTCGCAGCCGGGGACGTCGGGGTTGGCGCGGTGCCCGCGGTTGGCCGTGGCGGCCGCCGCGGCGTCCAGCGCCTCTGCCGGCGGCACCGGCAGGCCCAGGAACGCCAGCACCCTGCGCAGGGCCTCGCGCTCGCCGCCGCTGCGGTACCGCTCAAACTGCAGGACCAGCAGCTGTGCGGCAGAGGGGGCGGCGGGCGGGGGGCTGGAGCAGAGCGAGCTGGGTGCCGGCGAGGGCAGCGGGCGTGGGAGAGGACGGAGCGCGCTCTCCGGCCTGCGCTCCCAAGGCCTCGGTGCGCGGGGGCGCGAGCGCGTGACATGCGCAGCGTGCGCGCGCGCGGGCCGCCGCCCGCCTCGGCTGTGCCGTCGCCGCCGGCCGCGCCTCGACCGCCACCCCACCTGCTCGCGGGGGTAGTGGCTGAGCCAGTCGGGCATGAAGGCGGCGTAGATGCCCTTGACCAGCTGCTGCGCGGGGCCGTAGTTGTGGACCTGGGGGTGGGGTGGGGTGGGGTGGGGGTGGGGGGGACGGAGCGTTGTTGCTGTTGAAAGGGAGGGTGTGCAGTCATCGGGAGAGCGCGAGCGCGGTGTTGTTGCTGTTTGAAAAGGACGGGCGCAGTGAGGGAGAGCGCGTCGCGGCAGTGTGGGCGAGGGAAAGCGACGGAGGCCAGATTCGGTCGGCTGCCGGAGGAGGCAGGAGGGCGTGAACGAGGCGCGGCGCGAGAGCGCGCAGGCGCGCGGCGCCCCCGCGCACCGCGCACTGCCGCAGGTTGCTGCTCTCCAGGCACCGCCAGAGCAGCTTTACTTGGTCCTGCATTGGATGCATTGGATGCATCGGAGGGCGGGACAGACGCGGAAACAAGTTGCCCCTCGGGGGCGCCAGCGCGCATCGGCGGGCGCGCGCGGCGCGAGGCAGGGCCGTGCCTTGCCGACGCGCGCAGCGCGCCGCCCCTCCCCTCCTCCCGCTCGCTCCCCGGCGCGCCGCCCCCCCGGCGCACCTGCGCAAAGCGGTGGAAGCCCTCTGCGCTCATGCCATACCCCTTGTAGATGTTGTACAGGCAGCCGTAGTACCAGAAGGCTGCAGCCACCGGCGCGGGGGGGGGGGGGGGGGGGGCCCGCGGGGGGGGCGGGGGGGCCCCCCAAGGCCCCCCCCCGCCCCCCTTTCCCCCCGCGGCCCCCCCCCCCCCCGCCCGCCCCGC
>PCFQ01000079.1:3741138-3761093 GCA_003063905.1 Chlorella sp. A99 | reverse complement strand
GGGGGGGGGGGGGGGGGGACGTGGGCGGGGGCAACGCGAGTCAAGAGCGCGCGTGAGCGGCAGGGCCAGCGGAGACGCGAGCGTGCAGGCGGAGGGCGCGGACCGGGGCGGCTGGCGGCAGGCCAGGAGGGCTGGGTGCTGGTTGGGTGGGGGCGCTTTGCCCTGCGCCTGTGCGCGGGGCGCGGACCCACCAGGTTCACCTGTCCTCCTGGGTTATGGGCCTGACGTCGGCGTAAAAGCCGGGGACCGCGACCGAGCCGTTGGGGAAGTGCAGGGAGGCGAGGATCTGGGCCAGCGCCTGCACAGGGCAGCGAGGGGGGCGCCGAGCGGCGGCTGCGTTTGGGCCGCCGGCAGCAGCGGCCATGCAGAGCGGGCTGTGCGGGGCAGGGTTGCCCTGTGGCGGTGCGTGACGCTGCCACTCCCTGTTCCAGCCCACGCGTCCCCACCGCGCTGGCACACCGCTGCACGCACCCTCCCCTCTCTGGCCCCCGCACCCGGATCGGGTTCTGCACGGCGCCGCCCGCCAGGCCAGAGTGCACGTCGGTGCCCAGGGCGGTGACCTCAATCTCGGCCGCCACGGCGCCCCGCATGCCGAGCACCACCCCCGGGGACTTCGGCCCCAGCTGGCTCCCGTCGGCCGAAACCACAAAGTCGCCGCGCAGCAGCTCGGCGTGGGCGGTCAGGAACGGCTCTGGACGCAGGTGCGAGGGGGCCAGGGAGGCACGGTGGGCCCAGCGGTGGCGGCGAGCGGGGCAAGGCGCACGCGCGCGCGCAAGGGGTGCAGCTCCGGGCCGAGGGGCGCAGGCCAGGGGCGCAGCGCCGCATGCACTCGCGGCCCCCCAAGCCCCCCACAGACGGCGCTGGGGGCGCCCGCGCACCGAGGAAGGGCGAGCCGATCTCCTCCTCGCCCTCCAGCACGAATTTGAGGTTCATTGGCAGGCGCCCCGTGGCCGCCAGCACCGCCTCGGCCGCCTGCAGATTCGTGTGCCGCGGCGCGCGCCGTGCTGCTCACGCTCCCGGCAGCTGGCAGCGCCCAGCAGCCAGCTGGCATTCGCCTGCCGGCAGTGCGGCATGCGCCAGCTGGCAGTGTGGCACGCGCCAGCTGGCAGTGCGGCAGCAGTTGGCTGCCCACCCCCCGTTTGCGCCCACCTGGATTGGCGGCAGCAGGTTGCCTTTGTCGTCGTCGGCACCCCGCGCCCAGATGTGGCCCTCGCGCACGTCGGGCTCAAAGGGCGGCGTCGTCCACAGCTCCAGCGGGTCGGCCGGCTGCACGTCGTAGTGGCCTGCGGCGGGGCCGTTTGACAGCGTGGGAGGGGGTGGGAGGGGGGCGGAATGGAGGTCGCACTGGCGCGAGTGCGTGAGCGAGCGCGGCAGAGAGGCGGGGAGGGACGAGGGGGTGCGCGGGCGCGAGGGCTGGCGCTGCTCTCCCCCCGCCCCGCCCGTTCAGGCATGCCACCACGGCGTGCCCTCCCCGCTTTTCTGCGCAACCTCTTCCGCACGCCGCCGCGCCGCCCACCGTAGATGAGCGCGGTAGGCGCGCCCTCTGCGCGCAGCCAGTTGGCGTACACGACCGGCCGCGGGCCCGTCGTGTTGAGCAGCCGCACGTTCTCCAGCCCTGCAGGTGTTTGGTCGCATGGGCAGGCAGCGCGTTGCCATTGGGGGCAGGTGCGCGCAAGCCCATGCGTCCCCCAGCAGCAGCAGCCTTCCACGTCCTGCAGCGGCAGCAGCATCAGCAGCCCCAGCGCCGCCGCACCTGCGCGCTCAAGGCGGGCCACCAGCCAGCCTGCCGCGGCGGCGATGTCGGGCAGGTGCTCGGGCAGCGCCGACACCGTGGGAAAGCGCAGCAGCTGCAGCGCATCGTCCAGATAGGCCTCCGTCCGTGTCTGCAGGAGCGCCAGCGCGGCAGACACGCCTGCACGTGGGTGAAGGTGCGGCCGCAAGGGTGCGGTGCCTCAATCGGCCTGAGGGCATGTTTCAATGGGGCAGCAGAGGTGGAGGGCAGCAGAGGTGGAGATGGTGGGTGGGTTTCGCAACGCGGGGCAAGGTGGCCCTCGCGGGGCAGGCGGGCGGGCGGGCGGGCACGACGGTGGGTAATCTAACAAAAGCTGATTGGTTTGGACGTCCTGGCATCCTCAGAGGTCCCTGCAGCCCACGATCGGTCTCATTAGCGACGCACCAGGTGGGTCTTGCTCGTCTCTTGCTGAAACGAGCGCTATGAGCACGAGAATAAGCGCAAATCGGCAGGCCATCATTGTTAGAAACGTGCAGGCTGTGTGACTGTGCGAATTGCGACGGGTTGAGAGGGTTAAGAGGGGTTCTTTCGTTTTGCGCCAATCTATTCAGCTGGATCGACAGTGGATTGCTGACTTTTCGATCCAATAGATGGCAAACGACTGAGCATTATAAGGGTGGGCGGCGACGCCGCGGCGGGGTGCGGCAGCCTGCCGCACGCGGCGCGTCTCCTTAGTCCTTAGGGACCGCGCCTGCCGCAGTGGCGGCCACGCGCAGCTGCTGGCGCGAGGCGGGGACGGCGGCTGCGTGGCCGCGCTGCTGTAGTGGGCGCGGCGCGTGGCGGTGGCGCCAGCAGCGCAGCCTGTGGAGGAGCAGAGACACACGTGGCGGCCGCCGCGTTTGGGCTGGCAGGGTCACCTAAAAAAAAAAAACGCATCTCGCAGGAGATCAGGCGGCGCAGGCTTTGCAGGCACTGGAGTGGCTCTCTGACAATGCTCTGTGAGGTGGCCCAACGGTGCACTCTCACACGCCGGACGCGACGCTGGGGAGGCCGTTGCTTCGGCCGACGCTGGTCTTTCCTGTGCGCCTTATTTTACAGACAGTCTTTGACCCTCTGTGACCCCCCCTTCAACGCTCGTGCAGTCGACCAGCAGTCGCAACCAGAGTGCCGCAGTCAGCTCAACCCTCTCACCAGCCCTCCCGCCTTTGTCAGCCCCGCCCCCCGCCCGGCTTCGCCCCACCCCCCTCTCACGCCCACTCCCCCGTCTCCACCGGCGCCGTCTCGATGCCGACTTCCTCGGCTTTCACCTGCGCCAGCGACATCCGCCCAGCACGCCAGTCAACGCCCAGCCCATCAACGCACAGCCCAGACAACCCAAGGTCCCTAGCGCAGCCTACCCCCCCACCCTACCCCACCCCACCCCCACCCACCCACCCACCCACCTCCTCCTTCAACCGGCCCAGCAGCTCCTCTTCGTCCGACTCTGGGCCGCCAAACTGCTCCTCCGCCACCTCGCCCACCACGGAGCCCTTGGCCTCGCCTGCGAAGGCGCGGCAAAAGGGATGGAGGAAAAGCGGGCGGCCAGGGGAACGCCCCGGGCTCAGCGCAGGGCTGCGCAACAGGGCGCCGCAGGCTTTCGGCCGGGGCGGCAGGCCACGAGCGCGTAAGGAAGCGGGCAGGCAGGCTGGCGCGGCGCGGCGCCGGCGACTCGCCCAGCTCCGCGCCCGGCTCCTCGGCCGCGCCGACCAGCAGGAACTCGGCGCGCTCAAATTCCAGCAGCTGGGGATCGCGAGCCGGGATCCAGGCGTAGCCCTGCGGGGCGGTTGGGGTGGGGGTGGGCGGGTGGTGGTCTGGGGGCGGTCGAGCGGTGGGCGGCGGGAGGGGTGGTTTGGTGGGATCGCGCAATGGAGGGGAGCGCGAGGGCAGGCAGCGGAGGCGCCACCCCGCTGTGTTGCTTGCTGGCTGGGGTGCGCCACACGCGGCACTCAGCCGAGCAGGCGGAGGCGCGCGTCCGGCGCCCAGGCGTGCCCCTGCGGCAGCCCGGTGGCTGCTTTTCGGCACCGCACCTTGAACTCCCGCGCCTTGTCCTCAGTGAACTCCGCCTTGTGCTCCAGGCCCTGCCCCGGGGCGCCGACGTTGGCCGGGTTCTGCAGAAGGGAGGGCGAGGGGCCGGCGAGGGTTGTTGTGGGGCCCTAAGGGGGCCCCACAACAAAGGCGGCATGGCGCGAGCGCGCGGCGGCCCCGCCCCGCCGCCCCGCCGCTCCGCCGCTCCGCCGCTCCGCCCCCGCAGGCTGCAGGGCCGCCGGCGGCAGGCGAGCCCCCTCGGGCCCCCTCGGGCTGCATCCTTCAGCGGCAGGCGAGCCCCCTCGGGCCTGCTGCATCCCTCAGCGGCAGGCGAGCCCCCTCGGGACTGCTGCATCCCCCAGCAGCAGGCGAGCCGCCCCAGGCTGCATCCCTTGCCTTGACAGTCAGCACGTAGGACCCGGACTTGCGGATCTCAAACTCCTCCTGCACCTCCCCCGGCTGCCGCGGCGGCGGTGGAGGTGGGCGGGCGGGCGGGCGGGTGAGGTGAGCAAGGAAGGCGGGAGGGGAGAGGGCGGCCAGGAAGCAAGCTCTTCCCCTGCCAGCCTCGGCCCGGCCCGCCCCGCTCCCCCGCCGCTGTGGGCTTCAGCCGCCCCTGCATGATTTCATAATTGAATTGTTGTCGAGCTTGTTGCACAGCACCCACCTCTGCAGGCACCTCCAGCTGGTAGACCAGGTTGGTGCCCCCCTTGTGCTCCTGAATCACATAGGCGCCCTGGCCCAGCGCCCGGGCTGCGCAGGGCGGCGCAGAGCGACAGCGCTCGTTGGGTGCCAGCCGATGCAGGCGCGGCGGCGCGTGCACGGCCTCCCTTCCCCCCAGCGGCGCGCTGGCCCGCGCGCCGCACGGCCACGCGCGCGAGCCGCAAGCCACAGATCACCTCTCTTCCCCCTCTTCCCCGCCGTCCTCGCCACCACACCTGGCGCCAGGTGGCGCGTGCCCCGCGTCTTGGTCTCGTACTGCTCCGCCCCCAGCCCCGCAGTCAGCTCGGCAACGCTGTCGGCCGAGGCCTGGCGCAGCAGGGGAGGCCGCCCAACGGCCATAGCGTGGCAGGGAGCAGGGGGGAGCACAGGAAGAAGCAGTTGGGTCGGTGATGGATGGGGCCTGGGCATGCCGCCGGCCTGCCGCCACCGCCACGCCAGGGTGCCGACAGCCACACCTGGATGAAGCCGAAGAAGCGCTCGTGCTTTGCGGGCGACGGCAGCCGCTTCTTGCCGATGACCGCCAACCTGCAAGGGGGAGCAGCTGGGCGCGACTTGGACAGAGGCCCGCGCGCGGGCAGGGGATGCGCGGCCGCAGGGGGCCGCAGGCCGCCCAGGCGCGGCCCTGCCCGCCTCTGCCCGCCGCCGCCGCCGCGCTTCCAGTCCCCCTCCGCGCTCCTCTGCAAAGCCGCACCTGGGCTTGACCCTGGCCTTGCTCGGAGCGAGCAGCATGAAGAAGCGCTGCACCTGGTCCAGGCTGCCCGCCTCCTGCAGGCCCACCTGCGGAAAAGGTGGGCGTGTGGCAGAGGCGGCGCTGGCGTCAAAAGCGCAGGGGCCGCGGTGCGGCGGCAGCGGCGCAGACTCGGCTCGGATGCGCGCTCCTCCATCCGCCAGGCCGAACGCGCTCCCCTTCAGTCTCACCTTTGGCCGATAAAAGAAAGAAATCTTGCCCTCCTCAACGACGCCCTCCTTGCCCCCGGCGCCCTCTCCTGCCGCTGGCTTGCCGCTGCCCTCCTCTGCCGCCTGCTCGCCGCCGCGCGACCCTCCCGCCGCGGTCTCGCCCGCCCGCGCCTCTGCCGCCGCCGCTTTCTGGCCTCCCTCCTGCGCCTCTCGAGGCGCCAGCTCCTCTGGCTCGGCAGCAAGAACAGGCACCCCTGGCTCCTTTCCCTCCTCCTGCTGGGCCGCCGGCCCTGCCTGCTGCTCTGGCGACGCGCCCTGCTCTTCCTCTTCAATGGCGCGCTCACCCTTGCCGCCTGCCGCGCCGCCGGCGGGCAGCTCCTGCTCTGGCTCCTCGCCTGGCGCTGCTTCCTCTACCGCCAGCGCTGCTCCGCCCTCCGCCTCCTTGCCAGGGTGTGCTTCGGCCGTGGACTCGTGCCCTGTGGGCAAGGAAGGCACGCCGGCCGTCGGACTCTAGGCAGCGCATGATCTGTGCTCCGCATGCTGACTGCAGCACCTCTCCAATTGCAACCCCTGCTCCCACCTGCCGACGCCTTGCGCGGCCTCTTGGTCTGGGGCTGACCCGTCTCTGGCTGGCCCTCCTCCCGCTCGCCAGCTGTACCGCCGCCACTCGACTCGACCTCGCCTGCTCCACCCTCCGCCTCGTGGTCTGTGCTTGCCGCCTCGCCCTCGGTGCCCTCCCCCAGAGCGTCTGACGGCTCTGGGTGCTCCTCCACAGCCTCGGGCGGCGGCTGGCGCTTGGCGCTTGGTGCCTTGCGCTTCCGCCCACCAATCGCCCGCGGGGCGGGGGGCGCCCGCGTGCGCAGGCCGCTGCGCGTGGTCACCATGGGGGGTAGCTGAATTGATCGAGAGAATGCATTGTAGTTTGCAATATGGCAAACTGGCGGCCTAGCCGCTTCGGACAGCGGACGCCAGCGAGGACAGCCGCCGCGCCGACTCCAGTTTGCGCTGTAGCCTTGTCTCAGCCAGAGATCCCTGCATTCGAGCCTTGACTCGAGCCTCGACTCGCGAGACGGTGCTTTGGAAGCAATGCTGCGCGCGGTCGCCCAGCGCGCGGTGGGTTTGCAGGTGGGACCAACGCACGCCATATTGCGAGCGCAATAGGGCACTGGGACCGCATACGTGAGCTTGGGTCGCAGCGAACTGGAGCGCCCAATCGCCGCCGCGTCGCCCTCCGCGCTCCCGCCAACAGGGGTGGTGCGGTGCCTCCGTCCGAGCCGGGGCCATCCAGGCCCGCGGCGCCGTCACCGAAATAACTCACCACTACGACAAGGAGCATGTGCTCCTGACCGAGCAGCAGCAGAGCGAGGTGGAGTGGGGTCCGGGCGGCCGTCCAGGGGGCCGACGATCGCAGCCAGGAGATGGGGAGCAGCTCGACGAGCAGGAACCGTGCAGGCCGGCACCAGCTGAGTGGATCCACTCTGAGCGGCGCCGTACCGCCCGCTAGCAGGAATTGCGCGGGCGGCACGGCGTCGCTCACCGTCGCCCAGCTAACGCAGGGCCGTGTGACGCTTCCTGCTAGTCGTGGGGTCCCCCATCCTCTCATGATCTCAAGAGGATGTAGCCGCTGCAGCACGTAGACCAGGGAGGACGTTGCGCAGCCTGCCTCCCCTTGCTTTCCACCTCGCCCTGCAGTTCCAGGAGCGCATCCGGGAGGCAGAGGTCGAGGGGCACCCCATCCCCTGCAAGAAGCCGGTGTGGGACTCGTGCGCTGCTGGGTGCTGGGTAGCTCGGTGCCGGGTGGCACGGCACGGCCGGGCAACGCGCCGGTTTGACGAGCACCGCGGCGGGCTGCTGTCTTGCGCCCGCGCCGGCCCCAGGCTCGGCTTGCCCGCCCCCGCGCCAGCCCCGCCCACCTCTCTGGGCCTCCGCCCTTGCTGCCCTGCCAGGAAAAGCTGTTTGGCATCTTCAGCGAGGAGACCATGGCGGACACGATAGTGCGCGAGACGCTGGAGGCACGGCAGGCGAGGCGCGCGCACTGCAGGGCGCTGGGTCCAGCAGGCCGCCCCGCATTGCGTGCGGGCAGGGTGGCAGCTGCAGACACGAGGGGACGCGCCTCCCCCGTGCAGGCGGCGGACGCGGAGCTGTGCCAGCCGCGGAAGAAGCCCCTGCTCTGCCGCGAGATTCACGTGCACGGTGGGGCGAGGGCGGGGGGCCGTCGAGTCGAGCGCCACAGGCCATATGGCCCAGCGAGCGCCGCACGGCTCAGTGCCCTGCAGGGCGCCGGGAGCAGCACGTGCCCTGGCGTCGCCGAGCGTAGCGCGGCGTGTGCTGCTGCTCCGTGCAGACGTGTGCTGCGGCGGAGATGAGGCGGACGACCAGTGGGAGCCCCACTCAGAGAGCGGCTGAGGAGGGAGAGGCGATGAGTGGGTCGCGGGGATGGGCGACGCTTGGACCGCAGGCTGCGTCTTTTGTGTTCAGGCTCTGCCCTCGTCCAAGCCCCTTGGCTTGGATGCGATCGCATGCTGGAGGCCTGGCACCCTGTTGCAACTGCAAAGGGAGGCTGTTCCAGTGGAGCTCTCGGTGCTTGCACTGCACTCCTGCCCATGTCGCCTGCTGTCTCTGCCTGCCTGCTGTGTTTTCTCGTCGGTAACGCCGGTCCTGCTTCACCCCCTCCCTGCCGCCGGCGCGGAGCCACCGTCGGAAGCACTTCCAAGGGGAGCGCGCCACTGCGCGGCCGCTGCGCTCCCTCGCGCCGCGGCCCCGCCCGCGCTCCCTCGCCGCAGCCCTGCAGCGGTCACTCCTTCTTGAGCACGAGGCCCACGGGGCAGTGGTCGCTGCCGGCGACGGCGGGGAGGTGGTAGGCGTCGTGGAGCCGCCCGCCCTCGGCCAGGGCGCTCGAAACCAGGAAGAAGTCGAGGCGCCAGCCCTTGTTGGAGGCCCTGCGAGGGAGGGGCGGCGCGGGCGTGGGGCGCGCGAACGGGGCAGGGCGGGGCCACCACACAGCGGGCTGGGGCACTGCGCTCGACAGACGCATCAGGGCCAGACCTGGCGTTCGAGCGGAAGCTCCAGTAGCTGCGGTGGCAGGGCAGCGCACGAGGAGGGGTGATGCCCCCGCACGGCCGTGCCGCCACCCCGGGCTGCGCGCCTCCCCCTCCCCCTGCAGTCGCTCCCCCCCTCTCGCCTCTCCCCTCCCCCCTCCCCCTCGTCTCGGGGCGCTGCCCGCAGCGCGCGTGCCCCCTTGAGATCGGCCCCGCGCCTCACGTGTATCCCACGACGCCGGGGTGCCGGCGCCGAAAGGCGTCCACGAGCCCGCACTCGCCCAGCAGCAGGCGGGCGAAGCTGTCGCGCTCCTCCTGGGTGAAGCCGGCGCTGCGGGGACCGGGCGGCGGCCGAGGGGCCGAGGGGAGAGGGGCCGAGGGGACAGGGTGAGGCGCGGGCGCGGCGGCGCGCAGCAGCACGCGGGGCCCTTCCTCATCCTGCGCTGCGCTGCGGTCTGCGCCCGCGTGCGTGCCGCGCCCCCGCCTCCACGCGCGGCCCCCGCCGGCCTGCGCAGGTTGCGCTTGGGGTCGTGGATGTCGATCTCCTGGGGCGCGCAGTTGAGGTCGCCTGTGGGGCGGCGCGGGGCAGCGAGGGCGGGGGGGGGGGGGGGCGAGGGTCGGCGCCGCCGCCCCGTCCCCCGCGGGAGCCTGCCAGCCGGCGCGCCTGCCAGCCGGCGCGACTCGCGCGCGCTTTCCCCTAGGCCGCGCGGCCATGTGCTCGCCCGTCAGCACCACCGGCTTATTCTGCTCCAGCTGCTTGATGAAGGCGGCCAGCGCTGGCAGCACAGGTCGCGACACGGAGGAGCAGGGGGGCGTGAGCAGGGAGGGACGAGGTGGGGGCAGCCAGGTGACGGGGCGCAGCATGCGGCGCCGCCCTGCCCACAGCACGCGCCGGCTCTGCCCCGCTGCCTGCTCCTAGTCTGCTGCAACGCACCGGGGTCCCAGCTCCCCACCCTGTAGTCCAGCCGCTTCAGCCCGTCGCCGCTGCAGGTGCAAAGGGTGTGAGAGAGGGGGGGTGGAGGTGGGCGAGGCGCCTGCCTGCGCCCGCGCGCACGCGCCCCGGCGCCGCCTCGCGCCGCGACCCGCCCTGCGTCCCAGCGCGCCGCCCGGCCCGCGCCTGTTGGGGACATATGTGTTGACGACGTAGCAGCGTTCGTACTCTGCGGCGATGAGGCGTCCCTCGCCATCGTGGTCCCTTACGTCGAGCCCCTTGGCAACCGACAGCGGTGCGGCGCGCGAGAGCACGGCCACGCCGCTGTAGCCCTTCTTGTCGGTGCTGCAGGGGTGGTGGCGGCGGTGGTTGTGTGTGTGTGTTTGTGTGTGTGGTGGTGGAGAGAGAGCGCGGCGGGGCGGGCGCGGCGGGTCAAGTCGCCCCTGCGCGCGTGCGCTGCATCCCCCTCCAACTTCAACTTCAACCCGGCGCGCCTGCAGTTCCAGGCCGCGTGCCAGCCCTTGAGCCCCAGCTGCTCGGTGACCGCGCCGCAGTGGTCCGTCTGCAGCTTGTGCTCCTGCAGAGTGGGCGGGAAGGAGAACATGAACAAACATCAAAACGAGCGTCATTGCGGGCGCCTGGCCGCCGCCTGACCGAGCGGCATCCGAACGCCCGGGCGCCTGGTGCCCCGCGCGGCGCGGCGCATGTCCGGGCAGCCGGCGCCCGGCGCCGCCTGCCTGCAGGCACAGAACGTCGGGCTGCTCTTCCTCCACCAGCCGGCTGATGGCCTGCGGGTCCTTCTTCAGCAGTGCTCGCAGGCCAGCCACGTTCCTGGGTGGGCAGGTGGGAGGGGCAAACGGGGGAGCTCTGCTCGTGGAGCGCGCGAGGGCGCGCCCGCTGCACAGCGTGCCAGTCTATCGCCGCAACCAGCGGCACCCGAGCGCTCACCAAGACAGCACCTTGAAAGCCTGCCCCGCGGCAAGGGGCGGCGGCCGCATGCTGGCATCGTACACCGGCCCCGGCGGCGACTTGGGCGCCGCGGCAGCGGCCTTGCCCCTGCCCCTCCCCTTGGCCGCCGGCTTGGCGGCGGGCGGCGCCCCGCCGGCCTCTGCAGCAGCCGGAGCGCCTGCCGCCGCTGCCTTGGCCGGCGTGCGCCGCTGCCGGCGTTTGCTGGGCGAAGCAGCGGCCTGCTCCCCTGCAGCCTGAGCATCTGGCGCAGCAGCGGGGGAAGTGGATGCCTTCCGCTTGGGAGCCCTGCAAGGGACAAGGAAGGCGCGCCGCCGAAAGAGCGGGTATGCGGCATGTGACAGCGGCGGGCGGGCGGCGGGCGGGCGGCGGGTTCGGCAAGCGCCTCTCACATGGCGGTCGCGCGCGATGGGAGGAGGGCCACGGCTCCCCTGGGGTGCCGCAGAGCTGTGCAAAGGCCGCGCAGGGCCCACAACATGCAGCGAACAGATGAGTTTTGAGCTCGATTGCCAATCCGCAATAGCGCAGGTGCTCCTGTGGATGCAGCGATGAGAGAGGGAGAGTGGCGCAAGGATTACACTGCCCGCCGCTCCCGCCACAAGAGGTGGCGGCGTGTCGGCGGTAGCGCGTTGGTGCCGCCTCTACCACACCTCGCCCCTCCTATCACTTTGTCTCAGCAATTTGTTCGCACCGCGACACCAGCAAAGCTCGTTGCAGGGCTGCAGCGCCAGGCGATTGCAGGAGGCGCCAGGCGGTGGGGGCAAGCCGTGGTTGCGCATCTGCCCGCATTGTCTGCCCTAAGGAGTCCCTGTCATGCTCTGCCTGTATGCTGCGGGATCCTACTGCTCGTGTGGTCATGAGACATGTGTTGCGTCGTGGCAGCCGCTGCGGGCGGGTGGCGTGCGGGAGATCAGACCTGAAGCTTTTCCCACAAACGCCCTTGTTGTTCTCGCTCCCACTGCATTCCTAACGTCGCAGGAGATCGTCAGGAGCACCAAAAAACCAAGCAGCGCGATGGAGGAGAACGGCAACGCCAACGGGGAGGAGCAGCAAGGCGAGGAGGCAACTGGCATGGCGATGCGAACCCGATGGGAGCGAGAGGAGCTGCCGGCCTCCCCCTTCGCAGGGCCCCTGCCAGGCGCCCATCTCCTCTCCATCCCCGAGGTCCTGCTCCTGTTGGACGCTCAAATGGCCAAGCGCAAGACGCAGGATCCGGAGTTCGCGCCCAACCCCATGATGGAGTCTGCCGCCGACTACGCCCGCCGCACCACCATGAACGCCTCCCCTAGCCTCGAGACCATCCAGAAGATGCGCGAGTGAGGCTGCTGGGTGTGGGGGAGAGCAGGGGCATCCGTGTGCGCGAAGAGGAAGTGGGAGTGGCGAGCTGATGCCGCATGGCGCCGCCGCCAGCCGGGCTGCCGCCCTGCGACACTGCGGCATGGCAGGCCCGGCTGGGCGTCAGCCCTGCTACTGGCCGGCACGCTTGGGTGCGCTGGCTCAGGCTCATCCATGGGCAACCCCACAGGATTTTGATTGGGCACCATCAGTTCACACCCAGCGAGGCGGTGGCGGTGATCAACCTCTCAATCGGCACCGCCGACGAGGCGCGCAAGCTCATCCCCACGCTCGGCGTGAGGAGCGGGCGCCGCCGCACGGGTCGCGCCGCGCGGCGCTCGGAGCGGGCGCCGCGCGGTGGGTCGCGCCGGCATCGACCGGGCCGGGGGCAGCCTGTCGCTGCGCGGTGCCGCCCGCCCACTGGATCTCCCCTCTGCCCTCGCATCTCTCGCCTTGCTTGCAGAGCAGCGAGCGGTTTACGGATGAGGAGCTGGAGCGCATCCTTGCAGAGGTGGCGACGTTCCGGGAGCTAGCCTGAGGGCGTGAAGGCCGCGTGATGACCACGGCTCGCTCAATGGAGGCTGCTGTGATGTCCCCACCCCTGCCCTGGTGGCAGGCCGACAGCCTTGTCCGCTTTGTTGTTCGTCACTGCCGTCAGTCTGTGACTATGGCGCCAGTTTCTCTTCTGCACTCCTGCTGCTGCTGCTGCTGCTGCCGCTCACTGCTTCGCTCGCTCGTCCGCTGACCTGACTGCCGCTGCCTGTTGACCCCACCAGCACTGCTTTAGCTACCGCTGACTTGCTGTACTGTGCTCAGTAATCGCTCCAGCACTCTGCTGGCAGATGTCTTGCATTTGAGCGGGAAATGAGAGCGAAACACACAAGCTTAGTATTGGGATGCGCCACAGAACGCCAGGCTGTCGCAACTCCTTGGCTGCCAACCACCGCCGCACCCGGCCTGCCCGCCCAGGGCACCTCGCCGGGGTGCTGCGAGCTGTGCCAGCTGCCGTTGCTCCAGCCCCTGCTTCGGGCCGGGACGCATAGCTGCTCTTGCTGCGCGCCTCAGTGCTGCACACGCACCGGCGGCCGCGGCGCGTGCGCTGCCGCCTCTGCTGCTAGCCGCTGCTGCCGCACGATGTCTGTCTCCACCGATACCATGTGGCTAACCTGAAGGTGGCGCACGCGGGTCAGGCAAATCAGCGAGGGTGCACTGAAGGCTGCCGCATCTGCAACTCCCGCACGACGCCTGCCTCCCGCCGCCCGCCGCCCGCCCGCCTTGGCGCGCCTGCACCTCGAGGGGCCGCACCTTGTTGAGCGCGCCTCGGACGTTCGCTGTGTTGGGCAGCTGCAGCGTTTGTTGCCGCCAGCAGAAGCCGAGCGACTTGAGGATGCGGCAGTGGTGCTCTCGCGTGCCAGCGAAGCTCCGGCGCAGCGTGACGAACAACGAGTTCACTGGGGCCGCCATGCGGCTCAGGGTTGGCAAGTCCTCTGCTGTGCTGTGTGATGGCAAGGTGGCGTCTTCGACAGCTAATTGAAGCAGAGGAATGCAAACTGAGCAAGGAGGGCCCTGGTCCTTGCCTTGAAATCGATGAGATGAGTAGAGAAGAGCAGGAGCAACCGATCGCTCGCCATCGCCATTGTCGCGAATCCTGCAAGTGCTGCACCGCCAAATTCCGAAACTCTGCAGCACAGCAGCAATATGCAGGCTTGCGCGCTCGCCTCAGCGTCCATCTGCGGCCTTCCCCGCAGCATGAAGCCGTCTCGGCAAGTGCAGGACCAGCAGCGCAGCGCGTTTGTGTGGACGGGGCTGCCCGCCCGACGCTCGGTCCTACCCGCCGCCCGCGTGTTTGGCGGTGAGCGCCGCCGCTCGCAGCCCCAGCTCGCTCGCCCTGTTCTTGATTCCTGCTGCTTCTGCTAGTAGTCCCCTCCCCCATCGCGCTCCCTGCGCTCCTCGCCCCACACCGCCGCCGGTGCCGCCCCCGTCGACGCTTTGATGCCCACCCTGCCCCTGCTCCCCTCCTCTCGACTTCTCGGCAGGCCCGGGCCCCGAGAGCAACAGGAAGACGCTGAAGCGCGAGGAGGAGCCTGACGAGTGAGCGCGTCGGCGTCGGCGCCGGACGGCGCGCGCGTGCAGCCGAGCGCAGAGCGCGCGCCGCGCGGAGCGCCCCCAAGCCTGCTCTGGGCGAGGGGCGGGGCTCCCCCTTGCCTCGCCTGCCCCCATGTGGCCTCGCCTGCCCCCACTGCAGGTACTGGACCAGCAAGGGCGAGAGGGCGGGCAGCAACCCCATGAAGGACCCGCTTGCCTGGATCGGGGTGGGTGGGCGGGCGGCGGGCGGGGCTTGCTGCCACGGTGTTGGCACGGGCGGGCGCAGGGGTGCGGCGCGGAGCGGGGCGCAGCGTCCCGGAGGGGCGGCGGGGCTCGGCGGCGCGCCGCCGCCGGCCAGCGGGCCCGCCCGCCCTCTGCCGCCGACCGCCGCTCGCCGCCGCGCCTCCCCCCTGCCCCCGCCCGCCCGCAGCTGCTTGCGATCTTCGCCCCGTTCATCATCCTGGCGGTGGCCATCTCGTTTGGCCTTGTCGACCTGTCGGGCGGGCGGTGACGCGCGGCAGCGCGTCTGCGGCGTCAGCTGGCTGCCGCAGCCGGCCAAGGCTGCGGAACGACTTTCCCCAGCCGCTGATTTTGGATCGAGAGCTTCCGAGTGCATCATGTCTCTCCTCATAGTCCAAGCTGTTCCCTGCCCCCACCCTGGCTTTTTCCTTGCACCTTGACTGACAATGCCCTTGTATTGATTGCTATGATGTTACACTGCGATTGATTGTTACGCATGTTACACTGTGGGCACGAGCCGACTCACGCAAGGACGGATCCCAAGCGGTTTCACAGCGACTAATAGTCCGGCGCCAACCGGCACATAGACATGGTCACACGTGCGAGGATTCATGTGGGGGGGTGGGTCGTGTTTTGGCAGGAGGCCGCCTGGCATGTGCCGGCGGCCGCTCTTGTGGGGGGAGGGCATAGGCATGAGAAAATGGGCGGCGATCACCGCAACATAAAACCGGAGCTTCAAAAAGGAGCAAGAGCGCATAATGCTTCTTCGTCTTCTAGCGGGGCCCTGGGGCCCCATGAAAATGGCAGAGGGGTGACTGTCATGTGCAGGGGGCAATCGCAGACTGCAAACAAACTCAACAGGGGCAGGCAGGCGCGCTTAGTGATAGCAGCTCACGGCCTCGGCGGGCGCGGGGGGCCGCAGAGGCAAATGGGTGGGGGAGGGGGCGTCCTGGGCTTGGCGGCGGGGGTATGAGCGGCACGGGGGGCGACTCGACTCTAGCTCTCTCGTCTCTCGTCTAGGGAAAGGGACCATGTGGGGTGGATCAGACAAGTAGTTGCAGGGGCAGACGTGGCCGGCCGGACGCTGTCCAGCGCAGGGCGGTAGTCGCGAGGCCTGTCGTTGCACGAGGGTCCTGCAGCCGGGGGCGGGCCAGGGCCAAAGTGGCAAAAGCGCGGGCCGTCGTGCGGGCACTTGCGGGGCTGGCACGGCGCACGAGGGCCAGCCCAGCCGCCGCTGGGCCCGCGCATGTGCGCGCTCGCCTGTGCGGGTCTCTCTGTTGCGGCGCGTGCTCGCCGCGCGCTCACTCCAGGCCGGCCACCGGTGCCGGCGCGGGGCGCGCCGCAGGCGCCTCGGGGCCCGCGCCTGCGCCGCCGGCGCCCTGCTCGTCCACCAGCTTGCTGAAGATGGGGAGGCGGCGGGAGCTGCCCCCGGGCGTGGTGGGCGCCGCCATGCCGGTCTCCGACAGGCTGCGCCGCACGGCGCCGTCGCGCACCGCCTCGCCGCTGGGCGTTCCCGGCGCCGAGCCCAGCGCCGGCAGGCTGAGCGCGCTGCCGCCCGGCGTGCCCAGGCTGCCGCCCAGGCCGCCCCCCAGGCCGCCGCCCAGGCTGCCGCCCAGGCCCAGCGAGGGGGCGTGGGTGCCGATGGGCGCCAGGCCAGAGGGGACGAACGGCGCGGCCCGGGGGGAGATGGTCGGTGGCGCCGCCGCCGGCGCCAGCAGCGCGGCGGCGAGCGAGGCGGTGGCGGTGAGCCCGGCGGGGGCGCCGGCCGAGGTGGGGGGCAGCAGGCCCGCCAGCGCCAGCGCCGCGCTGGCGGGGGGCGGCGAGGGGAAGCGCGCCGGCGCGGGTGGGGTGGGGGGCGGGGTGCTGAAGCCGGCCTGGCCCTGCTCGCAGGGGGGAGGGTGGCGGTCGGCAGTCGGCGGTTTGACATTGAGCACTGCACCACACTCTGCCGCCCGCCACGCGACGGCTGGCTGCATGCAGTCTCAGCATGCAGGTCAAGTGTGCAGCTCCAAGACGCACCAGCACGGAGTCGAGGGCAGACGAGGCGGCCGGAGCGGCGGGGCCGGCGGCAGCGGCGCAGCCGACCTTGGGCGCGGCCGTGCCGCCCGCGCTGTGGATGAAGCGGCAGCGCATGCCGTAGGGGCAGATGCCGGTGGCGGCAAAGGTGCGGCAGACCTCGGTCTTGTACCTGTGGGAGAGGGGAGGGAGAGGAGGGGTGCGCGTGGGCAAGGGAGGGTGAGTGAATGGGGGCAGGGGCGCGTGCGCATGGCGCACAGAGCGGTCGAAGAGCGAGTGAGACCCCCTGGGTGATGGCCAGGCACCAGTCACCAACAGGGGATGGGCGGGCCGGCGCGGATTCACATGCAAAGTCGCTCACTTGGGGTGGCGCTGCACAGGCCTCATCTCCTCGCGCCCGTGGGCAAACTGGCACTTTGCGCCGTAGCTGCAGGCGGGGGCGGGGGAAGGGGGGAGGGTAGCTTGTTGGGGCGAGCTGCGTGGTGGAGAGGGCGAGAACGCGCGCGCGTGGCGCGGCGTGACGCGGGCGTGACGCGTGGTGAGCCCCTCACCGGCAGGACCCAGTCTCCTCCCAGCTGCGGCAGAGCTCAGTCTGCAGGCGTGGGGGGCGCGCAGGCGTGAGCAAGGAGGCATGGCAGGGCCCAACGGCCGGGAAATCATTGAAGGCGGCGGGCGGCGGCGGCGGGCGGCCAGCGGGCGGGTGCCAAAGCCGCCGCCCATACGTCGCGCCACCAGACGCGGCGCGGCGCGTGGCATGAGCAGGGAGCGCGGAGCACCGAAGGCCCGGGCTTGCCTTGTACAGCGGGTTGAGCAGGGGGCCGGTGCCGTGCATGCGGCCCCCGCCGGCACCGCCGGCGGGCGCCGCCGGCGCGGCCGCGGCGACGGCCGCCTGCTGCTGGAGCGCCTGCTTGAGTGCGAGCAGGTCGGCCACCTCGTGCACGGAGAGGCCCTGGGCAGCCAGCAGGTTGCTGAGGTTGAGGAGGGGCAGCAGCTGCTCGGCGGCCGCCGCCTGTGCGGCGAGCTGCTGCGCCTGCAGCACGGCCAGCTGTGGCTCCAGCGGGCCGAGCAGGGCGGCGGCCCCGCCGAGGGAGGCGCCCGCGCCGCCCGCGGCGGGGAAGCTGTCCAGCAGGCTGGGCTGGGGCTCCTGGAGGCCGCTGCCAGATAGGCCGGCGCCCAGGCCAAGGCCCAGCAGGTCCAGACCGGCGGTCTGGGCGGTCGGCTGGGTGCTCCGCACGGGCAGGAGGTCGAAGGGGGAGGCGTTGCTCCCGTTGGAGTGGCACAGAGGCATGGTGGCGAGCAGGGGAAGCAAGAGAGGAGTGAGCGCAATAGAGAGAGAGCAAGTAATAACAGGGCGAGGGGGGCGTCATTGGAGAGTGAGGTGTCTGACCGATTCTTGGACGAATCCATGTCCTTCGTGCAAGCTTCTCCGACGTCTGCTCGAACTCCCTGGCCTCAGAGCGCATTCCTAGACCCTCGGCAGGGTGGTGGAGCAGCGCAGGTATGAGCAGAGTGCGTCGTCGCCCGCCAACTGCCCGTCAACTGCGGTGCTGCATGCGATCGCTGCTGTCTCTCCTCTGCGCCCTGGCATCGTGCTGATGGCGAGCAGGAGGTTGCTGCTAAAAAAGCTGCTGCTGGGGCTGGGCCGCTGCTGCAGCTGCTACCGGCTGCGCGCCACCCGGGTTGCACAACGATGCGTTGTTGCAGCAGCGGAATGTTACAGGTCACACTGCTGGGTTCAGTGTGCGGCAGGCCAATGTTTGCAGAGTGGCCAGAGAGTGTGCAGAGGGCGGAGCGCGGAGCGGAGGAGAGCAGAACAGATCAAATGCAATCAATCCGATTGGGCAGAAATTGTCTTCATGTTTGTGCATGTCTGCGTGTGCAGGCGCGCGCGGGGCGCTCACGCCAGCGGCGGTAGCTGGAGCTGCCCGCTGTCAAGCCTCTCGATCAACCCCGGGCCCTCGCTGCCCGTCGCCTGCTCGGAGCTCACGCGCCGGTAGCCCGCCGGCAGCTGGGGCGGGGCGAGCGGGGGCGCGGGGGCGCGGGGGCGAGCGGGGTAGGGGGGCCAGATGGCAGGCGGAGGGTCGGGGGAGGGATCGGGGCAAGGGGGGGTGAGCGGAGAGGCCAAGAGGCGGAGGGTTGAGGTCGCCCCCCGCGGGGCAGGCAGCGCCGCGCAGGCGCGGAGAAGCAGCGCACCTCGAAGAAGGCGGGCTGGCGCGCGGCGTCGGCGGGGCCCAGCAGCATAAACTGGCTGAAGGCGACCGAGAGGTAGACGGTGAAGATGATGGGGACCTGCACATGTGGGCGGGCGACATTGTGCAGCGCGAAGGAAGTGCAGGAGAGGTTAGGCGGTGAGTGAGATTCAGGGACGCGCGGCTGCCGCGCACCAAGGCAGGCTGAGCAACAAGCGGCAGGCGAGAGCTGCATCGCTGCCCCGCCCGGCCGCATTGCAGCCCCGTCCAGCGCGCCTGGATGCGCACGGGGAACAGCGACTGGTCGCCAAAGCGCTCCAGGAACTCTGCCGCACTGGCAAAATGCTTGTTCCCGGCGGCCACCACCTCGAGCAGCGGCAGCAGCTCGCTGGGGGCGAGGGGGGAGGGTGCGGGAAACAACAACGGACGGCGCGTGAGCTGGGGGGCGGCGCACGCAGCAGCAACCGCTGGCGGCGGGCGCGGGCGCCGCTCTGCTCCCGGCGACCGGCGGCTCCTGCCGCGCCCCGCGCCCGCGCCCTCCCGCTCTCCCCTCGCGGGCGGCCGGCGGTGCGCTCCTGGCTCCCTCGTCGCCCCAGCACCTGGCGAGTCCTGCTCGTCTCCCCAGTGCATCTTCCGCAGTGCGTCGGTTCCCCCTCACTCACCGTAGCGACATGGGAAACTCTTGGGCCATCCAGACCTTGCCTGACACCTTCCTCGCCTTGCGCGCCACCGCGCCGCCGCGGCCGCCGCCGCTGCCGCTGCCGGCGCGCGAGTGCGCGGGGCTGCTGGCGGCGCTGGGGCTGGCGGGTGCGGCGCCGGCGACGGCGCGGGGGCTGGCGGGGGGGCTGGCGGGGGGCCTGGCGGCGGAGGGCGGCGGGTGCAGGGGGTCCAGCGGAATCGCCTCTATGTGGTCCTCCGGCAGCTGCATAGTGAGGTAGGCCTGCGAGCGCAGAGAGGAGCAGGGCGAAAGACGCGGTTGCAAGTCGCTTCAGCAGAGCGAGCAGGCCGCGCGCAGGAGATGGGGCGAGGCGGTCGCGTGGCCTGCCCTCTGCTGTGTGTGGGACAGCAGCCCCGCGCCGCGGCTCTCGCCCCACCTCAAACGTCGTGCCCTCGGGGATGTGCACCTGCGCGGGCGGCCGGCAGGGCCGTGAGCACGGGCGGGGGCGAGAGAGGCGCCGCCCTCTGTGCGATCCCGCGCGCTGCAAGCTTGGCGGCCGCGGCTGGTGCGGGACCACGCGTGCACGGCGCCTGATGCCGGCGCGCCTGCACGCCCTGCCCAGCGTGCGCCGCCTGTGCTTGCTTGCCTTTGACATTGTGTGCGTGGTCGCGACCAGCTTGCCGACGCACTCCCAGACCTGCGTCTGCCAGCCTGCGGGCGAGGGAGGGGGTGGGGGCTGAGGGGGTGGGGGTGGGGTGGGGTCGGGGGGTGGGAGGGGGGGTCGGGGGGTGGGGGGCAGGTTCAGACCCTGATTGACAAGAGTCACGAACTGACGGTCGCGAGAGGGCAGAGCCTTGACCCTCGCCTTTCTTTTTCTGCCATCGGCGCAGAGCGGCCAGGCACGGCGCAGGCCCGTCCCAGGATCCTCACCTCACTGGCGCACCCTCACTGGCCGCCCTCGCACCCATTCACCCCATGCCATGCAGCGCGCCCTCTGCCCAACCCCTCCCAACCCCAACCCAACCCACCTCACCCCACCCCCCCCCCCCCCCCCCCCCCCCCCCCCCCCTCCCCCCCCCCCCCC
>PCFQ01000079.1:3710486-3730598 GCA_003063905.1 Chlorella sp. A99 | reverse complement strand
GGGGATGAGGGGGTGGGGGTGGGGGTGGGGGGTGGGGCAGGCGGGCGGGCGGCGGGCGGGCGGCACGCGCAGAGGGCACGGGGGCAGCCAGCTGCGCTCGTGATGTCTCCGGCCGGCCAGGCAAGAGGAGTGCACTTGTGGACCGACCTGAGTCGAAGATAAGAACGCTCCTCCGCGCCCGTGCCAGAATGAGCGCGGCGCTCAGGCCGGCGGGCCCGCCCCCCACGACCGCACAGTCCCAGACTGTGTTGGCCGAGTGCCCGTTGGCCTGCGCTGCGGCGGCAGCCTCGGCACCGGGCCCAGCCCCTTGGGTGGCCATTGGTGGCGGTGGGAGCACGCACGGGTTTGCACGGCGTGTGCAGCTCCGAGGCCAGGAGGCCAGTAAGGTTCCGCCACACTTGTACACTGCAAGCCCTTTATCCTTCCAGCCGCCACGACAGCTTGTGCACAGCGGGCGGGTGCCGCGTGCGTGCTTTGGTGGCGTTGCAGCACGATCCCTTCCCGTGTGCCCTCATGGGTGCGTGTCTAAAAGGGTGCAGAATGGTGGGACGTGTCATGCCTCGACAGGAGGGCCGCCGGCGCGCCTCGAGCCCGCCAGCTGTGGTTAAGCATCGCAATGGCGCTTTGGCGGGTGGCAACGCAGGTGGATGGCTGTGATGGCACGGCGCCGGCGGATGGCATTGCACGCTGAAGCAGTCGCGCTGCAACGAAAGCTTGCTGCCGCTCCAGCGCTGCCAGCTGGCATGACATCATTACCATGCACAGTCAGCATCAGGTACTGAGGGAACATCAAGGGGCCACAGACGACTTCCTGCCCAGCTGCCACATGTCCCCATCCATTCCTTCTAGCTCACAATGCTGGCCCGGCGTGCAGCGCGCTCCATCGGCGGCACGGCGACCGCGGCCGCGCGCGCCGCCTGCCGCCCCCTCCTGTTGGGTGGGGCACCTATCGCCAGCGCAGCAGGCGCGGCTGGTGGTGCCGCCTCGCCGCTCGCAGCGCCACCTGCCGTCAAGGAGCCGCTCCTCAAGCAGTTTCTGGTCTACCGCTGGAGCCCCGAGGCCGACGCAGCGCCGCGCTATGACGCCTTTGACGTGGACATCAATGCGTGAGGCCGGTGCCGCAGCGCTGCGTGTGCGGTAAAGTCTTGTCGTGCAGCAGGCGGCAGACTGCCTGCGGTCGCGCGCCCGCTCCTGCCCCGACCTCACGTGCCGGCATCGCCGCAGCTGCGGGCCCATGATGCTGGATGGGCTGCTCAAGATCAAAGACGAGCAGGTGTGTGCACGATGCTGCCTGGCCAGCCCAGCCGGCACCCCTCCGTGCGCTGGTGGCAGCACTGCTGTGGTCGGCGGCCAAGCGAGCGCCGGCGGCCCACCGCCGCCGCTGGGCAGCTGTCTTCGACGGCCGATCCGCTGCCCTCTGCCCTCCCCTTGGGCCCACCGCCCGCAGGACGCCACGCTCACGCTGCGCCGCTCCTGCCGCGAGGGCATCTGCGGCTCCTGCGCTATGAACGTCGACGGCGGCAACTGCCTGGCCTGCCTGACCAAGGTGGACCGCGATGCCAGGTGGGCACGAACAGTCTGTTTCATAGATTTGATGCATCAACAGATCTCATAGGGTTTTGGATTGCAGACCTGGATTGCGGCAAAGGGCCGCTGGCCGTGATCGCCAGCTCTGGGCCACGGCGGCAGCCCTGCTCGTGCCAGGCGCCTGGGGGCGCCGCCAGTGGGTGGCGCACACGTGCTGCGCGGCGCTGGCGACCGACCGCCTTCGGCCGACGGCGTGCTCCCGCCCTGAGCCGTCCCCGCCGCTCCCCCGCGCAGCAAGATCACCCGCGTGGCGCCGCTGCCGCACATGTTTGTCATCAAGGGCGAGTCAGGATTGGGCTTGCCTGTTGCGTGCGCTCGCTGGGCGTGAAGAATGGCCGCCCCCCGACGTTCCGATTCACCGCCCCCCGACGTTCCGCCGGGCGCGGCAGCCACGCGCCCAGCTCCCTTCCCATAGCCAACGCAGCTCGTCTCCTGCTGTGTGCACGCACATGTGCCTGCTGTGTACACGCACATGTGCAGACCTGGTGGTGGACATGAGCAACTTCTTTGCCCAGTACAAGGCATGCGCCGCTCTCCCGGGCCCAGGCCAGCTCTGTGCGCGCGTGCGCCGCTCCCGGGAGCCCTCCCCTGGCCAGGCAGCCCCGTGGGCCCAGGCCCACTCTGTGCGCGTGCGCGTCGCTCCCTCCCTCCACTGCGCCGCCGATCGCTGCGCCGCTGCAGCCGCCATGCAGGGGATCGAGCCGTTTATTCAGCGCCACGACCCAGGCAACACCACTGAGGGCCGCGCAGGGCCAGGGTGAGGCCCTGCGTCAAGGCCTGCCGCTGCCTCCCCGCCTCACTTGCTCGCCTGCAGGGGGGGGGGGGGGGGACAGCGTCTGCCGCTTGCCATGCCCAGCGCGCCAGCGGCCGCCTGCGCAGGACCCCGCCGTGGCAGCCAAAGGCAGGGCGCGTAGGGCCGCGCCTCCCGCTGGGCCGCCCATGCGCATTGCCATACCACTGGCCTTCCACATGTGCGCAGGCGCGAGTTCCTGCAGAGCAAGGAGGAGCGCGCCCGCCTGGACGGCCTGTGTGAGAGGCGCAGCCTCTGCGCGCCGGCCGCTGCGCTGTGCACTCAGTGCCAGGCTGGCACGGTGACGTGGGGCCTCCCCTCTGCAAGGCTCCCCCGCCCCCTCACACCCGCACGCCCACGCGCGCATGCGCAGACGAGTGCATCCTCTGCGCCTGCTGCTCCGCCTCCTGCCCCTCCTACTGGTGGGCGTCCGACAAGTACCTGGGCCCTGCGGTGCTGCTCCAGGCCTACAGGCGAGCGCTGGCAGAGGTCTCTGCACCGGAGCCTGGCAGGGGCTGGCTGCGCGTGGAGGGCACGCGCGCGCTCGGCCGCCTCCGGTCCACGCGTGTGCGCATGCGTCCCCGCCTTGCTGCACTGGGCGCTCGATGCCACGCCACGTGCGCTCGCTGCTCGCGCTCCTGGATGTTTCGTAGGTGGATCGTCGACAGCCGCGACCAGCTCACCACAGAGCGCGTCGCCGCACTGGTGGGCGGAGGTGGTCACCCATGGGCCGGGCGCGCATGGGCCGGGCGGTGGTGTCATCTGGTTGAGCAACAGCGCACCTCGAGCCTGGCTATATAGCGCCTCGCACTGCAGCTGCTGACTGAAACATGCCGGTGCTGGCACTCCCCACCCGCCCCAGGACGACCAGTACAAGCTCTGGCGGTGAGGCACAAGTCGCGATCGACGCCGCCCGCCCCACCCGCCCACCGCGCGATTGCCACATCTGGTCGTGGGCATGGCTCGGCTTTCTTGCCCTTCCCCGCTGGGAGGGTGAGGGGGCCGACTACATCGGCCGATGCAATACTTGTTCACCTCCCGCCCGCCCCCACCCCGCGCCCTGGCCCGCCAGCTGCCACACGATCATGAACTGCGCCGTGTTCTGCCCCAAGGTCTGTCTGCTGTGCGCCGGGCCGGGCACGGGCGGGCGGCGCCGGCCACTGCGCAGCGCCTTGCTGCCTCCTGCTGCCGCCGCTTCCTGCTGCCTCAGCTGAACGCGGGGCCGCGCCTCCTCCGCCTCGGGCTCGCCCCCCGGCCGCCCCCCGGCGGCACTGCAGGGTCTGAATCCCGGCAAGGCCATCGCCAAAATCAAGCAGGCAGCTGAGGAGGGCTGGCACGCGGGTGAGGGCTGGCCGCCGGAGCGGCCTCACGAGCGGGCGGCGGGGTGAATGCCTCAGGGCTGCGAGGTGATCGTGCGAGGACGGGAGTGGTTGCTTTGCGCCTGCCTGTGTGCCTGCTTGCCTGCCCTGCAACGCGGCCGTCAGTTAGGGACCGGTCGGTAGGCGGGCAGGTGGCAGCGAGGGGGGGCACGCGCGCAGAGGCGGGCGGCGGGCGGGGGCGGCGGGCGGACCCTGTCCAGCCCTGGGCGCCGCGCACGTGGGCACCGCCCTGCAGCATGGGTTGCTGCCAGGTGAGCCAACTGGCGGAGGCGTGTGTGCTCTGCCAGCAGCTCGATGCCTCCTGCGGGCCCGCGAACCGCTGCCGCTGGTTGCAGGGCATTGCTGAGCGGTGGCCGTCTGCGGGTGGTGTAGCGCGCGCGCCGGAGGCAGGAGGGTGCGCTGGAGGCGGGAGGGTCACGACACAGCTGTACGCAGGAGTCCTGCAGGCTGTCATCCGCGCCGCCGTGTTTGTGATGCCCGCTGCAGGGGGCCAGGAAACCACGTTTGCCCGCAAACGTGGTTTCCAGCCATGACACTACTATAGATGCTTCTGGCCGCCGGCATGCATAGCCTCAGTAGGAACTCCTAGACATCTTTGATTGTTTCAGGAAACCACCAAGGCATCAGCCACACCATATTCCTTGGCACTAGCTTGCCTTGGCACTGCCTTGCTCCTGCAGTGCACATTGCCTCTCTGCTCCATTCATCGCCCTCGGGAGCGTCTGCTGACGGCATGGAGCGGCTGGATGGGTCATGGCCGCCTGTTTCGCCTACATACGAGTTTGACCTTCTGTTCCCGCTGGACGATTGCGCACAATGCATCTCCGCCAGTGCGAGTGCGAGCGGCAGTGACAGCGCCGCCGACGCGATTGTTGAGCTGAGGCAGCTGCTGGCGCCGCGAGGACCGGCGGAGACGGAGGTGAGCGGGAAAGGTACCATGCGCGCATTGCACATGCGCTCGTTGCCGGCGGTCCTAGCTCTCCCTGCACTCGCTTGCTGCGGTGACACGCTTTACGTCCTCCTGCACGCCCCACCTCCGTCTTGCAGCTGCATGCGTGCGTGGCGGCGGCGTGGGCGCGCTCGGGCGGCAGCCTCGACGCGCTGGCCGCCGCGCTGACGGCGGCGGGCTTCCGTGTCCGGATTGCTAGGAGCTGTGGGGGGACGCTGCACCGGCTACGGCACCGCTTCCTGCTGGTGTCCCTGGGAGGGGACGGCGTGGTGGCGGTGGACCCCTCGTTTGCGGAGCAGTTTGCCGTCGCCGACCAGGGCATCACGCCCTGCCTCGCCGCCGTCCTCGCCGCCGCCCCGCCGCTGGCCTGCGTCGGCGAGCGCGCGCTGGCGCGGGCGGTGCTGCTGCTGGCGGGCGAGCTGGCGCGCGACTTTGAGGCGCGGGGCCTGCCGCTGCCCCCATGGCGGCAGGCTGCCAGCCTGCTGTCCAAGTGGCAGGTGGCGGAGCTGGCGGGTGTCGGCCCTGCGTGCGGCGGCGGCGGTGGCGGCGGCGGCGCGGGCAGCGCGGCCGCGCCCGAGGCCAGCCCCGCTGCCGGCATCCTCTCTGCGCTGGCGGCTGCCGCCGCGGCTCACACCATGGCAGAGATGCGCGAGGGAGACAGCAGCATGGCTGCCAACTCGCCGGCGTCGGTGCTGCAACCGCCGGCGGCGCTGGTGAGAGCTGGGCAGGGCTGGGCAGGGCTGCTGACCGCCACTGCGCAGGATTCCTGCACTGCTGAGGCTGCGACGTGCCTGCGCCCCGGGCCCTTTCGTCCCGCAGGCGCCAGCCGGCAAGCCAGCTGCCCGTTCGCCCCACCGGATGTTGGTGGGGTTTGTGGTGCGCGGCTCTCCGACCCCTGCCATCTCGACAGCGCCGCTCCCTCAGCTCCGCTCCGCTGCCACTCCAGCGGCGCTGAAGCTCAAGGAGCTGGTTGCGCATAGTGCCTGCGTTGGTCCAGGCAGCAGCCAGGCAGCGCAGTGCGAGGGCAGCTCTGCCGCGTGCGCGGCAGAATAGGGCCTGCCTGATGCTCGGCCAGGCGAGCAGCAGACGAACACTGCTCGTCCGGCCTCCCATCAAGACCCCCCCTCCCCCCCCCAATGCAAATGTACTCGCTTCTTGCAGTTTTGCACCCAGCATGCTACAGCGTCATTTAGTTGCATCTTTCATCGGCATTCGTTTGCTGCATTCTGTCCTCTGTCCATGCACTCTTTCTTTCTTCAAGGCCATGTGGCCGTTGCGCTCTCGGTCATATGCAACGCTGCAAGCCCCCTCAGGCGCGTGATCCCTTGCGCCCAATCAAGTGAGCGAGTGAACACGCGTGCGCCTGGTCGCCAACTTCCGCCCGCCTGCTGCCTGGCCGTCCGCCGCCTGCCGCTGCTGGCACCGGCCATGCCGCTTCACCCGGCCGCGTCACCAGTCAGGGATGGGCTCCAGGTCAGCCTTGGCCGGGCCTGCACCGACAGCAGCACAGGCGCAGGCGCTTGCACAAGGATGGACGCCCGCGGCGGCCCTCCAGCGGCGGCCCTCCTGCCGTTGTGCGCCACCGCTGCCGGCGCCGAATGCCGCCTGCCCCGCGCCCGCCCTAGGATTTAGGGTTTAGGGGCCCCTAGGGTATAGGGGCGCCTTAGGGTTTAGGGGCCCTTAACCCCCGCACCCCCGGTCGCCCCGCGCCGCCCACCCTGGATCACGCGGCCGTAGCGGTCGAAGTTGCTGCCGTGGCAGGGGCAGTCAAACGTCTTCTCCAGGCTGTTGAAGTGCAGGAGGCAGCCTGGGGGCATGAGCGGGGGGTGGGGGTGCGGTGGGAAGGTGGGTGGATGAGGTTGGGTGGGTGGGTGGGGGCGTGGAGGGGTGGGGGATGGGGGGTGGGGGGCCGGGGTCGGGACAAGGCGGGAGGCAGTCTTGAGGCGGCGCAACGAAGCAGCGGGGCCGCGCGGCGGGAGGCGCTGGTGGCGCGGGCTCGGCGCGCGTCCGAGCGACGGAGGGCGGCTCCTCTGCCCGTAGGCGCGCACGGGCAGACGGGTGCGCTCGCAGGCGCGCACGGCGCGGACGGCCGCCGCCGCGCCGGCGCTCACCCATGTGGGGGCACACCGCGGAGAAGGCCCGCTGCTTGCCGTACTTGTCGCAGTACACAGCAACCTTGTGCAGTCCCTGCAACACGCGCGCGGCGGTTGCACACGCGCAGAGGGACCGCGCTCGCACGTGCTGTGCAGCGGCGGCGGCGCGCTCTCCGTGCGGCGCATCTGCCCGCGAGCCGGCCTGCGCGGCGCCCCGAACCGGCGCCCTCGGAGGCCGGCAGCCCCGGGCGCCTGCGCTGGCCCGTGGAACCTAGTTCCTGCGCCACCGAAGCGAGGCACGCTCCCTCGCCTCCCCACGCTGGGCGCTCCTCCCTCGCGTGTTCCGACCCCCCCCCCCCCCTCCCCCCCCCCCCCCCCCCCCCCCCCCACCCCCCCCCCCCCCCCCCCCCCCCCCCCNGGGGGGGGGGGGCGGTGGAGGGGGGGGGGGGGGGGGGGGGGGGGGGGGGGGGGGGGGGGGGGGGGGGGGGGGGGAGGGCAGGCGGGGGCCGCGAGCCGGGGAGGGGCGGGCGCCGTCGCGGCGCAGCGTGCAGGCAGCCGCGCCGGCCTGCACGGCGCCGCGCTGCGACGATGCGTGCGGCTCGCCTCCAGCAGGGACTTGGCGGGGGGGATGCGGCTGGGGGAGTAGACGTCGGCCCAGGGGTTGCCCCGGCCCAGGATGAGATCAGAAACCAGGATCCCTCCGATAGTCCCCCCCGTCATGCCCTGCCCGCTGTCGCCTGCGGGCCCGCGGCGGCGGCGCGCGTGCAGGCCGAGGGCGGGGCGCGCGGCGGGCTGTCGGCCGGCAGGCGGCGGGCGGCCGCCCGCCCGCCGCCGCCCTCACGTGCAGGCTGAGCAGGAGCAAAGGCGTCAGTCAGCTACCAGGCGCGCCGCCCACCGGTGATGATGTAGTTGTGGCCGTCAGGGTCCAAGGGGTTCTTTCCGTGCAGGTAGAGCATATCAGCCGGCTCCATCACCTGCACTTGCCGTGCAAGGGAGGGCCGCACAGGCTCTGTCTGGCCTCGGCAGGCGGTCTCTCGCGCGCAAGCGGCAGCAGGGCCGGCCGCGGAGGAGGGATGGAGGGAGGCGGAGAGCATCGCACGGAGCGGGGCGACCGAGCCAGCGACGCGGCCGGCCGGCAGCGGCAAGGCGGCACGCCCCACGCGCCTGGCCGTTCCAGCGTCGGATCGTCTCGCCCACGGCGGTCCACCTCGACCGCGCGTACCTGCAGGTGGTGGCGGCGGCGCTGGTGATGGTGTGTGCTGGGCCAGGAAGCCTGTGCGCGCTGACCGCCAGGGGGGTGGTGCCCCGCCCCCGGCCGCCGTCTGCCGCCGGCCCCCGGCGCGCACACGCATGGCCGGCTGCTCCACCCTCCCCGCCGGCCTCACTTTTCCAGGCGCTCGTAGGGGTTGTAGGGCCAGAGAGAGCCGGTTTTGTGGTCCTCTCCCCCTGCAGGGGCGAGGTGACGGGCATGCGGGGCGGGCGCGGCGCGGCCCGCGCGCTCGCGCGCGCTGCGGGCACGCGCCCGCGGCCGGACGGCGCTCGCCCGCCCGCCCGCGCTGGCCGGTTTGCCTGCTGTGTGGCGCATGCCCAGTGTGGTGCCAAGCTAAAATACTATGCATCGGCTCAACCAGAGCGCTCACCCACGATGAGGAGGTAGTGCTCTTCGTCCCAATCGTCAGCGCGGACGTAGTGGTAGGGCTCTGCGCGGGGGGCGGCGATGTCACGCCAGTCAGCGGCGGCCGCTCGCCGAGCCGGGCCCCAGGGGCGGGCCGCCGCCCCGCGGACGGGGGCGCGGCCGCGCGAGGGGAGGGGCGGGCGGCGGACGCTCTAGGGGTGTGAGTTGCTGCTCCCAGCTTAGCCTCCCCACAAGGCCCTAGGGAAACCTCAGCTGCCTCAGGTGCCACCCACCCACCAGCGGTGTCCCAGTAGTCTGCCAGCCGGAACTGGTCCTTGCGGATCAGCATGCCCACCGCGTAGGTCCTGCGGCGGCGGGCGGCGGATGGCGCGAGGAGACGGGGGTGGCGCCTAGCGCGAGCACGGTCGCTCCCCGCCGCGCCCCCCCCCGCGCTTAGCCTCGCGGCCCCTCGCCCCTCGCGTCCCTCCCTGAGCTGTGCTGTCGGGGCCCCTGCAGTCTCAATTTTGTTTCTGACATCCGAACGCCCGACTGTCCCTCTGCGCCACCTGTAGGGCAGCTGCCGCGCGTGGACCGCCAGGTTGTGGTTGATGGGCGAGCAGGTGGCCAGCACCACGGCGTTGCAGCGCACGGTGGCGTCCGAGCCCTCGATCAGCACCGTGCCGCCCTCTGCGGCCCCAGGCGGCGCGGGGCAGGGCGGCGCGGCGGGTGGGCGGGCGAGCAGGCAGGCGGGCCACACCGCCACCGCCGCGCGACCTCGTGCTCCGCCCCCTTCCCTCTGCCTGCACGCAGTGATTTGCTGCACTCCCCCCCTTCCCTTCCACCCACCCGCCACTCATAGGGACGCGCCCCGCTACACCCACCCGCGGTCCAGTACTTGGTGCGCTCGTAGATGCGGCCGCCGCGCCGCTCCACCGCCTTGGCTAGGCCGTCCAGGTACATGAGGGGGTGGAAGTCTGGAAAGGGTTGAAGGCGGGGGCGGCGCGCACGGCCGAGGGCGGGGGGAGGGCTGGGACTTGAGGCAGCGCGCGCGCACAGGCGCACGGGAGCCTGCCACTGGCAAGGTCCCAGGCTAAGCTTTCCCTGGCCCCTGGCCTTTGCCACGCTCCGGCCCGTGCACGCAGTACAGCGCCGCCCACCTGCGTTGTTGGGGAAGCGCAGGGCCTCGTGGATGCCCCCCACCTGCGTGACCACGGGGGGCCGCGGCGCAGCCAGCTCCAGCAGCTCAGACACCGGCGGCGCAGCAGCCCGAGCCCCAGCACTGGATACCAACTGGATGCCAAGCCCTCTGGCCCACCCACGCACCTCTGGGCCACCGCCCAGGTCCACCATCTCGACGTTGGTCATGCCCAGCCTGCGAGGGCAGAGGGGGGAGCGGCACAGGGTGCAGATGCGCGCGCCTGGGGCGGTCCTCCCGCGCGCGTCATGGAAAGCTGCTAAAACATGCCACGACGGTGCACGCAGTGCATCGCACTGGCGGGCGGGCGGCCGGGGTGGCGCCGCGACCGGCGCGGCTCGGAGCAAAGCGCAGGGGCCCCAAACTTCTCTCGTACTTGTGGCAGGCTTCCAGCTCCTTGCGCAGCGCGGAGGTCGCGCTGGTGGGCATGGGCGACTCGCCGGTGGCGTGGGGGTACAGGAAGCCATCGACCCGGCGGAACTTACACTCGATCCCCTCCTGGGGAGGATGGGCACAAGGGGGGGGAGCATGTATGCGCGTGAGGGGGGGGCCTAGACGGGCAGACGAGGGTGCGACAGCGGGCAGCGGGCTGTGGCCGCAGGGGCACACCCGCCCAGCCACCCGCCCTCGCCGAGCCACTGCGGGGCGACGGCGCAACGAACGCCTGCCTGCACCCCCCCAGACCCACACCCACCTCGCGCGTCACCGCCTCGATCCAGTCGGCCGCCTTGCCCAGGGACTCAGCCACCAGCTTGGACTTCTCCAATCCGTGCATGGAGATGCACTCGTAGTAGTAATCTGCGGGGCGCCGGAGAACGACCGGGCACCGACATTGAGGGGAGACGCGGAGGTGTGGGAGGTGAGTGCGGCCTCCCGAGTGCGCTGGCTTGTCTCTGGCACGCTCGAAGCAGACTGCAGCCCTGCCCAGAGGGCCCCGAGGCACGCTGCCCGGCCAGAGGCACCCCGAAGCCCGGCCTCCCGGCCTCACCATCCAGCCAGTTCATGATGTGTGCCGTGCTGCGCCCCGTCATGCCCCCTCCAATCACCCGCGACTCCAGCACCACCACGCGCTTGCCTGCGAAGGAGGGATGGGTCTGGGCCAACAGCGGCACGAGCAGCCCGGCAGGCGTCGCGCAGCAGCAGACGGCGAGCGAACGATGCGACTGCCGCTGGTTGGGCTGGGGTGGTGCGCTGCCCCCCGGCCCCGCTCCCGCCATCCGCGCACGAGCGCCCCGCGCCCTGCCGGGCGGCCAGCAGCCCACCCCACCCTCTTTGACCAGGTTGTACGCGCAGCTGAGTCCGGCTATGCCTGCACAGCAGCGCTCCAGGACAGCCTCAGCACTGTGAGGGCGCCCACAGGATCATCCGCCCTCAAAACAGGACCTAGCCGCGCGACAGGGCAGCGACGCAACAGGCTGTGGCAGCACCCCACCAGCACCCACCAGCACCCACGACCACCACATCTGCGTCGACCTGCCCCTCCAGCCGCGGCCGGGTTGGTGCGAGCGCCTTTTGGTTCCATGGCGACCCGGCGCTCAGGCCGGGGACTGGGGGGGAGCACAGCAAACGGGGCGCCTTCCATGCTAGCATGCTAGCGCAGGCGCTGCTGTGCAGGCAGCGCGGCAGTGCAAACATGTGTCTCTGCTTCCTGTCCTGATCTGCATGCTCCACCTGCAAACTCGGGCTCTTCAGCCTGCACAGGAATTGCGAGGCAGGCACTCAGGGCATGCGTCGGCCCATCCTCTGCGCCGGGCGGGCGCATGCAGCGCGCCGCCCGCCAAACTGCAGAGGGCTGGCACAGCCCACCTTGAAGTTGTGGGCCTGGCCAAGGAGAGGGGGTTAGAATGTGAGGGGCGGGCCAGGGGAAGGGTGCACGCAGCCGCAGCCAGCCCGCGCACGCACGGTCAGCGCACTCGTACGTGCGCTCCTCCCCTGCCACACCTGGGCTTCCTGCATTGCTGCTTGCGTGGAGAGCGTGGCTACAGATCGGGCCGGGGCTCTGTGTGAGGCCCGCGACAGGCAGGCAATCACGGCGCGGGAGCAGCAACTGGCGGCGACGCCTGCGGAGCGCATGTGCTAGCACTGCCAGTGCAGTCGTCAACCGTGAATGGAAAGAGACAGAAGCTGTGCCACCATCCAAAAGGAGGCGATGCTTGTTCCTGTTCCCAGCGGCCCCGAGCTTTCTTCCACTGCGGTTACGGATTTGCAGGTCGCCAGCAGCTAACAACGAAAGGAGGAACTTGACAGGCATACAGGGGCAGGCACAGGGCAGAGGGGGAAGCGGTGGGAGCATATATAGCAGGAGGCGCATAGGGATACAAGGGCTCGCTCAAAAAACTCCTCGGGAGGCCGAGGACATTGTCTCTCACTCTCTCTTGTGCTGCGGGACAGTGTCTCTCACTCTCTCTTGTGTTGCGGCTTAATACTGCGGATCCGCCGCCATGTTGAGGGCCGCCTCCACCGCCGGCGACTCTGCACGGAAAGGCGGCCAGGGCGTGGCATTTCACAAACAGGGGGCTGTCGCATGCCACTGCTGGCACAGGCACACAGGGCACCACATGCATGCGTTCCATTTGCACCCACACTCGCCTATACAGCACTCGCAGCTGGCGTCGAAGAAGCCGGTGCGTTGCTGCTTGCACGAGCAGGTGCCGCCGGCCTGCACGCATGGGCAGCTCGACGGTCGCCAGCATCCAAGAGCACAGCGCACTGGCACCAGGCCAGGCGACCGCCCTTGGTGCCCACCCACAACAGCAGTCAGGTCCCGCACCATGGGCGACGACGAGGCGACAGGCGTGTCGGCGCCGCCTGCCAGATCACGCGCCGCTGGGTCGCTGGGCTCATACCCAAACGCCTCCATCACCGAAGCGCACAGCTTGTTGAGGAAGTCCATGGCAGCAGTTTATCAGCGACGGCTGCAGCAGCGGCACACCCAGCGCAGCGCGCCCACGTCGGACGGGCAGGTGGGCGCGCAAGCGAGCGGGCCGACGGCGAGCGCTCCAGCAGCACCCGCTCCGCCGGGGCGCACCTGCGCGGCAGGAGCCGTGACGGTGTCGAGGCGGTCTCGCAGAGGCGCTGGTCACACCCAAACGGGTCTCGAGACGTCGCGCAGAGAATGCCCGCGGGGCGGAGGCTAGAGTGCAGCAATGCAAATGAGCAGATAATGACTCGGGTGTCGAGCCGCAAGCTGAACGAACGGCTTGTGCACGGGACTAAAAAAAGCTCGCTCGAAACCTTCCCTGCGCCCTGCACAAGATACCAGGCAGTGCTGCATGATCACTGGGGGCGGCGGGACCCGAGCGCATGCGATGGTGCCGCCGCCTGCCCGCCCGCTCGCCCGCCCGCCCGCCCGCAGCGCAGGTTCTGTGGCAAGTGCGCAGCGCAGGTGATTGGTTCTGAGGCAGGTGCGCAGCGACCTAGGCTAGTCAGCATCGAAAGCATAGCATGCCATGTAATCATCGTACCGAGGATGGGCGAGAGCAAGCGGTTGACCTGCAGCCCGCGGCGCCGTGCCACGCCACCGCGTGGCGTCCTTCAATCGCTGTCGTAAACTGGCTGGCAGTCGGCTTCATCTCTTACATGTGTTCTCAAATTCTGAGATGGTCTGATGGGCTGCACCTGGGCTGCACGCACTACTGAAGTCCGTAAACCACCCCGCCCCGCCCCGCTCCTGGCGGTGCCGCGCCGTGCCGTTTGCCTTGCTTTTTCCATCTGCTCTATTCAACTGCGCTACGTACGCTCTTCCCATCGCTCGCTGTGAACCGCTCGTTTAAGAGGCCGAACTGGCCTGCGCGCGATGGCGAGTCGGGCCAAGGCTCCGAGCCGCTTGCGACATTCTTCTAGCGATGGTAGCAATGGCGAGCTGATCAGAGCCGTGGGACACGGCCTGCCGGCGCTCCCGCCCGTGCTGGCAGCTGCTGGCGCGGCGGCCGGGAAGGGGCTGAAGGTGCAGCTGTGCAGTGTGGGCGCCGAGGGCCTCAAGGTGCGCTGGGCCGCACTCGCTCGCGCCGCTGCCGGCCGTGCACTCCCGCGCTGTCGCCCATCTTGACTGCTGCTCCGCCAATTCGCCCCCTGTTCCTGCCGCCTGACTTGATCGTGCTGCAGCAAGCACAGCTCATTGCCGGCGATGTGGGCTCCGCAGCGGGCAGCATGGTGCGCGGCGACGTGCGGCAGGCGTCGCTGCGCGGCTGGGCGGCATTCCAGCGCTTGACGGGTGGGTGGCTGCGCACGCCCACACAGCCTGGCCAGCCGCTTGCCTGCTGCTTGGCCGAGGAAGGTGCGCTGCGACAGCCTGCTGGCAGGTGAACAGCCCGCTGCCCCTTGCACCACCTGCTCCGCTCCCTCGCCCGTGCAGGCAGCGGCATCATGCTGGCACTGTCTCGCCTGCTGGTGTGCTCCTACTTTGCCGCCGCAGCTTACGACCAGGTGTGTGGCGCCAAGTTCCGACTGCGCTGGAGAGGGACGGCGCTCTGAATGCAAGGAGGCCGCCTGGCCGCTGCGCGCTTGACATGCTGCGCTTCTGTCCCTCGCCTCCAGTATGCCGCTTGGGCGTTCATGCAGCAGCCAGAGGTGCGGGCGATGAGGGGGTCCAAGCAGGCTTGGTGGTCCACAGCTGTGCAGGTGTCGACCACTCGAGGTGGTTCACGGCACAATCAGTCGATCCAGCTTGCTTGCAGGTCAAGCTGCGAGCCGAGCGCTGGCCGCAGCACTACCCCATCGTGCCCTTCCCCTGGCTCGGCCTGCTGCTGCTGGCGCCGTGCGCGGCGCTGGCAGCGGTGGGCGTGTGGCCGCCGGCCACGGCGGGCGTGCTGGCCGTCTGGGAGGCCTGGCACGCGGGGAGCCTGGTGTGGGCCTCTGCACTCGCGCTGGTGCAGTACGACCACAAGCCCAACGAGCTCGTGGTCAAGCGCGTGGCGATGCTGGGCAGCGTGAGCGACCTGGGAGTGAGGCGGGTGGACCAGACCAGCGGTATGGACACAGGTGGTTGGCACGGGCCTCCAAGCCAGGCCTGCTGGGCACCCCTTGCTCACCCCCACCTGCCGCTCGCCTGTCTAATCATGCTTCCTTCTTGTGGGCCCCCACGCAGGTGTGCATGCTCCTGGCCCACGGCGGGCGGCGGAGCCGGGTGCTCACCTCGTATGCGGGGCTGCTGCTGGGTGGTGGCGATGACTGCGGCAAAGGCCCCCGCGTCAGCGCGCGCAAGAGCCTGGTCCTGCTGCTGTGCCGCTGCGCGATGGCGTTCCTTTTCGTCTTTGTGGGGGTGACGCAGGTTGGTGGTGGCATATGGGTGTGCGCGAGTCGAGGGCAGAAAGCCAGGTGTGCACTCAGCACGCTCGACCCAGCCACTCGACGCCCACCCGTGGTCCTGCCTGCCCCACCCCTGCGCAGGCGCACCGCATCATGGAGCGGGACTTTGTGATCTTCAGTGGCAACCGCATCCCTCACAGCCGCCTCTGGGAGCGGGACGGCCATGACAACAACTGGTGGGGCAGGAGGGCCGCATGTGCCACGGACCACACGAGGGCGCTCACAGGGCATGGCAGCTTCCCTTGCCCACTCGTGCACTCTCCCTCATGCGTCGCTGTCCTGCATCCTGCCACTGCACGTGCAGGCTGCTGCTGGAGTTTGCGCTCGCGCTGCCCTTTGCCGCCGGCTTCCGCACGGCCGCGACCGCGCGGCTGCTGGCGCTGACGCTGGCGCTCGAGGCGGCGACCTGCTGGCCGTTCTGGCAGGCCTGGCCGTCGTTCGCCTACGCCTCCCACGTGCGGCTGCACTTTGTGGTCAACCTGGGCGTGGGTGAGGTGGGAGGGAGGGTTGGGGGGAAGGAGGGGGTGGGGGGGGGGGGGGGCACACGTATGGGACGCCGGCTCACCCCGCGTTCTATCCTGGCTGACGTGCAGCCGGCGGGCTGCTGCTGCTGGCGAGCTTTGGGGCGGGCAGGTTTACGGTCGACGCACTGATGAAGAAGCGGCAGTAGCAGACACAGAGGCATGGATGGACAGGTGGCAGCAGGTGTAGCGAGAGGCAGCGGGATTGCCCGCTGTATTCTGATACTGACAGTGCTCCCTGTTTTGCTGTTAGGCAGCAGTAACTTGATTCTGAGATGAGGCTAGCCGGCCGGCAGCCGGCGGGAGGGGGGGGAGGGGGCGTTTTCGTTCGTTGCTGGCTGTTCGTTGCCGCCTTGCCGGGCTGGCAAGCCTGTTCCTGCAGTGCCTGGCGCTTCCTCCAGCCCTCTCTCGCCCTTGGGCAACAAACATAGCAGCCCTGAACTTCAATTGAACTTTTCAAGGGCTGAAAAGAGACAAGATAAGATGGGTGATGTGGCGCAGGTGCCGGCGCCAAACCCCATGTGCAGTCTTCCACGTGGGCCCAGCTTGCAATGGCGGTTTCTGGCCATTCCTTGCCTCCCCCGCCCTCCCCACGTTGCCCAGCATTCCCAAGTCCCAGAAACTCCATTTTTCTATTCCCCAGCAGCAACGAACGAAGTGGAGGGGGAGGCCTTGCGCGAGGGGGGGGGCTAGCCTCATCTCAGAATCAACTTACTGCTGCCTTACATGTTTTGCTGTTACGAGCGACTCATCTAGCTCCAGTGAGGCAGAGGCTGCGGCTTTCGCAACCCACTCGTGTCGTCATGGGGCGCATCGCTCCAGCCGCGCCGCATGTTCCACCATGGCCTGCAGCGCTGCCTCCATCTGCTCCCGGCTGCTGGGGGCTGGTGTCTTGCACACGGCACTGCCTGCAAGGGACAGGATTCGGCCAGGAGGAGCGCCAACTGGGAGAAGCTTGCACGCAGTTCATCTTTCTGGCGATCGGCATACTGCCCTCTCCAGCCCTCTCGCCGCCAACAAGCGTCAGGCACCCCACCATCGGGCGCCAGCAGCACGAAGCAGGGCACCGTGTCCACTGAGTAGCGCAGGAGCTCAGGCGCCCACGCCTGACTCTTGCTGCTGTCCAGCCGCACCACAGCCGCCCTGCCGCCCTCCTCCACCTGCGCACATCGGTGCATGCCGAGTTGCGTGCCAGCGCAGGGGGTGGCGGCAGCGCTGTGCCACACACCTGTGCCAGCGCCGGGCGCAGGCTGGCGCACAGGCCGCAGTGGGGGGCCAGGAACGCCAGCACGGCCGGCCTGCCATTGCCACTGCCCAGCTTGTGTGCCAAGCTCTGTGGGCTGTCGTATGGCTGCTCCTGGTGCTGGGCGGCGAGCAGGCTCTGCGCGCCGCCCATGGGGCGGGTGGCGGGGGTGGGGACGAGTCCTCTTAACGAGAAGTTCTGAAGGTCTTGGCAGTACTGTGGTCGGCCTTGAGAAGCGCACAGTCTGCAGGGGTGGGGACCCACACGATCGGCCCCTGCTTCGCGATCGCCCAATGCCTTTGTCAATTCACAAAACTTGAATTACTGCAACCACTGTGGTTGACCATAAATTGCAGTGTATTGTGGCGCATCAAGGCCGGCACGTTGGACGGCAGCTGGGAGAGAGGGGTCAATGGGAACCAGCGCTCAGGGTTTCCCAATTTGGCCACAGCGGCCAAATTTGGCCGCAAAAAAGCAAAAACGGGACGATCTGGCCGCGGCGCGAAGCGCCGCCGGCCAAACACTTGGCCGGGAAAAGAGTTCGGGTGCTGAAGGCGCCCGGCCAACCCTCCGGCCAACTCTTCCTTTCGTGCGGCCAAACCGGGCTTGTGCAAGCCTAAGGGAGGGGATTCTTGGGATGAACTTCAAAACAGCCGTTCCAAGTTGGCCTCCTACCGCTGCGATCACCAGTTGGTCAGCTCTGCACCCGGGGCATCTGCCCCCGCCAGGTGTACTGGCGCTAGTGTGTAACCTCCGTCAGTCAGCCGTTCCAAGTTGGCGGCTCCAGGCCAGCAATCATGGTGGTGGCGACCAGCACCTGGTCCCCTGCCTCCTAGCTCTTTTCGTTTGACGACTTCCCCTTTGAGGCGTCGCATGCGATCTGGCTGGAGCCCCCCCGCCGCCAAGGCCGCTGGCACCGGCGGGGCGGCCGGCGCCGGCACTCCCCGCGGGCGCTATGGCAACTAGGTGGCTGCCACAACTGCTGGGCGGGAGGCTGACCATGCATCTGCCCCCACGCCTCCAGCAGCCTTTGCTTGAAACTTGCCTCCCATGTAAGAATTGTGAAGCGGGGAGGTGGGGCGTACGCGCGTCCCAACACGGCTGCCCACACGCCCCACGTCCCTGCACGGCCAAATCTCGACCCTCACGGCCAAACCTGGCCGGAAACAAGTTGCCCCGAGCCCCCCTTGCGATCAACCACGGCCAAAGAGCAAAACGAAAAGGGAAAGCCTGCCTGCATGTGTCCCCAGACGCCTTTTCGCCCCAATCGCCGCCCCCTCTCGGCTTCCTGAGTGTCTCAAGGCTCCATCGAGCCAGCGAGCTGCCCTGCACGAGCCATCCTGCGTGCCTCTTCATATGGACCCCCGCCGCCCTGGCTCCCCGAGCCCTCCCGCCGCTCTTAGCTGCTCAGAGAGGCTCTAAGAGCTTAAATACAAGCGGGCGGCCGTCCTGGCGCCCCCTCGAGTTGAGCGCTGGTTCCCATTGACCCCTCTCTGGGAACTCCTGCGTGCCTGAGTGCAGAGGTGAGCGTGCCCCCAAATTGGAGGGATCAGCGGGATGTGGAGCGCCCGCCGCCGTCAGCGCCGAGGCGGTCGCAGATGTGGCGTGTGCGCGGGGGGCAGCAGGAGGCAGGCGGTGGGGAGCACGCGTAAACCCACCAGGCTGCGGCAGGGTGCACCACCGGGCTGGGGACGGTGAAGGGGCCGAGGTGGGGTGGGGCTGCTTAAGCTGGCTGGGCCTTTCGTCTCATTCATGCCTCCTCCTTCTCTGCACAATCCTGTGATCCTACAGGGCTCGAGCCATGCCCACGCACACGGCCTTCATCACAGGCGCAGGTGGCAGAACCGGCAAACTGGTGTTCCAGAAGTGCAGGGAGCGCGGCATTCCGGTCAAGGGTCTCGTCAGGCGAGCGGATGGATCGCCGCCCGTCGCCGCCTGCACCTGCCACCCGCCACCTCAGCCTCTCGCGCAAGCTGCACCTGCAGGCGGCCGGAGCAGGCGGCGCAGCTCGGCCCTGGCACCATAGTAGGCGACGTGTTGCGGCCTGAGACGTACGAGCAGGAGCTGGCCTCCTGCCAGAAGCTGGTCATGTGAGAGAGCCAGGGGGCGGTGGCTGCGACTGTCCAGCAGCACGCCCCTGCGGCTGCGCTCGTGATGCCCGATTGCCGTGCAGCCTCACGAGCGCTGTCCCCAAGATGCGGCCCCGCGACAACCCCTCGGACCCTCCCGAGTGGTATTTCGAGGATGGTGCGAGAGGTTGCGCGCGCGCGCGACGCGGCGGAGTTTGGCCTCAGAAGCTCACGGCCCTTGCGACCTCTCTGCCACGCCGCCTCTGCAGGCGGCGAGCCGGAGAAGGTGGACTGGGAGGGCCAGCGCCTTCAGGTGGCCGCCTGCTGCCTGGCTGCATGCTGCCTGCGCGCTGCTGCCTGGCGCTCGCCCAGCCTGCGTGGCCGTGCATGCGTCCCCCCTCCCTGCGCACGCGCCGAGCCTGGCCGCCAGACTCCACCGCCCAGCTCGCCCTCGCGGCACGCGCCTGCCCTCCCCCCTCCCCCGCGCCACCGCCAGATCGACCTGGCGCGCAAGCACGGCCTGCAGCAGGTGGTGCTGGTGTCGTCCATGGGCGTGACGCGCCCAGACCGCCCGCTCAACCGCATAGGGCAGATCCTGACGTGGAAGCGCAGGGCCGAGGAGTACCTGGTCAACCAAGGTGGGCTGGGGCAGGGAGGGCGCGGTCCAGCCTTTGCAGCTGTTTGATCTGCCTGTGCGCCTGTGCCGCCTGGCATCGCCACGACAGCGCGGCCTCCGCCGCGCTGCGCCGCGCCCGCCAGCGGGGGCGGGGCGCCAGAGAAGGCGCGGCAGAGCGGCAGGGCGGCCCTGTGCGGCAGGCAGAGCGGCGGGGCGGCCCACCTCGCCAGCCGGCCTCCCCTGCGACAAGCCAGCGGGCCTCTGCGCCGCTCGCAGGGGTGCCTTACACGATCATCCACGCCGGCGGCCTTATCGACGAGCCCGGCGGCCGGCGCAAGCTGGTGGTGGGCGCGCAGCGCTGGCGCTCGTGAGCAAGCCGGAGGGTGAGGGCCAGCCGACGCGTGACTTTGAGGCGTTCTTTGGCCAAACCACCGCGGGGCTGTGAAGCCCGAAAGGCCACGGCGGCCGCGGGGCCGCGGCGGCGCCGGCGCGCTGCGCCGTCGAGCTGTGGAGAGCTGCCGGGCGGCTGCGCTGCGCGAGGGGCGGCTTCAAACCAGCCGTTCCTTCCTGGTTTCCTGCTTGTGGAAGTTAAGGAGAGCTGTGCAGCAATGGCCACAGTGCATTGCTGGCGGTGCCCGTTGGCCTCCACACCAGAGGCCTAATTATTTTAGGCCGCGTCCGTCACAGCGCCGGTGACGAAGCCATCACACCCGGGCACACGCACGGGGGGGGGGGGGGGGGGGGGGGA
>PCFQ01000079.1:3654608-3708501 GCA_003063905.1 Chlorella sp. A99 | reverse complement strand
CCCCCTCCTGTGCGCCCCCCCCCCCCCCCCCCCCAACTCTCCCACCTTGCGCAGGAACCAGAGGAAGCAGTCCCGCCAGGACTCAAACTCCCCCGTCGCCGCATCCTCAAACGTGTAGTAAGGCTTGAAGAGGCGGTGGTCGCGCATGAAGGTGAGGGGCCTGCGCGGAAGCAGCGCCGCACGGCGCCGGCACCAGCAGCGCTGCTGCTGCTCAAGCGCGGGCCTGCCTCTCATCAGGGTGGCAGCGGGGCTCTGGTGGAGGCGGGCTGCGCTGCTGCGGCTGGCCCGGGCCGCCACGAGCACGCACGCATGAGAGAACCGGAGAACCGCCTGGTGACTGGCGGCCTGGGCCGGGCGCAGCTGGGCGACACGCCCAGCCACATGTAGGGCGCCACATGTAGGGCGCAGCTGGGCGCTCACATGTAGGGCGACGCGCCCGAGCTCAGGCAGTTGGTGGCCACCTCGTCCTCGCAGGGCTGCGCGCGACAGGCCGCGCGCCGGCGCGGCGAGTGGCGGAGGATGGGGAGGGGACGGCTCGGCGCTGGACCGCGCGGGGGCCCGCGCCGGCCCCCGAGGCTGACGTCTCGGGCAGGGACCCCGGCCGGCCAGCTCACCAGGTCAAAGCTCATCGCCATGTTGTCCATCGGGCGACGCTCGTCGAGCACGCCGGTGAAGAGCCAGCGGAAGCGGCGAAGCCAGAGGAAGGCCGAGGGGAAGCCGACGTCAAAGACGCTGGCACTGCCGAGGCGGGGGTCCAGGGCCAGCAGGTTGTGCACGTGCGTGGTGCCTGCACAGGGCGGCAGGGAGCGCGTGGGACGGGCGGCCGGGAGTGCGGCCTTCCCCCGACAGCACGGGGGGCCGTGCGGTGTTCCGGCGCCTGCCGTCGCAGCGCGCGCCGGCCAGGGCGGGGCGGGGCCGCGCTGGCGGCGACCCGCGGCCGACTCACCCGTGCGCGGGTGCCCCAGCACAAACACGGGTTCGGGGTGGATGCGCTGGCGGCGGATGGCGGCGCCGTGGAGCAGCGAGTCCACCAGCCCCAGCAGCGACTGGAGACACGCCATGGCTGTCAAGAAGGCCGCACGCTGCCAGTAGAGCGCCCAGTCGACGCGGCTGCCGTGGCGCCAGAGCATGCGCAGCCAGGCGGGGAGAGTGATGCCTGCATCGAGGCAGGTGGCGGCTGAGCGGGCGGGCCAGTTTGAACGCTGGCCGCAGGCAGCGTACCTGTGAGCAAGTTGTTCTTGAAGCACCAGTGGCTCTTGGGCGTGAACTGGTAGACGGGCTGCATGGCGCCGCCTACGCAGGGAGTGAGCGAGAGGTGGGGCGGCGGTGGGCGGCCCTGCCTGCGCGCCCCCGCCGCCCCCGCCAGCCAACTGCTGTGCAACGTGTAGCGATCGATCCGCACCCGAGCGCCCACGCCTCGCACTCGCTGAATGCGCCTCTACACCAGCTGAAAGCCCCCAGCTGCCCTTGGCCGCTCGCTCTATCCAGCTCTATCGAGCACAGTCCAATCGCGAAGAGCGTCTCAAGAAGCGAGCAATTCAATAAAACACACTGTTTGTGGGACCCCCACGCGCCGCCTGGTCGACACCCGCGGACTGTGTGCGCCATGCCCCGCCTTGCGTTACAAACACGGCCTCTGTACACTCAAAGCTCGACCTTTGGCGCCCTGCCCAGCACGCCGCGCATGAAGGCGAGCGCGGCGTTGCGGCCACCGTAGGCCAGCAGGGTCCGCAGCGTGGCCTCGTTCTCCGCCCGCTGCTCCGCAGGAAGTGTCAGCAACACCGCCAGGTAGCCGCCGATGACCTCCTGCCCTGCCGCACCACTGCACGCGCCCAGGAGCAGGGCAGGGAACGCCTGCTGCCCGCAGCCGGCGGCCCGCGGGTCGGTGTCTGCCGCAGGGGCAGGGGGCGAACCTGCTGCGCCGGCGGCCTGTGGTGGTGAGTCTGCTGCCACTGCAGGTGCCTCCTGCTTGACGGCTCTGCCTGCACGCGCTGCGCCTCCCCCTGGCCGGCCAGTGCACCCTGCTGCAGCAGCTGCTCCTGCTTCACTGCGACCTCCCCGCACACGTCATCCTGCTGCGGCGGCAGCGGCGGCACTGGCGGCGGTGGCGGCTGCTCCTCGGCCCGCTGCAGCTGCGGCGGCGGTGGCAGTGGAAGCGGTGGCGGCCGCTCCTCCTCCTCCTCCTCTCGCTCCCACTGCTCTTGGTGCAGCTGGGGCGGCGGCAGTGGCGGTGGCTGCTGCTGCTGTGGCCGCTGCTGCTCCTGCGGCGGCGGCTGCTCCCGCTGCTATTGGCGCTGCGGCTCCTGCTCTCGCTGCTCAAACGGCTCCAGTCCGGCAGGTGCAGCACGCTCCTCCCCCTGCACCTCGCATCCACTGCCGCCAGCGCCGCCACCGGGCACGGGCGCCGCGGCGCGTGCCGTGCTGCCGCCGCCACCGCCGCTGGGCGCGGGCGCAGCGCTGCGCCCCCCGCCGTGCCGGCCGCGCCGCGCGCGCAGCAGCGCCTCGTGGCGCATGCTGGCGGCGATGATCTCCTCTCGCCTCTCAGGGGTGTCATAGTCATGCGCCCTGGAGTGAAGCAGATTGGATGGGAGGCACGGAACCACACGTGGCAGCAGTGGCGAGCCAGTGAGGAGGCCACAAGCACGGCCGCCGTGGAGCAATTGCGGACGCAGCGCCAGGATGGCCCATTCAAGTGGCCCATGCCTCCTGACCTGAAGGTGTGGGCGATCACGACCGCCGGCGCCCCTCCGGCCGGTGGGTGTGGCACCTCATACACCACACGGTCGCCGCGCGCGTGCATCTGCACAAGTCGGCCAGGAGGACAGGCATCAGTTGGTATGCAGCACAAGCCCCGAGCGCCAAGCGGCCGCGTTGCGCTGCTCTGCACTGCTGCATTTAGACCTGCCGGCAGCATGTATGCACTCTGCACTTGCTCCCCACCCCCCTTCTCGCTCGCCATGTCAATTGTGAACCCGCGCCAGCCGCCGCTGAAGCCCTGGCTGCCGTCGCGCGCGCCGCCGCTGCCGCCCTCCTGCGCGGCGCCCTTTCCGGGCCGCCAGATAGCTTTCACGCACCACTCCTGCGCCGAAAGTCAGCCAGTGGCATGTGTGGAGCGGCGCGCCCTCGCCTGCGGCCTGCCATTTGCCGGCGTAAACAGTCAACAATCCAGCTGCTCGTTCTCTGCGCGCTTCTGCCATACCCTCCCCCCCCCCCGGCAAAGGTTCCGCCGGTCCCACCTAGCTGGCGGGGTCAAAGCCCTTGGTGCGCGGCGCAAAGTGTCGCGGCAGTGGCTCGCCCGGGGGCAGGCGGAACGCGCACTCGACCTGCAGCGCTCAGTTGGGATGGTGGAGGGGAGGGTTTGGTGTGGGTTTGGTGTCTCGATCTCCTGATTTCCACACGCTCACAGCTGCCCCCGGCCCAGCCCCGCCCTGCCTCACCTCCTTCGCAGCAGGGCAATGCACCGACTCAGTCGCTCGCTGGCTGGCAGCTTGTGCCCCTGCACGCACAGAGAGTGCAGCATGCCAGGGGCACCTGCGCATGCTCATTCGCGCACGTTCATGGTGCCCACAGGGGGCTTCTTGGCGTCAGGATACAGCCGCTGGGCCAGCTCTGCCGCCGCCTGGAAGGCGCTGTCCTTGGCCTCCCGGCTGGCCTCGCCAACCTCGTGCACCCTGCTCGCAAGGCGAGGGAAACTTTGGAAAAACGACGCAGGCACGCACATGCAGCACAAATGTGGTTTCAGCGCATTCAGTGCAAAATTCTCACCAGCCTTTCCTGCTGCCCAGCCGCCACACCTCGTCGTCGCGCCGGGCGAGGGAGCTTGCATGCGCCCGGGCGGCCTTGCCCCGCGCCGCAGCCGCCGCGCCTCGCGACCGCGGGCGGCCCCGCAGCCGGCCTGTGGGCGCGCGCCTGCCGCTGCTTGGTCTGCCGGCTGGTCCGCCGGCAGGCGGCGCAGGCGCGTTGCCCTCCTCTTCTTGCATGGAAGAGGGGCCAGCAGTCGCTTCCTCCGTGCGCCGCGCCTTGCGCGTGCGCATCTGCAGCGGGCCGCCCCCGGGGCGCTTGCGCAGGGCTCTGCGCGTGCCGCCGCCAGCGCTCGCGTCGCTCCCTTCCTGCTCGCCATCTTCTGCCTCTGCCTCGCCAGCCGCCACAGCATGGCCGCATCGTTGCGGTGCCTGGAGCAGTCCCCATGCCAGCCCGAGCCGCCGCTGCCCCTGCTGCTGTTGCTGCGCCAAAGGCTTGCACTTGCCGCACTTCACATCGACCGGCAGGCCGCCTGTCTCGCCCTCGCCTGCTGGGCCCTGTGCTGCCAGCTGGCTCTGGCCTGCCGCAGGCGGCGCTGCCGCCTCAGCAGACAGTGGGGGAGAGCTGCCGCTGTGCCTAACCGCAGGCACCTGCCCCGCGGCAGCAGGGGTGTGGTCGGCTGCTGCTGTTAGCGCGGTCCCTGGCTGCGGCGTCGCTGGCGGCACCTCCATGGCGCTGGCGAGCGGAAGGGCACCTAGCACTGCTGACTCTGGCAGTGGGGTCGCTGCATCTTCTCTGGAAGGATGATCAACTTGGTCCTCTGCAGGCTCGACCTTGAGGGGGTGCAGCAGGGCCTGCGGCGGCCGGCTTGCATGCCGAGTTCAGTTCGACAGAGGTCGGCAGGCGGCAGCGTGCGCGCGCTCAAACCGCGGGCCTTCCCCCGGCCAGCCAGGCGGCGCTCACTGCTGGGATGCGGCATTCAGGCTCCTCGCCATCGGAGAGCAGCCAAATTGCGCCCTCTGCGTCTTCGATTGCGCCGGCAAGCTCCATGTGGCTTCCAACCCCTGGATCGCCTCACTGTCGATCCCGGCTGGGCCTCAAGCAGTGCGTGGGGGTAAGCACAGGTCAGAACTCGGCGTCAAAGTCAAATGATCAAATTCAGACGCGGCGTCGAAGTTGAGTCAGCAATCAGGGGCTCGCAGGCACGCAGGGACACTGATAGGAGTGCCGGACTGCGCTGCCGTCGATGAGGTAGAACACTGAGCTGTGGCGCTTTCCACCTATGCGCTGCCGCCGCCACCACCCGACCGCCCGCTCTCCGACTATACACAGGATTGCCCGTGTGTGTTTGCAGCAGCGCAGCAGCGGTAGTTTTGCAGCCCGGCAGGACCGCTGCGCGCTCGGCAGAGCCTCTGCTGCCGCTCCAGCACGTGCATGCATGGCAGCGCTCAAAATGTTGGCTTGCATCTGCCATTGATGAGGGTGGCTGCAAACAGCCAGGCACTGGGCACCTGGTGAGCTGTGTGGATGTGGAAAACGCGTATTGAGAGTGGTGTACACCTCTCACGCTCAAACTAATAAAGACAGTGTTTTGTTTTCAATTCTTGTCAAATATGGCGCGCACCTGGGCTGCCCTGTTGGCCGTAGTTGCCCTGCTGCTCAGCGGTGCCGGCGCTGCACGCCGCCTGCATGGCGGCCCCGACTTTGCGGATGGCACCTACTGCCGGATGGTCACTGGCGACGGCGTGCGCGTGAGGACCAGGCCCTGCACCGACGCCCCCATCTTGGGCCTGCGCTACCGTGGCGACAGGGTGCGCTGCAGCGCCCGCCCGCCTTCTACCACCTGCTCCAGAGCAGCAGCGCAGAACGTGTTGTATCTCTGTCTCCTCCCTCCTGCCCCACTGCCCCACTGCCCCACTGCCCTGCCCCTTTGCCGCAGGTGCACTACGGAGGAGTGCAGCACTACAACGAGTGCGGGCATGACTGGAGCCAGGTGGTGGTGAACGGTGATCCGGTCTGGATGGCCGCCGAGTACCTTACCTACTGCCCCGGACGTACCTGCACGGAGGCAGGTGCGGATGGGCGGGGGTTGGCATGCGCCCGGCGGCTCGCGCGGCGTGGGCGGCCACACCCAACGCGGCCGCGCCCGCCGCTCTCCCCTTTCCCGTGCCGGCAGGCAATGCCTGCCACCCTGCTGTGCAGGGCGATCAGAGCCACTGCTGCAGCAACAAGTGCAACGCCGTGCAATACACTACCGTGGGGAGCTCTAACCAAGGGGCCTGCGTGTGATGGGCATGTGATGGGCGTCCACCCGCCGTCAAAACCCAGCGGCTGCCAATGCCCACAGCCGTCTCGGCCTTTGCTGACCGTCGGCCCTGCATGCATGCACCTGACACACATGTTGCCTGCTCTGGCGCTGGAACAAATAAGTTCGAATGGGGCAGCGCATTGCCCTGCCACCCGCTGCCGCCTCTTTGTGCCCAGGAACAGCCCTGCGCGTGTAAATGTGTTGATAGCGCTGCAGGAGCTGCAGATGGAGCCTGCACAAGCAAAAACAGTGATCAGGAGCTCAGAAGAGCGCAGCCGCCATAAAAGTGCAGTCGGGAGAAGATGCAGGGAGAGGCAGCAGATAGAAAGGCATGTGGCTGCAGTCGAGAGAAGATGCAATGAGAGGCAGCAGCTAGGATGCAAGAAAACGAAAGCAGCAAGCATTCAGGAGAAGAAGACCATGGAGCTGGCTGAAGTGACAAGCGACGCCACGCTGCCAACCGCCGCCAGCACCATGACAGCTGTCGAGAGCACGATGACCGCCACATCCACCACCACCTGCAACAGTGGCGGAGCATGTGGTCAGGAGCGCTGCCCCATCAGCAATCAGCAGCAGCCGCAACTGTCGCCAGCAGCATGCCTGCCCGTGGCAGCCCTGGCGCACCTCCAGCCGAGACATGCTGGCCCGCTCTGCTTTCAGCCACATGAGGCAGGGCAGGATGAAGCAGAGCGGGCTGTAGCCGAGGGCACCTGCGCGTGTGCGTGGAGGGAGGGTGACGCCCGCAGCACCGTGCGACTGCACTGCACGCTGCGGGGCTCACAAAAAAATACCTTTGCGCATCAAACTCACCAATCAGCCCCATCAGGCTGTTCATGAACGGCAGGCACACGGCGACCGCGGCGGTCGCGGCGACAAACGCCCAGCGCAGCGCGAGGCGCTTGGCCAGCAGCTGCACGGGGCGCGCGTAGCCGGCGCCGGCGCTCCAGTGGCCAGCCATAAAGCGCGCCTCCGCCTCGTCGATGGAGGGATAGGCGAAGGCCAGGTACCTGGGGGGGGGAGGGGGGGGGGGGACAAGCCCCATGAAGGAGAAGTGAGAGAGCGGAAAGTGGAATCGGCCGTGCGCGCCCGCTCCAGGTCGACCGCGAGCGGCGCGTGGCTCGGCGCCGCCGGCCAGGGCGGCGCCGGCGGGGGCTGGTTCCGCGCCCGCGCCGCCCACCCCGGCAGCGAGTTGATCAGCACGCAGACATAGGAGGTGATGACCAGCCAGGCAGGCGCGCTGATGGAGGCCACCAGCAGGTCGTCCACGCCGATGCCAAACGCCCAGAAGCCGCTCACGCCCACGATCAGCACCTGCAGAGCACCATCGCCGTGTGGGGCACCAGCGCCTGGCGACGCCCGGGCGCACCAGCGCTGCCACTGTGGGTGGTGGGGCGGCCCCCAAGGCAACGTCGCCGCTGCAGCTGTTCTCCCTGCAGCGTTCTCCCCAGCCCCCGCGTGCGTCAGGCGGCACCCACCTGCGCAAACAGCGCGAAGAAGCCGAGTGTCGTGGCGCGGACCATCGGCCGCACGGCGGAGCCGGCCTCTGGCGCCAGCGTGGACTGCGGGCGGCAGGGGCGTCGGGGGTGGGTGCCAATGGTCGCTGATGCAGGCCACGCAGGCGTTGGGGGTGTTGGTTTCCTGGCAGCGGCGGTGAGGTGAGCCAGCATCAGACGCGTGCGGCGTGGCATGAAGGGAAGCAGGCCAGCCGAGGGTGGGTGACCTGGATCTCTAGCAGAATGGTCAGGCCAAACACAAGGTACACGGCCCCCAGCGAGGAGAAGGCCTCAAATGTGACCTCCCCCGCGCTGCCTTGCGGCGTGTACGAGACGTCTGGCTCCCTGCCGTGCAGCACCGCGCCGACCGTGGCCAGTATCGTGAAGCCAAAGCTGGTGATCGCCCCTGCCGTCGCCACCAGCGAGAGCGAGCTGATGTCGGGCAGCAGCACCAGCGGCAGCTGCGGGGAGGGAAGGGGAACGAGCAGGCACACAGGACGCAGCAGGAATGAGCAGGCGCGCAGAACACGGCACAGCAAGGGGACGCGGGCGCGGAACGCGCGAGCGAGAGGCTCCTCGCCTGCGCGGCCGAGAAGACCAGGATGCTCCAGCTGAGGCGCAGGCAGCCCGAGCCGTCGCTGCTGGTGGCCAGGCACGCGCCGCGCAGCGCCTGGCCCGCCGCGACCTGGTAGGTGATGCAGGTCCCTATGTTCACGCAGAGCTGAAACGGCAGCGTGGCCCACAGGCCCAGCCGCTCTCCTGCGACAGGAGGAGCGCAGCGTGGGCAGCGTGGCTTGATGAGCAACTTTCCAGGCAGTGGCCCCCCTGCAAGCTCCCGCACATTGCCCAGCTCAGAGCGCGCATTGCCGCAGCTCAGAAAGCGCAGGCCAGCTCACCAAGCACCGCCTGCGCCAGATCCTGATACCGGTGCCGCCGCTGGCCACCGTGCTCGTGCAAACCCACCAGCCGCAGCGCCGCGTGCAGCGACGCGGCGAAGCCAATCACCACCACCGCCATGCCGCCGCCCCAGCCGAGGGCGGCGAAAGCGGCGGGCATGCCCAGCAGGAAGGGCGCGCCATTGGCGCAGACGAGGTGAAAAAACGCCGCGTGCCACTTGTCTGCACAGGCACAGGGCGCAGTGGTATGTCAGGCCGGGGGCCTGCCTGCGAGGCGTTTTGAGCGAAAGGAAGTGGTGCACCTGTGGGTTCGAGCTTCTGGATGCGCGCGTGCCGCAGCAGCGGGCTGTCGCTGCGCGTCAGGCTGCGCACGCCCCGCGCGGGGCGGCAGGCAGCTGGAGGAGGAGCCGCCCTCTCCGCGTCCTCCTCGTCCGTCACGTCCGGCCGCTGCTCTTGCATCACTAGAGCGCGCTGTGGTCTCAGATTGGGCGGCGGCCGACACACACGCGACTCGCGATAGGCTGGCCCGGCGGAGCTTGTAGGTATGTGGATGGAACTGCGCAGCACAAGATTTGAAGACTGGTGGCGAGGAGAATTCTTGATGCACACTTTTGTGGCGACACAGCCCGCGGCCGCAGCTTCGGTTCGTTCTGGGGACGTCCGATGCCCGCCCAGAGACACCCACTGTGCAGTCGGAGTCCGATGGGGAGGTCGGCGCGCAGGGGGGGGCGGTCTTCGGTCTTCGCGCATGGCATGCATGCCGGTCCCTTGCGTTTCTGCTCGATTCCTCCCTCGAAATCGCCCCCTGGTTGTTTTATGAGATGATCGGAGCGCTTTGTGCAGCTCTTTGAGAACCGATCAACTCGGACCCTCTCACCGCAAAGCGGCAGCAGTTTGAGTTGTTTGGGGCTTTATCAAAGGCATACAGCTACATTCGGGACTGGGTGTGGTCGGAGAACGGGCCATTGGCGGCGGTGGCACCGCCGCTCACCGCCACGGTGCGCTGCTGCTGTGCATGTGGCTGCGGTGCACCCTGGGAGGGCAAAATGTTTGCACTCAACCCAGGGCCACCTTGGTGGCCAGCGCGGGCGGTGGCCAGCGCGGTCGGCAGCACGAGCGGCGGCGCGGTGGCGCCAGACGCTGCATGCTCCGGCCGCCGCTATGGCGGCTCCACCAGAATACGGCAGAATACGGCAGCTGTCTTGTGCCAAATACGGCCTGTAACCAGATTGCCCGCTGCTACGCTTTGCACCGGATTGGCTACGGCATAATACGGCCTCCGCCAGATTACGCCAGAGCGCAGGCCGCCGATACGCCATAGGACCCAGCCCTACCACTCGAGGTGCATCGGGTCCCACGCAAGCGGCAGCAAACTGAGAAGTCGCTGGCTTGATCAAAGGCAGGCTGTTGCACTGTGGCCGGAGCATGTCGACCACATCCGGTGCACCGGCTCCCCAGCCATTGGGTCGGCGACGCGCCGCCGCTGCTGTACGGTACATCGTGTATCCTCCCACCCCCCTTCAAGCGCAACCAGCTGGGCAATGACAGCCGGGACACTGACCTGCTGTTTCGTGACAGCTGAGCAGCACCTGCAGGACGGCGCCTGCGCCCGGCACTGCGACGGTCCGCCGCTCCAGCGGCTCCGGCGGAATACGGCGGGGTATGGAAGGCGACCGTTTTGTGCCAAATCCGGCCTGTAACCAGATTGCTCGTGCAGATTGCTTGCACATGAGCCCAGCAGGAGCCCAGCAGGAGCACGAGACCACAGGAGATGTACGGCATATAAGGCCTCTGCCAGATTACTCCTGAGCCCAGGCCGCCACGCCATAGGACCCAGCCCTTGCTGCTGCTGCTGCTGCTTTCAATCATTCAATGGGGCCGCTCCTACTCCTCCCATCGATCACAGCGCTGCTGTGCGCAGTCAGCGCACTGGCAGCCCCAGCCGATCTGAGCAGCTTCCTGACAAATGCACAGGAGATCGAGCCTTGGTTGGTGGGCCACAGGCGCGCTCTGCACCAATGGCCAGAGCTAATGTTCGATGAGAGCAATACCAGCGCCTACATTCGGCGGGAATTGGAGGCCCTGGGCATACCTTATCGGTAGGAGCCGCGCGCGGCGCCGCGCAGAGGCGGTGGCGGCGGCGGGCGCTTGCTGGCGCTGCGCAACGCCCCAACGCCGCGGTTAGGATGTCACGAGTGTCAACAGGAGTCAACTGTCAACTCCTGTCTGCACACCGCAGGTACCCCGTCGCCCGCACCGGCATCGTGGCCACGCTGGGCGCAGGCGAGCCGGTGGTGGCGCTCCGCGCCGACATGGACGCGCTGCCGATCCAGGAGGCCACGGGGCTGCCCTTTGCGTCGCGGCGGCCGGGCGTCATGCATGCCTGCGGCCACGACGCGCACGTGGCGATGCTGCTTGGCGCGGCGCGCCTGCTCAAGGAGCGGGAGGCGGCGCTGGCGGGCAGCGTGCGCCTGGTGTTCCAGCCGGCGGAGGAGGGCGGCGCCGGCGGCGCGGTGATGGTGGACGAGGGCGCGCTGCGCGGCGTGCGCGCCGCGTTTGCGATGCACATCTGGCCCACCGTGCCCGCGGGCGTGGTGGCCACGCGGTCGGGGGCCATCATGGCGGGGACCATCCAGTTCGGCATCACGCTCCGCGGCGCCGGCGGCCACGCGGCCATGCCCCACCTCGCCGCCGACCCGGTGGTCGCCGCGGCCGCGCTGGTGGGCGCGCTGCAGACGCTCGTGTCGCGCAACACCTCGCCCCTCGGCTCCTCGGTCGTCTCCGTCACGCAGCTGCAGGTGGGCGCGGCGCATGCTGCCGCGGCCGCCTTGCACTGCGCTGCACTGGCGTGCCCCGTGCTGCGCCTGCGTTTTGCACATCCCGCCGCGCTGTCGTCGCCCACACCCCTGCCCCGCTTTGGCCCCAGGGAGGGGACGCCCACAACGTCATCCCCGACGAGGCGCGCATCGGCGGCACCGTGCGCTCCACCAGCGATGCGGCCATGGCCACGCTGCAGCGGCGCGTGGAGGAGGTGGCTGCCGGCACGGCGGCGGCCTACGGCTGCTCCGCGGCCGTCGACTGGATGCTTGAGGTGAGGCCCTACTACCCGCCCCTGGAGAACGACCCCGCGGCCGCGCGCTTTGCTTCGGACGTCGCCAAGCGGTGGGTCGGGGGCACGGCGCCAGGAGCACGCGCGCAGAGAGGACGGTGGCGGGAGGGGCGCAGCCACGCAACGCAGTACGCGTGCGCCGCGGACACCCGCTGCCGCATGTGGGGCAGGAGGGGTGCGCGGCTGACCACCGGCCCCACTCGCGTGTGGTCGTGCTCGTCGCCGCAGGCTGCTCGGTGACCCCGCCCGCGTCGCCGAGGCGGAGCCCTCGATGGCCGGCGAGGACTTCTCCTTCATTGCCCGCGCGGTGAGAGGAAAGGAGGGGAATGGCGACACGGCGCTGGCCGCGCCGCCCTGCCGCCGCGCGAGCACCCTCCCAGCCCTCCTCCACCCACCGCCGCCGCTCCCGCGCACACCCCCCACCCGCTCCCCACCGCCCACCAACGCCATGCCCGCCCCCGCAGGTCCCCTCGGCCTTTATCTTCCTGGGTATACGCAACGAGAGCGCGGGCGCGGTGCACGGCCTGCACTCACCCCGCTTCACGCTGGACGAGGGCGTGCTGAAAACGGGGGCGGCGCTCCACGCCGCGCTCGCCGCCGACTACCTGGCACAGTGGCCGCGGCAGCAGGGCAAGGGGGAGGGAGGTGGCGGAGGCGCGGCGGACAGAGAGGAGCTGTGAGGCGCGCGGCAGCCGGCGGCGCCGGCGGCCCCGCGCGCACGTTGGCGGCGCGCTTGCGCCTGCGCTGGGAAGCCAAGCCGTGCGCTCGTGCCCATTCCAGCTCTCTCCGCTCCTCTTTGTGTTTTCATTGCTGCTGCTGCAATCCAGGCGAGTGCAGCACATCCCGGGCCCAGCGGGGTGCGCCGCGCTCTCCTCCACCCCCTCCCAGCGTCCTCCTCCACCTCCCGCGCCTCCAACAGCTGCTGGCCCGCGGGCTCACTCCACCTCGCGGAGGTAGTCCGACACCTCTGCGGGCGTCAGCACCCGAAAGCGCCGGTCCTCGCCCACGATCCCCACCTCGATGTTCTCCCCCGTCAGCTCCCCTGCGGGCGGGGGGCGCGGGCGGGCAGGAGGGGCGGGGCCTGGTCGGCGGCGAGCGCAGGCGTGGACGTGGCGGGAGGGACGCTGGCCCAGGCGTGCACGCGGCGTGGGCGCGCGGCGCGCGGCGCCGTGTCGGTGCTGCTGGCTTGCCGCCAGTGCCTTTTGAGCGCCCCCCTGGAGCGCCCGGCCAACCGGCCGGCCTCGGCCTCACCCTCGAACCCCTCCTTGAGCGTGAGCAGCGCCGTGTGGATCGCATCCTCCAGCTCCATGTCCTCGCTATACCTGCGCGGGCGGGCGGGAGCAGGGGAGAGGCGAGCCGCACAAACTCAGCACGCTGGGGCAGGGGCGCGGCGCGGCGTGCACACCCCTCGCCCCGGGCCGGCGCGCGGGCGGGCCGGGCGGCCGGCGGTGGGCGCGCGAGCACGTGGGGGGCGAGCGCAGCGGAAGGAGGGGCTGGCAGAGGCCGGAGCCGCAGGTCCCTCCCCCGAGCAGGCGGGCCGGCGCGCCGCGGCGCCCACCGCTTCTCCAGGAAGGTCTTTGCGTTGGACATGTTCTTGCCGATGGCCGACGCCTTCCAGGCAAAGTAGGAGCCGCTGGGGTCGACCTGCGCGGGGCGGGCCGGACGGGCCGCCGCGCTGAAGCGCGCCGCAGCGAGCCGGAGGAGGCGGCGTCCGCAGGCAGCCCCCACGCGAGCAGTTAAGAGCAGCTGAGGCGTCTGCGCGTGCGACCCTGAGCTGCAGAGGCACGCAAGTGGAGCGGAGCACGCAGAGGGCTGGCAGCCGCCCCACCTGGTAGAGCTGCGGCCCGTTGTCGTCGTAGCCGGCAAGCAGCAGCGACACGCCAAACGGCCGCACGCCGCCCGATTCTGCGGCGGTGCAGGGGGCAGGCGCAGGGAGCCGGGTCGCGAGCCGCAGGCCGCACCAAGGCAGGGCCCGGGCCTCCGCCTCCGCCTCTGCCTCTGCCTCTGCACTGGTCCACGCACGCGGCGGCCCCCCCCCGCCCCCCCCCCCCTCCCCACCACCACACACACACACTCAACCCCCCCCCCCCCTCCCCCCCNCCCCCCCCCCCCCCCCCCACCACCACCACACCCACACCCACACACACTCACACACCCCCACTCCACTCCGCTCCACTCCGCCCCACCCAAACCCAGCCCTCAGCTCACGCGTGTACTCCTGCATCACTGTGGCCGTCTCTCGCACCAGCTGCGGCACCGGTATCTGCTCATGGTACTGCCGATAGTACACCTGAAAACCAAAGAACAAAGAATGGCACACGGGGGGTGGAGGGGACACCCCCGAGAGGTCGGGGGGGGGCAAGGTGGCACGGATGTGGTGGCGCGCAGCAGCAAGGGGGAGCGGGCTTGGCAGCGCTGCCCACCTCACCCGGCGCAGCGAACCCGGGCTGCGCAGCGTGCCCGGGCCAGCACCGCACCGCACACCGCGCCCCGCCGGCCCGCCCGCCGCCGCGTGCACAGCGGCGACCAAGCAAGGGCGGCCAAGCAAGGGCGACCAAGCAGGCGGCGCACCTGCGCGCTCTTCCGCGCCTTGCGCACGAGCAGCCGGCTGTCGGGGCCCATGCCGCTGTACGTCGCCCCCAGGTTGGGCGTGAGGCTGCTGATCTTCTGCACCGTCGTATCGTCGACCTGCGAGGCGGGGGGCACATGCGTTGGGGGCGGGGGGCGGGGCGCGGACCGTCGGACGCGCCGCATGTGCGGCCTCGGCCGGAGCACGCCGTTTGTTGCCACCGCGACTGCCCCCATGCTGCATGTCCCCTCCTGCGCCGCTGCCGCGGCCGCGGACGCTCACTAGGATGGACGGCAGCTTCTTTTCCGTGGCCAGCACCACGCCATTCGCAGCGCGGATGCCGAGGCTCGTCGCGCCCGCGTTCACCGCCGCCAGCGCATACTCGATTTGCATGAGCTTGCCGCTGGGGCTGAAGGTGGTGAGGGAGAAGGAGTACTGTGCGGGGAGGCCAGGGAGGGCGGGGCGCAGCGTGTCGCGGCGGGCGGCGGGCAGGGGCGGGCGGCAGCGCGCGAGGAGGCGCGGGTGACAGGCGCCCGGCGGGTTGCCCTGATCCCATCGTGCTGGTCGTCGGGCTGCAACGGCCAGCAGGCAGAGCCAGCAGGCAGCGCCCCAAGCAAGTCGCGATCATCAGAGCCTTCGCTTGACACCCTCATGGCGCTCCCGGTGGCCCCTCGCACCGCGCTCTCCCCCATTGTGCCAGATCAGCTGCCGATGAGCGTGCCAGAGGCGCCGTGCTGGTGGCTCGATGCCAGGGGCTGCAAACGGGCTTCGATCGATTGGCAACAGCTGGCCTAAGTGAGCAGACTGATCAGAGAAGCGCTGAGGGTCACCCGCCAAGTTACACTCTTGTTGGCCGAAAAAGAAAAACCGGGCTCTCGGAGACTTGTTTGACGCTGGTGCCAACTCTGGAGGTGCACCGAGCGTCGAATTCTAGCCTCGCACGGCGCAACAAACCGTTGGGGCATGTCCACATGGCCTGCTCGAGTGGCTAGTTCCACACGCACCCACAGCATGGAGAATTGTGCTTGCGGCTCGGAGGAGGAGGCGTGCTGGGGCGTCTGCGCGACAGACGGCAGCGGTGGTGGCACCCTGCTCTCGGGCCCGCCGCCGCCGCCCAAGCCGAACCTGGGCGGCTATCGGCACCGCAAGACGGGGGCGGAGTTCCACCACGCCTGCAGTCAGACGGAGCCCAGCCCGGAGCAGCAGGCAGCGCAGGCGGCAGCGGTAGCCTGCAGCACGCAGACGGTGGAGCTGCGCAGCACAGCGGTGCAGTGCAGGGTGGATGCTGGATCACAGGTGCGGAGGTGGCGGCGGGGAGGGCCCGTTGCAAAGCAGGGCGCCAATGGGCCGTGCTGCGCACCACGCGCCGAAGCCGCTGTGCCATGCACGTAGGTGCCGCGTGCCAGCTGGTATGTGGGCATGAGTGAGCTGCCGGTGGTGGAGCCTGCTGGTGAGGCAGCAGGAATTAATGTGTACGCTGTCTATGTGCACAGCAGACTCGAGTCGAGGTTGGCCCCCCAACCGTCTCCTCCTTGCCCTCTACTGCCTGCCGCCCACAGCAAACTACCAGACCGCGGACGAGTGGCTGGCAACCAGGCACACGGCAGCGTGCACCATCCAGCGGTGGTGGCGGGGCGGGCAGGGCCGCCGCACAGCGGCCAAGGCAATGGCAGCGCAGGCGGCCGAGGCAGCGGCCCGCGAAGAGGCGATGGCAGCGGCCGCAGTGCGCGCCGAGGCTGCGGCGGCTTACGAGGTGCGGGGGGGAGCAGGGGCAGGGAGGAGAATGGTGGGCTAAGCGTGCGCTGGCGCAGTTTTCTTGGGCACTCCCCCATCAGCGGGCTCGCACCGACGCATCTGCCCAGCCCACTCCCTGCCCTGCCCCTGCCCTGCCGCAGGTGCGCCGCCGCATCCAGCCGCGCCGCCCCTCCGACTTTCAGCTGCTGCGCGAGGAGCTGAGCGCGTGGGTGGCGGGGGAGACGGCGCGCATCACGGCGGCGACGGGCGGCAGCGACGCCGGGCGCCGCGCCGCGTTGGAGGGCCTGCTGGCAAAGGAGACCAAGCTGCTCCAGACGATCGACAAGCTGAGGCTCAAGGCGGCCGGCCCCAACCGCGACGCGGCGGTGGGACGCATGCTGGATCGGCTGGCCGCGCCGCGCCGCTGGGCCGTGGCGGGCGGCGGCACCGTGCAGGCGAGGCGCGGGCGCGGGGGCACGTGCGGGGCGCAGTGCAACGCTGGCGTGTCGGGTGGCAGAGGCGGTGCAGGTGCAAGTGCTGCGCAGCTCAGCTGCTGCTGCCGGAAGCTGCCGCCTGACGCACTCCATCGGAGGCCGTGCACACGCCACAGGTGGATACGACCGACACGCGGCGGGCGGGGCAGCTGGGCGACGCCTACCGCCAGCTGGTCAGCTCAGAGGGCGGGGGCCCGGACGCGCGCCTGGCGGCGCTGCTGGCGGTCAAGTGCATCGTCAAGGCAGGTGGAGGGAGGGAGGGAAGGAGCGAGGAAGTGGGGGGAGGGAGGGCGACGGGCGCCAGTGTGCAAGCGCGGCAACGTGGGTGCAGCGCGCTTGCCGCCCCAGGGTCGATGCCCATCTTGGGCGCCGCTCTTCCCTTTTCAGGAGTACGACTGCCCCGCCTGCGACGAGATCGTGGGGCTGATAGACCGCGAGGCAGACCTCACGCGTCGCGGCAGGCCGGCCGCCAGCCTGGCAGGCCTGCGCCAGCGCATCGCCAGCCGCTTCCTGGCCTTCATTAAGACGCCGGCGTCCAATCCTGCGGCAGTTGCGCTGCAGATCCGGCCGGCGGTGCAGAGCCCGGCGGCCGCGCTCGCGCTGGCAGACTGGCTGTCGCCGCCGGCTGGCGGGCTGGTGGGTGCAGGGGCGGTGGCCATTCAGGCGGGCAGCTAATTGCTGGGCAGCATGAATTGATTTTATTGGTGCGACTGAGCTGTAACAAAAGCAGGGAGAGGAGCGTGGGCATGCCGTCGCCGTGCAACTGCGGTGCGGAAGGGCGGTGCGGGAAGAAAGCAATAGCGGCACAGCGTCACGTCAGCCCTCGTCGCGCCCTCTTTGCCCTCTTTGCCCCCTGAGTCACCCTTGAGCGTTTGTCTTCTTCTTCTTCTTCTTCTTGCGACTTGTTGGCCATTCAGTGCATCATGCAGGGCCACAAGGCTGCCTTTGCAAGACTGCGGGCCGTGGCAGGCGGCATCTCGGAGGCGCTAATCTGGCCCAAACGCGTCGTCACAGTCGGCCGCAGCCGTGCCGCCGCGCTGCACGTGGACGCTCCGCTGGCTTCTCGCGTTCACTGCGCCCTGCAGGGTGGCGTGGCCGCATCGGACGACGTTTTTCTCTCAGACATGAGCTCGCATGGCACGCTGGTGCTAGAGCTGCCCGAGGGCATGGACGGCAGCGGCAGTGTGGTGGAAGAGCTGGCAGCGCTGCCCTGGGAGCGCGCGCACCGCTTGGTAGGCACCACGCACCGGCTCGCGTGCGCGAGCGTGCTGGTAATCGGCGCAGGCACCGACTGGTGCTCGGCGGTGGCAGAGGGCCGGGCAGCAGAGGCGCTGCGGCACTCCGGCGCGGTCGTGCTGCTGTTCGAGCAGCTTTTGGGTGAACACAGGGGCGCGGCGGCAAGCGTGGCAGGCGCGCAGGCGGCCGGTGGCCAATCGGCGACGCTGACCGCGCCTCCACCTGCAGTCGAGCGCGCCCTGTCGCGGCTGCCGTTTGGGGCGGGCGGCGACGGTGGCAGGCAGACGCCCGGCAGGGGCGTGGCCAAGGCGCCAGTGCAGGGCGCTGGCGGCGGCGTCAGTGATGACAGGCGGGTGCACAAGCGCCGGGTCCTGCAGGAGAAGCAGGGCGCGCCTCTCTACCAGGCCTTCTCCTTGTTTCAGGCACACGCGGAGGCGCAGCGGCGCCGAGAGCTGCGCCTCGAGCCGGTGCCCAAGCAGCGGCAGGAGCGGCACTCAGGTGAGGGGAAGGGCGCTGATTTGGCGGCGCGTGAGTGTGGCGCAGGCTGCTGCTCCCAGGGCAACTTTGCGCCGTGCATCCCTTGCCTATAGGTGGCAAGGCACGCAAGCGCGGGCGGCAAGAGCGCCCCCACCTGCAGGCGCAGCAGACAGCAGAGGAGGGCAAGGCAGCAGCGGCCGGGGCAAAGCCCAAGCGAGGCGGCAGCAAGGCGGGCGAGGGTGCCGGCACCACGCAGGCGCCGGCACGGCCTGCCACCAACCGACTAGCTGCGACGCTGATCAGGCCCATGGCAGAGGGCAAGCAGCTGAGGCGCAGGAGCAAGGGCGGCACAGCTGCAGTCCGCAAGCCACCAAGGGCAGAGCAGGGTGAGGCGGTGAACCCGGCACGCGCTGGCACACATGCTGGGAGGCTGGCGGTTCAGACAGGCGGCGCCGCAGCAGCTGCAGGCATGCAGACGGCGGCAGCCAGCAAGCCCAGTCAGCGCAGTGGGGAGCCTGCTGCCAAGCCTGTGCCGCACGGGGAACCACCACAGGCCGCGCACGAGGCCGGTAGCACTGAGGGCGTCCCAGGCACAGTGGCGCCGCCGCCTGCCGTTCCAGCGGCTGTCAAGGAGAGTCATGCTGCAGCGGCAGGAGACAGCGCAGCAAAGGCAGAGGCAGCTGCCAAGGAGAACCGTGCGGCAGGAGGCAGCGCAGCAGAGGCAGAGGCGGCCGTCAAGGAGAACCGTGCTGCATCTGGAGACGTGACGGCAGCTGGCATGGGACCGTCCCCTGCCAAGCGCCCGCGGCTAGTCAAGCTGAAGGACAAGCAGCAGCGGCAGCAGGAGCAGCAAGGCGAGGCGGCGGAAGGGCAAGCGGCGGCCCCCCGTGGCGACACCGCTGCGGCTCCCCGTGCACACGCTCAGCCGCAGGCTGCGGCAGCCCCTGCGACGCTCGGACAGGGCTGGCGCACCAAGAAGAAGAAGGGGCTGTGAGGGTTCAGTAAAACGACGATGACAGTGCGTGGGGCGTCTGTACTCGTCTCATAGAGTTATGTGTGACAACAATGATAGCAGACCACAGCACTAGGCGTCGGTTGTTGCACACCTCTGTGCCTCACTGCACTGCACCCACGTCACACTCCAGCTTGGCCCGGAGCCCGGCCAGGCCCACCCGCATGCGCCGCCCGCCGCTGCTAAGCCCGCCGCCGCCCGCTGCCGCGCGCCGCAGGCCCAACGCCCGCCGCAGCAGCGTGAGGTCTGCCAGCGGCGCGGTGGTGGGCCTGCCGTGCGCGCAGGAGAAGCAGAGTTGCGTGGCGCCCAGCGCGCCCACCAGCCGCTGGCACTGCGCCGACAGCAGCTCCTGCCCAAACATGATGGCGCCGCGGCAGGCTCGGCTGTTGAGCACGCGCACGACACCGGCGGGCAGCCCCGCCGCGCCGCAGGTGTCGTGGAGGTGGTGGAGGTACAGCTTGAGGTCGGCGCTGCTCAGCGCGGCGGCGCCAAACAGCAGCGGTGCGTGAGTGAGCGTGTGCCGCGGGGCGCCGCCACCGGTGCGCGCACCGTCGCCGCTGGCGCGGGCCCAGCGCCAGCCCCACTGCTCTGCGCGGTCGCCAAAGGCTTCGAGCAGCTGCACCTCAGCCTCCGACAGCTGCAGAGGCTGCGTGGAAGGAGGAACATGGAACGCACGAAAGAGAGATGCGTGAGCACCTGTGTGCGACTCTGACAGCCAGCCAACACCTGCACGCCGGACCCCCACCTGCGGCGCCCTGAGCAGCATGCTGCTGACGTGGCGCTCGCGCCCGCCCTCCTCCAGCAGCTGCGCGCGCAGCCGCTCCAGCTGCACGCGCTCGTCTGCAGGGGGGGAGGACGCGGGAGCGCAGTGAAATGTGTGCGCTGAACAAGCGAGCGCGCGCAGACACACTCGGCGCCGCTTTCCGCACGCGCGCTGCCACCCACCCACCCACCCACCCACGCACCTGCGGCATGCTGGTCCACGATCGCCAGCAGGCTGCCGCAGACCACGGGGACAAACTTGCGGTCCACCTGGCGCAGCGCCACCGCCGCCTGCAGCTCTTCCTGGCTGAGCGCGGTGGGCACAAGCCTGGCGAAGCAGGCATGCGCCACCTCCTCGAGGCTGAGCACCGCCTCCCCCGCGGCGGCGGGCGACACCATCACTGGGTTGCGCCAGGAGCAGAGCAGCGTGTCCAGCCCGGCGTCCGGCTGAAGGAAGGCTGGCGGCGCCGGCGCTGGCATGGGAGCCGGGGATGCTGCGCGGGGGGCTGCAGCAGAGACGGTCCGTGGCAAAGACACAAGGGGGCTGGTGTCCTGCTGCAGGCCCCGCCGCACCAGGCCGCTCCTGCGGCCCTTGTCCCTGGGCGCCTGCTCCGCCAGCTTCTGTTGACGCCAGCCCAAGCCGGAGATTGTGTCAATGCCGCGCATGCCCTCCCGCGCGGCGGCCCCTGGTCCGGCCGCCTGCAGGCTGCCCAGCGGGTTGGTGTGCACCGCGCGCTTGCACTGCCTGGCGTGCGGCGGCGCTGACTGCGGCCTTGAGCGCTGGCGCGCGCCTGCACGCTGCCGCTTGGCTGCCTGTTCCAGCAGCAGCCGCTCTTCCAAGCTGAGCTGCTGCTGCTGCTCCTGCTCCTGCTGCTGCAGCTGGCAGGGCAATGGCGTCTGTCCTGCAGCCTCTCCCCACGGGCCCTCACCAAACAACTCAGCTTCCCCCAGCTCCAGGTCCATGCTGCTGCCATCAGAGAAGCGCAGCAAGCGCTGCAGCTCCTCCCGCTGCCCCAGATCAGCCGCCACGCCTGCCGCAGCGGCGCCTGCCGGCACAGCCTCCATCAGCTGCGCGCGATGCACCGCCTGCGGCCTCCAGCCGGCGATCAGGCGCTCGACGCTGTCCGCGCTCATGCCACCCAGCGCCGGACTGCCACCCCCCCAAAGGCTGCCCTCATCAAGCTGCTGCTGTTGCTCCTCAAACAGGCTGCCCTCCTCTGACTGCTGCTCCTGCTGGATCTTCCAGGCCTCCCGCTGGAACTCACAGGCCGGCAAGCCGTTTGGCAGATCCACATTGTTGTCAGCCTGCTCCTGCTCCGGCGGCAGCTGCACCACCAGCGGCGTGTTGGCGATGCGCACGCGCTTGCGGCCCTCCTCCCTCTGCCCCTCCTGCACTGCCTGGCCCTGCGCGCCCACGTGCGCAAAGCGCAGCGGCCGGGACGCCAGCTGCAGAGCGTGCTTTGCGCCCGCAAGCATGAGCCGCCCTGCCCTGCTGCCGCCTGAACCCCTTTGGCGACCGCTGCCCCGCTCGCCGCTGTGCCCGTCCGCCTCTGCCTCATTCGCATCGCTGCCTGGCGCTCCCGCACAATCTTGCGCCTGCTGCTGCAGCAGGGCATCGAGTGAGCCGCCTGCCGCCTCTCGCTGGAGCCACAGCTGGAAAGGCAGGGCCTCGGGTCCCTGCTGCTGCGTTGCCTGGCCGCCAGCCGCCACATCCTGCTCGCACGCCATGCTGCCCTCCATCCCCTCCAGCTCCCGCAGCAGGCCGACCGTCAGCACCGCCCGCCAGGCCGCCAGCACCGCCCGCCGCACTGCCGCGAGCGCCGCCGGCCAGTCGCCAAACTGCACCGCCATCTTGTCGGCATCAAAGCTGACGGCGCAGCCGGCGCCAGCGCAGCTCAGCTGCAGCAAAAACGCGGCGTGGCGGTTGCCCGCCTGCCGCACGGCCTGTAGCTCGCCGCCACAGCCGTTGCCGCCCTCCGCCCAGGCGAGCCGCGCGTTGGGGCGGTAGAGCTGCTGGAACAGCACGTCCACCATCCTGCAGATGGGCGCCGCACGCACGCAGTGCCCGTTGACATAGATGTGCTGCCGCCCGGTGTTGGGCGCGCCGTGCGGCGGCAGTGTGGCGTAACCACTGACTGCAATCGCGGCGCCGGGGGTCGGCGAGACCAGCGCCAGCGTGTCTGCCGATGGCTGGCCCAGCGCCTGCGCGGCACTCTGCTCCAGGGGCCGCCCCTGGGTGCGTGCATGGCCATGGGCGGCCTTTGAGATGGGGCAGAGCGATTGAAATGGGCGCATCGCGAAAAGCAGGGCACACGGGCGAGCAGGCGAGCAGGTGGGTGAGTCGGGCTGGCGCTGGCGCTAGCACACCCGGAGGAGGCGGAGGAGGAAGGCGCGCTTGCTGCAGTCATACAGTGTGAAGGTCACGTGCGGGCGGATCAGCGCCAGGCGCTCCACCGCCTCCCTGCAGCGGTCCACCTCTTTGCGCAGCCTGCAGCGCGCAGCGGGGGAGGGACGGCGGGTGAGGCCGGCCGGCGCAACAGCAAGGAGCAGCGAGTCACAGTGCCGACAGCAGAAGCAGCCGCCGCGCACCGCCTACCTTGCTCTGTCGATCCTCCCTCCCTCCCTCCCTCCCTTCCTCCCTGCCTGCCTCTCCTCACCCCGCGCCCAGCAGTGCCTTGCGCTTGACTGGCTGATTGAAGAACAGGTCTGATGCAGTGACCACGGTGCCCTGCCGCACGCGCTGCTCCAGCGCCAGGCCCGCCTTGAGCAGCGCGCCGCCTCGCAGCAGCGCCGAGTGTGTCTCGAAGCTGCCGCGCGCGCGGCTGGCCACCTCCACCACCGCTGTCTCGCAGATGGCGGCCAGCGCCTCGCCGCGGAAGCCGAGCGTGGCGGGGGCGGAAGGCGCGTCGCCTGCCGCGGCGCGCGCGCCCGCCAGCTTGCTCGTCGCGCTGCGTGTGCCCAGCAGGGGCATGCTTGCGGTGGGCACGCCCGTGCCGTTGTCTGCCACGCTAACGCGGAGACAGGAGGGCGTGCAGTCGAGGCGGACATGCACCTCGGTCGCGTCGGCGTCGACCGCATTGGCCACCAGCTCGCCCACCACCTGGCTCAGTGAGCTGACGGTCACCTGGGAGCGCAGCCGTGCCAGCAGCGGCCCGGGGATACGCACCACAGGCGGTGGCTGGTGCTGCATTGTGGCGGTTGGAGCGGCGCGCGCGGCCAGGCGCCCGGCACCTGGCTGCGAGGCGCCGCCGCCTGCCTGCTCCTTCCTGCCGCTGGCTTTCATGAATGCAGGGTTCTGGCGCTCGCGCTCTTGCCGGGGGGTGGCCTTTTGCGCAACCTGTGCTGCGTCGCTTGCCGCGAGATGCGGGAGCTCGAATTGACGCGGTTTCGATGCGGAGAACAAAATTGCAGTTGCGAGAGAAGGAGGTCTGCTGCTGCTGCAGAAGCCTGCGACAGCGCTCAAGACGAAGATTGCGATGAGATGAATGCTGGCACTGGTCAGAGCAGCAAGCTGGGGGTGTCGCCAACAGCACAGTCGGGGTCGGCCGCTGACTCGGCGGCGGCCTCCGCCCTGGCGTGTTGCCCCAGACAGTCCATAGGAGCTGTTCCTGTGTCAGTGGGTCTTGCCGCACGCCGGGGCTATGGTCGCTAACTCAGCGAGGTTGCAGTGTGCTGGACCTGGTGGGGCGCCGCGCGGGGCCTGCCGCCGCCTGCACATGTGGCATGCACGCTGACCTCCACTTGGAGCCGTGCCCCTTCACAACAAGCAGCGCATGATTGTTCAAGCATGCAGCAATGTGAAACGAGGCCAGCCTTGTAAAATGGCGTGTTTTGAGAGGAAATCAGTTTCAAATGTCGGCGCGCGTCGAGTCAGACCAGCCAGACCAGCTTTCAAACACTCTCCTTGCAGTTCTGGCAATATCGCGTGCACGACAGCCACCTGCCCTGACCGCTGCCGCCGCAGAGCCTTCCAACAGGGGCGTTCAACGCGGGTTGCTGAAATGGGCGCCTTTTCGAGGACTGGCCTGACTCTGGCGGTGCTGGTGGCGTTTGCGGCGGTCGCTAGCGCACGGTGAGAGCGGGGGGGTACGAGTTGGGCGCCTGTGTCCATCCGCGCGCCGCCCTCGCCGCACGCTTCCTGCCGCCCGTGTTCGCACGGTACCAAATTCAAATGACAGCATCAATCCCCACTCTCCTTCTGTCCACTGCCGTCCTGAGCTCTCTCCATTTCCTCCATGCTGACGCCTGCAGGCCCGCAGGCGTCCACGGTGGCCACCGTGGACTGCTGGGCATCGCTGCTTCCCCCGCTCTCAGCGGCGCCCCAGCACCCACCCTCGCCCCGGCCACTACGCCCGGCCCTGCCCCTCCCTACACCCCCGGCGCTCCCATCGGCTACGGTTTCATCTCTGCCGCCCCCGGCGCCTACGCTTATGGCCCAGCCCCCAGCGCCCCCTACGCCTATGCCCCAGGCCCCGCCCCCGCCGCGCCCGGCGGCTACGGCGCCGCCCCCGCCGCCTATGCCCCAGGCCCCGCCCCCGCCGCGCCCGGCGGCTATGGCGCCGCCCCCGCCGCTCCCGGTGGCTACTTCTCTGCTGGCAGCCGCTGAGGTGCCCCCCGCTTGACACACTCAGGACTGATGAGCTCCCAGCAGGACGCAGGATGAGCAGCAGCAAGAGGATGGCAGCTTGGCTCGCTCGTGGCAGCACCGCATTCTGAGGATGGCACGCACATGCACTGCACTCTGAATACTCTTGTCACTCATCTGATCTGTCATTTTTTATTCTTTCCATCTGTCCCGTCCTTTGCTTGGATTGACATGATTGACATTGGCTTTGCATTTATCGAGTTTGCAAACGGCCAGTGTTGATAGGCGGGCTATGGGGGACCCACAAAGGTGCCAGCATCTTGTTATATTGAACTGGGGTGCTGCCCCCTGCTCCTTTCATGTGCCGGCACTGCTTCATGCGCTCAAGGTGCCGTGATTGACGCAGGGGCGCATCTGAAGGGCGTGCGGCGGCCGAGGCGGGATGCGGCATGCTGCAACTATTGTTTCAGTTTGTCGTCACGTTCCTTTTGCTTGAGAGCTCTCTGTGGTGCACATTGCGCAGTAGGGAGGCGGCAGAGAGCGCCTGCGAACCTGTAGGCTTGCACCTTTCGACGACTCTCGGCCCGATCGTCGACTGCCTCACGGCATCAAGCTGTCGGCGTGAACCGCTGCAGTCTGCGGGTCGCGCGAAACCGGCTTGTCGCGAGGGTGCAGTCGGCCAAACGTGGTTCTGATCGCCGTGCAGAGCTCGTGGTAGCATCGGCAGAGAGTGGGCGCAGCGGCAGGTCGTGGCGTGCTGCGCACGCGAGTGGGCGGGGCGGCACCCACCGCGCAGCGCAGGCGGCGGCGACGGCACCCAACGAGCCTTTACGAGAGTCGTTCTCCGCCTGCAAGCGGCGGTCCGCAGCCATGAACGCTGCCAAGGCCTTCCTCAACGAGGCGGGATGCGTGGAGGCCAAGAACCGGCGCGGGCGGCAGCCCTGGAAGCCGCGCAACCTGCTGCCACTCTACCTCGACGTGGGTTCAGACCTCAGCGAGGTGCGAGGGGGGGGGGCACTAATCAGGTGTATCGGGATGGGTGGGGTGCTCGGAGGATGCGCCGGCAGGCTATGACACTCGTGCGCGTCGGTGGGTAGGAGCAGACCAGTGGCGGGAGTGTGAGCGAGCAGCCTCGCCTGCCACACCGTCTGCCCTGCAAGTGCAGCAGCTCCACCCCTGCCGCCCGCGCCATGCCCCACCTGCGCAGCGCGCGCTGTACAAGATGGAGAGTGTGACCGGCAGCCTGACGGAGGAGGAGGCGGCCAAGGCGGCGCGCAAGATGCTGACGCAGCACGGCACCTCCTACAACCCGTGAGCGTGAGAGGCGGCCCTGCTCGGGGGTCGAGTCGGTCGCGCCGCTGCGTGCTGCTGCTGAGGGATGCGCAATGGCGCAAGTGAGTGGGCGGGCCTGCATGATGCGGCAGCGCGTCCACGGCGGCACCTGCGCCTCTGCTACTCCCTTCCTCCGCGCAGGACGGCGGTGAATGACGTCACTGCCACCATAATGCTGCACAGCGACCTGCTGCACCACACGCCTGGGCCGGCGGTCGTGTCCCTGCTGGTGCGCGCCCCCTGCAGCACTCCCCTGGCCCCGCCCTGTGACCTGCGGCAGCGTGCGGCGCGGCGTGCTGCCACCTATTTCCCGCCTCCTCCCCTCCTCCATCCTCCTCGCTCTGTCTCATTTCTGTGCCGCGCATGGCCTGCCCCTGCAGGTGCGCGCGATCCTCCCAGGCAATGCTCTCTTGTACCAGGATAGGCTGTGGTGGGACATCAACTCGCCCCAGTGAGCAGCCGTCGCAGGGCGGGGGCAGGGGTTGGGCAGAGGCCCGGCGGTGCGGGCGCGCCGCCCACGCACACCCGCGCTGCTGCGCCGGCCGGCCCCTGGCTCCCGGGGTCGGCGGCGGCGCTCTTCACCACCATGTCTCACCTGCCTGCAACTTCTAATGCAGCATTGCGATTGACCAGTACACTGCGGCGGTGTGTGCGGACCTGAGGCTGAACATGGTGTGCTATCAGGTGCGCGCCTTGCTGGACCATGGGCTCGGGGGGAGGGCGCGTGGCGCTGCGCCGTCGCACCCCTTGTCACCAGACCGATGCACCTCGACGCCATCGCCCTGCCAGGCCGCCCCCCTTCCACCGACCCGTGGCTGGCCTGTTGCAGATCATCAATCGAAATATGAAGGAAGCAGTAGAAAAGGCCAGACAGGCGAGCAGGTCAAGCCTCTGGGAGCAATCTCTCGTCTCCGGGGGCCGGCGCGCCTGCGCGCTCAAGACGGCACCGCCCGTCCGTCGCGCGCTGTGCCGTGGCGCCGCCTGATGCCGGCGCGCGCACGTGGGCTCCGTGCGCGCCCTGCAGGACGTGACCATGGGGCGGCTGCAGCCGAGCGAGGGGCCGGACCCAGGGCTGCAGTCCGAGCAGGGCACCCAGTACCCCAACGTCGTGGCCATCAGCCCCGAGTTGAAGGCAGCGATCCGGCAGCGGCAGCAGGCGGCGGCGGCAGGGGCGGCGCCAGCGTCGCAGGCGGAAGCGCTGGAGGCGGCAGCAGGCCTGTCGCCGCAGCTGCCCGCGGCAGCAGCGCTGTCTCCAGCAGCAGCAGCGCTGGCAGCAGCAGCAGCAGCAGCAGCAGTAGCGGCGTCGCCTGGAGGGGACGAGCTGGTTGCGCCTGATGACTCGGACGAGAGCATGAGTGACATGCCCGAGCTGCCGCTGTAGGTGCGCGGTGTTGCGCACACGATAAGCACTGCTTGTGCTTATCGCAGCAAGGGCGGCGTCGCTTGGCCAGAGCGCGGTGTGCGCACTGCGCTGGGCGCGGCGGCAAGCGGCCCGCGCGAGCGCACTCCCATGACCTCTCTCATTGCTTGATGCACTTCTTTGGTGCGCTGCCTTTGTTCGCGCAGAGGTAGCCTGGGGTTAGATCACTGTGCCTCAGAAGCACCTAGGCACTCGCCAGCACAAGACTCCTCTCTGTACGCGCCCTGTTGCTCACGCAAGGCTCAAGGTCGCTCTTAGCGCCTGTGCTGCCCTGCTGAGACGCGAGGGGTGTCAACAACTTTGGAGCGGGCCCTGAGGAGGCGCGGCCACCATGCGTGAGCACCGTGGAACGCAGCGCATCGCAGCGCCAGCCGCGCGGTCGCGCTGCCGCACCTGCGTTTGCCGCCGCCCGCCCGCCGCGGGCGCGCCGTCACCCCCCCCCATCCGACCCCCCCGTCCGCCCACAGCCAAGCTCACGAGCGTGGCGTTGCTCAAATACAACGGCCACGATGCCGAGCCCTTTATGCTCGGCAAGGCGGACGACCTCTCCTCCTTTGGCTTCTTCCAGCGAAGCACCGTTAAGGAGATGCTTGCATTTGTGGCGCGCACGTGCGCGCGGCGCACGCAGGTGCGAGGGGAGTGGGGAGGGAGGGCGCGCATGCAGCAGGCGCGGCGGGCGGCGCCGTGCCGCGCCGCCCGCGCTCCCGGCGCGCCGCCTCACGCGCCGCCCGCGCTCTCCGGCGTGCCGCCTCACGCGCCCGCCCCTGTGCGCCGCCGCAGGTCGGCCAGCGGCAGACGGTGCAGCACGAGGAGTACTTCTGCCACGTGTACAACCGAGACGGGCTGGTGGGAATTGCCTTTGTGGACAAGGACTATCCCGCCCGCGCCGGCTTCTGTGTGGTGAACAAGGTGGGGCGGCGCTGCGCGGGGGTGGCGCTGCGCGGGGGTGCGGGCCCATGGCAGGGGAGGCGGGAGGCGCGGCGGCCGCCTCGACGCTCGGGCGGCGCGCTGCGCCGGGTGTCGCTTGCCCAGCGCCGATCAGGCGCCCGCCCCGCGTCGGCCCTGCAAGCCCCGCAGATCATCGAGGACTACCTTGCGAGCGTGGGGGAGGGGTGGCGGGGGGCCACGTCCGACCGCGAGGACGCGCTGCCGGTGCTGGAGGCGGCGGTGCAGAAGTTCCAGGCGCGGGGCGCGTGCTGGGCGGGTGGCAGGGCGGGCGAAGAGTGGCGCCGGCGCGGGCGGGGGCTCCTCCCCTGCGCGTCTCGCGCCGCGCCGCGCCGCCCCACCGCCCGCCCCGCCGGCGCCGAGCCCCCTCCAAGCCCGTGCCGCGCGCCGCCGCCGCCGCCTCGCGCGCGTGCGCAGGACCCCGCGGCCGCCGACAAGCTGGCCAGGATCCAGCGCGATCTGGATGAGACCAAGGTCATCCTGCACCAGACGATTGAGAGCGTGCTGGACCGGGGGGAGAAGCTGGACCAGGTGGGGCGCGAACCCGGTTGACTGCGACTCTGTTTCCTTGGATCGCTGACTGGAGCTCTGCATGTCGCGCGGCGGGCCGGGGGGAGGGGCCGGGCCGCTGGGGTTCCGCGGCGGCAGGCGGCGGGCGTTGGGCGCGCGCCCTTTGGGTGGGGGAGGGAGATCGCCGACGCGCCGCGCGCTGGCGCCGCCCCGCCGCCGCCGCAGCTCGTCGACAAGAGCGCCGACCTGAGCATGGCCAGCCAGATGTTCTACAAGCAGGTGGGGTGGGAGGGTGCGCCTGCCCTGTGGTGGTGCGCGGAGGGCAGCGCCCCCCCGGCGCGGAGGGCAGCGCCCCCCCGGCGCGGAGGCCACGCCTGCAGGGGAAAGCGAAAAGATGGGGGGGAAGCGCCTGCCCGGCGCGGCCAGCTGCCCTTCACTGCACGGCCGGCGCCGCACGGTCGGCCCTACGCCGCTCGATTTCCCCCCGCTCTGCCCCTCGGCCATATCTGGTCGCTGATCGCTGGCCTTCCTCCGCGCTGCGCCCCTCTGGCGCGTCGCAGGCGAGGCGAGCAAACAGCTGCTGCAAGCTGATGTGAGCGCGGCGGCAGCAGCCGCGGCAAACAGCAAGCAGCAGCCAACAGCCAGCGGCCTGTACTATACCTGCTCCTCCCTAGCCCCTCCCTGCCCCAGCAGCCTCTGCCCTTCGCTCTGACCTTCATTGTTGCTCTGACCCCCCCTCATTCTTTGACACCTCTGGCACGTGCCACTCTGACCGTGTGAGCCAGTGAGCATGCCTGCTTACAGCCAGGCAACATGTGGCCGGTGCAGCAGCAGTGCACGCCCATACACTGTTGAGCAGGCGGGCACTACTGTCCCTCCTGCTCCCCCGGCGCCTCGTGCTGCTGCGCCAGCTCTGGTACCGCCTCGTGCTGCTGCGCCAGCTCTGGTACCGCCTCGTGCTGCTGCGCCAGCTCTGGTACCGCCGCGTGCTGCTGCGCCAGCTCTGCTGCCGCCGCGTGCTGCTGCTGCACCTGCTCCTCGCGCCCGGGCTCCTGCTGCTGCGCCTGCTGCTCCTCCGCGCGCCCGGCCTCCGCTGCAGCGGCCGCCGCCCCGTGCTGCGCCGTGAGCGCGGCGTGGTGCGCCTTGGCGGTGTCCTGCTTGGTCAGCTCCCGGATGAGCATCGTGGCGTAGCAGGAGGTGGGCAGCGTGAACGCCAGGCGCAGCGCCAGGAAGCGGCCGGCGGCGGCGCCGCCGCCGCCGCCGCCTGCGCCGCGCGCCGCCTCCGCCGGGTGCGCGGGCGGCGCGGGCAGGCCGCGCCCCTCGAGGGCCATGAGGTCTGTGATGGCCAGCTCTTGGTCGGGGTCATCGTAGCTGGGCCGCGGAGGTCATGCGAGAGGGGGGACGGGGAGACGGAAGCAACGTGAGGGCGAGCAAGGCGTGGGCAGGGTGGTGCTGCGGGGGCGGCCTGCGACCTGTCGTGCGGCATCGCGCGCCCCGCCACCTCGCTGCCTCGCTTTCCCCTGCCCCCCGCCGCTCCTGCCCCTGCCCCCACTCATGCCCCCGCTCCCGCTCCTGCCCCCCGCCTCTCCTCTAGCGCCTCCGAGGGGCCCGCCCTCGCTCCTCCTGCGCCTCCCAGGGGCCCCTCACCCCAGCAGCTCGTACTCGAGGTCGGCCGGGCGGAAGAGCAGGTGGCGGTAGGCCCCTGGCAGCGCGCCAAGGCTGAACTCCCGGGGGCCGCGCGCCGCGCCGCCCAGCGCCACGCCGTCGGCGGCGGCCGCCGCGCGGTAGAAGGAATCCCCCACGGCGTGCGCCGGGTAGCGCACCTCGCAGCCCGGCAGCGGCAGTACCACGTCGCCCACGCCCCACCGCCCCGCCGCCGCCTCGGCCGCCGTCACCACGTGCACCGCGGCGCCCGCGCCCGCGCCCGCGCCGCCCTCGGCCTCGGCCTCCTCGCCGCCCTCCTCGGGCTCCACGCCCTCCTCGCCGCCCTCCTGCCCTGGGCCCCAGCCGCCGCCACCGCGGCCGCCGCCGCCGCCGCCGCCCCGGCCGCCGCGGTTGCGCATGGCGGCGCGCGCGGCGGCGGCGGCCGCGCGGTCCAGCACCAGGTCTCCCTCCACGGCCGACGCAGCGCCGTACGTCTGGATGCGGCGCGAGGCGGCGGCGTTCCACAGGTAGGACTGGTAGGCGTGGATGTACCTTTTGAGACAAGAGCAGGGGAGGGAGGGGAGGGGGAGGGGATGTGTGACTGAGTGCGAGGTGGGTCTGTTGGTCTGTTGGGCGGCGGCAGCGCGCGGCGGCGGGGCAAGGGAGGCGCGCGGCGGCCGCCGCGCCGCGCCGCTCACATTGTGCGCAGGTTGCGGGGGATGCGCTCGAGGGCGCCTAGGAAGTTGGCGGGCGCGTGCTTCAGGCCCTGCAAACACGGGGCACGTGCTTCAGGCCCAGCAGCCCGGCGCTTGGGAGCGTCGGACCGGAGGCGCCAGGGCGGCTGTGCCAGGGCAGCTGCGCCTGCTCCTGCGGGGAGGCTGGCTCTGGCCGCCCCTGTCGGCTGCTCACCTCAACGCCCCCCGACACAGAAGCGCCCACGCGCACACCTGCAGCACCGCAGGCTCTGCCACCAGGTAGCGCGGCATGCATCGCAGCGCCTCCTCCACATTACCCTTCTGTGCGGGAGCACACGCGGTGAGCAGGCAGGGAGCGTGAGCGATCAGGGCATGTCGGCCGTCGGCTGCGCGCCTGCGCTGCCAGAAGCGCGGCTGAGGGCGTTCCGCGCGCCGGCGGCAGGCCGCCCTCCGCCGCTGGGCAGCGCGCCGCCCACCCTGCCCGGCCCACGCACCACATCCAATCACAGAAACACATCGTGCATGGCCGTCTCACCTGGAGGTATGCGTTGCAGGCCTCGACGATCTCGGGGCGGGAGCCCTCCCTGGGCGTCAGCAGCAGGCGCACCGCCGCCTCCCACTCGCCCCGCAGCAGCGCCGCGCCCACCCTGCGGCGTCGGCCGGCGCGCGGAGCGCGCGCGCTCTCGCTCTCAGAGGCGGCGGACCGGCACGCTCTGCGGTTGCTCCCGCGCCTCCTCCTCCTCTGCGCTCCCGCTGCGCGCCGCTGGGCCCCCCTGCCAACAAGCCACGCGCGCCACGCTGCACCCCGGAGCGTAGCTCGCCTGTGCGTGGGCACCGCTCCCGTCCCGAACCGCTGGAGCCCAAAATAGTTGACAAACCCAGTCTCGCGCAGGCCCTCGGCCGCCGCCGCCACCGCCGCCTCGCTCTCCGCCTCGACGCTGCGGCGGGTGTGGTGTGGTGTGGTGTGGTGTGTGTGTGTGGGTGGGGGGTGGGGGGTGGGGGGGTGGGGGGGCGCGCACGCGTTGCATGCCGCCGCTGGCGGCACGCTGATGGCTGCCCTCGATCCGTCTGCCCTGCCAGCCCGCACACACACGCACCCGCCGAGCCACGCCTGCTCCTGCGGCCACGGCGTCCCACCGCCGTCGTCCCTCCCCCCCAGCCACCCGCCCGCCCGCCCGCCCACCCACACCCACCCGCCTGCCCACCCACCTGCGCAGCACCAGGCGGAAGCGGTTGCCCGACAGGTCCCCCAGCCGCAGCGGCTCCTCGCAATAGCCAAAGTCCCCCACGCGCAGGCCGCGCAGGCGGGGGTTGAGGGCGACCAGGCGCGCCGGCGGCACGCGCAGCACGGTCACCTGCGGCGGGCGGGGAGGTCGTGGGGTGGCGGGGGGCCAGCGTGCGGCGGCCGATCGCGCGAGCGCGCAGGCGGGCAGGCAGCAGGCCAGTCAAACAGGCCAGTGCCTGCGCGCGTTGTGATGGCTGATATGCATGCCATGCCCTTGCGCCACCCCATCCCACCCCCACCCCGCCCCGCACCTGCTGGCACGTCACTCCGCGTTTGTCCTTAGTCCCCGCCACGGCAAACGCCTTGTGATGCAGGCGCAGCATGCGGCCCAGCACCGACAGCGCTTGCTGCGGCGGGGGCGGCGCGGCGGAGGCAGGGCGAGCGATGCATCAGCGCGCCCAGTTGGTTCGACGAACACAAAGTCGACACCCACAATAGATGGAAAAAACAGTCAACACACACCTGGGAGTCGATGTTCTCCTTGTAAAGAACAAACCTCACGTACTTGTGGCGGGGGCCGCCCCCCCATTCTGCCTCCTCCTCCCCGCGCTTGCGCTTGCCGCCCCGCCCGCCCCGCCCGCCGCCGCCCCCGCGCCCGCCGCCGCCGCCGCTGGCGCCGGCGTCCACCGCTATGCGCACGCACTGCAGCGGCACTGGCTGCTTGCAAGCTGCTCCTGCTGCCGCCGGAGCGGCGTCGCCGCTGCCGTTGGCGGCGGGCTCTGACGCCGTGCCGCCCGGCGCCTCTGCTGCCGCCCCTGCAGGCTCTGCTGCCGCCACAGTGGTGGTGACCAACGGGGGAAAGGCTGGAGCCAGGCCTTTGAACAGCTGGTGCACCGCCCCACGCGCCTCCTTGTCAGCCATCGAAGCCAGCTTCAGTGGCTCGGGTGGCCTGCCGGCGCCGCCGCCGCCGCGGCCAGGCCCCCCGTCAGCCGCCTGCCGGGCTGACTGGTACTCGAGACACTGCTCCAAGAAGGTTTGCAGCTCCGACGCCTGCTCCTCCCCCGCAAGCGCCACAAATCGCCGCACGAGCTCGGCCGCAGCTGCCACAGGGTCGCTGCCAGACTCGGCTTTGGCAGCGCCTCCGTTGTCGGCTGCCGGCGCAGCTGCTGGCGCTGGCGCCTCCAGGCTCGTCAACCGCACCACCCTGCCATCCAGGTCCACCTCATTCACGATGAAGTCGGCATACCTTCAGTGAGGCCGGTGCGAGAAAGCAGTTTTTTGCAAAGGGGTGCGACCCGCCCGCACCGCCCGCCCGCCCGCGGCGCGGCATGCATGTTGGCCGACTGCGCGGAAGTCGCAAATCCAGCGCTGCCATCGCAATCGCACCGCTTCTTTAAGATGCCCTGGAAGCCGGGGCGATCGTTGGTGAAGCAAGTGATGCCGACTTCCGCCTCTGTGATTGATGCGTGCTGCGTGGCCATCAGAGATGCACAGAACAGACGGAGAGGTACGACTAGAGGACCATATACAAAAACCGAGCGCTGGACAGCTGGCTGTGGCCGCCGCCGCCTGCTCTTGTCGGCTGCAGAGGGCCGCGGCGCGGCGGTCCGCCCTTCTCAAGCAATGGCTCGCTACTTACAAGCCTGCACCACACTAGGCACGCACTGGCACCACGCGCACACCGCTGCGCGCGCTGCGCCGCGCAGCCTGCGCCGCCACCGCTGCCCGCGCGCACCCGCGCCGCCTCAGCTCAGCTCGAAGCCCGCGCCGGCCTGGATGGCGTACAGCAGCTTCCTCCGCACCTGCGCCGCGCTGGTGTAGGGCGGCAGCTTGAGCAGGTTCATGCAGGTGGCGGCGGTGGGCAGGCGCTCGGTCGCGCCCGGGTCCAGCACGCCGCCCGCCATCTGCACGGGCCGCTCGCGCGCGCGTGCGCAGCAGTGCGCGCAGGCGTCGACGGGACGGCGGCCCGTGGGACCGGCGAGGGCCGCGCGGCGCGCGCGGGAGGCAGGCACTCGGGCGCGGGGCGGCAGAAGCGGCGGGCGCGCGGCGGGAGCGCTGCAGCGCTGGATGGCCAGCGGCCGCGCGCGCCTGGATGGCCAGCGGGGGCTCCAGGTAGCGGAAGCCGAGGAGGGGGGGGCGGGGGCAGGAGGTGACAAAGCGCAAAAAGTCGGCCTGCTCCGCGGGAGACAGGCTGTCGAGCGCCTGCCAGAATGCCTGCGGCGGGCGGGAGCAGCGGGCGGCGAGGGGAGGGCGCTCGTCGAAGCTCGTTCGGCCGTACCGAACCGCGTCAAACTATCCCCCACCCACCCCCCACCCCCCACCACACCACCCACCCACCCCCACCTGGATCACGGGGTGCTCCTCGTGGTAGCCCCCGCTGTACTGGCAGTGGGCGCGCATGTCGGCGATGTCCAGCCCCTGCTGCCCCCCGCTGACCAGCATCTGCAGCTCCTCCTCGTTGAACATGGCGACCTGTGTGTGTATGGGTGTGGGTGGGTGGGGTGGGGGGTGGGGCGCTTGCGTGTGGCACTTGCGTGTCTGGCACAGTGCTGTCTTTGCTGCTGGCTGCTGTGTAGTGCCAAAGTGTGGCGTGACGTTGGTGCGTTCCAGCGGGGAAGCAGCCGCCGCTCACCCACTCGGGCGGCACCAGTTCGTGCAGGCCGCGCAGGAAGGCAGCCGCCGGCTCGCGGATCTGCGTGTGGGGGGGGCGGCGGGGGCGGGCGGGCCCGACGGACAGAAGGGGCTCGCCGCAGCGTGCGGCGGGGCCGCAGGCGCGCGCCGCCGCTGCGTGCGGGGACGGGCAGAGACGCCGCTCCATTCCGATCCGCCGCGCCGCCGCCAGCTGCATGGGCGCCAGCAGCGACACAACAACGCCAGAGATTCACTGCGTCTTTGTTGCTGCCCCGGGCCCCAGCTCGCCTGCTGGTTGAGGCGGTGGTCTGCCACTCGGTGGATGTAGGCCAGGCGGTTGTCCCCTGTCACCGCCAGGTCGCGCCCCCCTGGCACCAGCTCCACCTGGCCAGGACGTTGCACGGGGAGGGGGGGGCGAGACGGCATTGAGTACTCTGTATTGAGAGTGTGTGCGGCAGGAGCGACAGGCCAGGCTTCGTGCACAGGATGCGGAGCAGAGGAGCAGAGCGCGGCCACCCCCCCCCCCACCCCCCCACCCCCCCTCCTCCCCCCCCTGCCGGGAGGGGCGGCGGCCGGGGCGGCGGCTTCCTGGCCCCCTCCCGCCCCCCCCCCGCACGAGCGCCGCGCGCGCTCGCCTCGCGCGTCTCTCCCATGACCTCGTCCGTGACGGTGAACGCGAGGCCCAGGTCCGCCACGTCGCCCTGCGGGCGGGCGGGACGCCACTCACTCTCGGCATTCGCACTCCCATTCCCTTTCCCATTGCCATTCCCATTCCCATTCCCATTCGTGAGCGCGAGAGCCGCGCCCCCCACCTCGTAGTGCTTGAGGAAGAGGAGGGAGCGGTGGAGCTGGGGGTCGAGCGTCGGCAGGTCGTTGATGTCGCAGAGCGCTCCCCGGAACTTCTTCAGGAAGAAGCCGGCGAGGGGGAGCTCCACCAGGATGCCTGGGTGGGGCGCGCGTGTGTGTGTGGGTGGGTGGGTGGGTGGTGTGTGTGTGTGTGGTGGGGGTGTGGGTGGGGGGTGGGGTGGTGTGGGGTGGGCAGGCTGAGCCCGCCGGCCCGCCCGCCCGTGGCGCCACGCCCCCGCCCCCGCCCGCGCGCCGCTGCCGAGCAGCCGCAGCCCCTCACCCTCGAACATCGCCTTGCCCAGCACCTTGCCCAGAAACTCGATCATGCGCAGCGCCCCCGGCACCGCCGCGCGCGCGTGGGGGCTGGGGTACAGCCGCTGGTCGGTCGTCGCACGGAAGAGGCCGAGGCGGGGGTCGAAGCCCTCGCGCACCGCCTGCGGGGGTGGCGTGTGGGTGGTGGGTGTGGGTGGTGGGTGTCTGGTCTGGTCCGGTCTTACAGCTTGGCACCATGAGGCATGCACCGTTCCGCAAGCGAAATTGCTTGCAGAATCAACGGCGTGGANCGCCCGTTTCGCGCCTGCCGCATCCCCCCCCCCCCCCCCGCGCCAGCCCCCCCCCCCCCCCAAAGCCGCGGCGTCCCCCCCCCCCCCCCCCCCGGCCTGGCCTCACCAGGCCGTGGGCGTCGATGAACTGGATGCGGATGCGCCCGCGCAGCGCCTCGCCCAGGCCCCCCAGCTGGTCGTACCCGTCTTGCAGCAGCTGCGCACATGTGGGGTAGGGTGGGGTGTGGGGGTCGGGATGGAGTGGGTGGCGCGCGCGCAGGCGGGGGTCGCGCCACAGCGAGGGAGGGCATGGGAGCGGGGAGGCACAGCGTGCGGGGCAGCGCGTCCCCGCAGGAAGGCAGGCTGGGCCCCGCACGCACCTGCGTGCGGCGGATGGTGACAAAGCGGCTGGGCTCGATGCCCGCGCCGAGGCGCAGCGCCGCCGCCACCTCCATGTCGCGGTGCGCTGCGCGCTCCTGGCTGACCAGCGATTGGAAGACCCTGCGGCGTGGCCGTAGTGGGAGGCGTGGGCGGGGGCTCGCGCACGGCCCCTCTCGCGGCATGGCATGGCTGGACATGCAGGCATGCGGATGAAGGTGGGGATTGCAGGCGCGACTGGGCACAGACGGCAGGAGCGGAAAGCCGCTCCCCCCACCCCCACCCACCCCCACCACCACACACACGCACACGCACGCACGTCACTCCTCTTGTGAGTGGCTACACGCACCCCCCCCCCCCCCCCCCCACCCCCNNNNCCCCCCCCCCCCCACCCCCCCAACCCCCCCCACCCCCACCCACCCACACACTACCAACCGCCACCAGCGCTCACTTGGCCCTCTCTCGGAAGGGCACCAGGCAGGGCGCGTAGGTCAGCAGGCCCCAGGCGCGCAGGCTGGCGGCGGCGGCCGCCGCGTCGCCCGGGGGCACGGGCGCGCGCGCGCCGGCCAGCGCCGCGGCCGCGCCGTCGGCCGCCTCCTGCTGCGCCGCCGCGCCGCCGGCCACCAGGCCCATGCCCAGCACGCGGCCGACCTCAGACTGGAAGCGGTCGCCGGGCAGGGCCTGCGCGGGGCGTGCAGCGCCCGTGGGCAGGGGAAGCGACAGTCGGGACGCAGGCGGCGCAGCGCGGGGGAAGCAGCGGCGATGTGGCAGCGCGGCGCGGGAGGAGGGGCGGTCGCCAGGTGGGCCGCGCAGCGCGGGAGGAGCAGCGGCGCGCGCCGCCCGCCCACCTCTGACTGGAAGGCCTCTGTGGGCGCAAACGCGCGCCGGCAGTTGCGGTCGTACAGCTGGCCCATGAGCTTGCCTGCGGGCAGAAGGCAAACGGCAGCGCGATGCGGCGGTCAAATCGCAACTCAGTTGGTAGAAAGTAGGAGAGGCTGAGGCAAGGCGGTGGTGGGGCAGGGCTGAGGCCACGCGGCGAGCGCGATCGCCCTGCGCCCGATCGCGCGCCCGATCGCGCCGCGCCTCGCCTGCGGCCGCCTTGAGCTGTTGTCGCAGTGCCGCGGCCTCGGGCGCCCAGCCGCCCGGCGAGGGCGCGGCCTCCACCCTGCCGGAGCAGGGGGCCACGCGGCGGGGTCGTTGCAGCGGGCGGGGCGCGCGTCGCAGTGCCGCAACCCGCGCGCGGCGCAGGAGCCTGGGCAGCCGTCCGCCCCCGCTCCGCACGCCACAGCGCTCGACCGCGCGCCCCCTCGCCAAGCCCCCCTGGCCCCCCTGCCCCCAGCGCAGTGCCCCTCACCACGGCTCGGCACCCACCGCAGCGGCCCACCCCACAGCCCAGCTCCCCGCCGTGCAGCCCTCACCAGAGCGCGTGCCAGAGGCAGAACTTGAGCAGGCTGACCAGGCCGCGCGGGCGCTCGGCTGCATAGAGCTCCGCCAGCGGCAGCGGCCGCTGCTGGTTGTACAGCTCATCGTCGTCGGCTGGGGTGCGTGTGCGCGTGGGTGTGTGGGGTGGTGCGCGGACAGTGGTTGGTGGCGCGCCGGGCGGACGCGAGCCGCGACGCAAAGGCTCAGGATCGGTGGCGGCGGCGCATTCTTTGCCGCACGCGCCCCCTCCTGCCCTGGCGCCGAAATGCTGCTTGCCCTCCCGCCCTTGCCCACCCTCACCGCCCCGCGCGCCCCTTCCCACTCCCCTCGTACCCCCTCCCCGCTCCCCACGCGCTTCGCCCTCCCCACGATCGAAGCTCGCTGTTGCTCACCGAGCATCATGAAGCTGGAGTATGCCAGCGAGAAGAGCGTGAGCGGCAGCATCCAGCCTGCAGGACGCGCGGGGGCAGCAGCGGGGCAAGTTCAGACGGCGGCCGCCTCCTCGGCGGGGCGCGCGCAGGGCGGCGGGGCCCGGCCCTGCGCGCTCGGCGGGGCGCCGGCGCCCGCCGCTGCTCCGCCGCCACCGACTCCGGCCCAAGCGCTGGCTCTCACCTGGGTCGCAGCTGGCGTCGGCCGACGGCAGCCAGCCCTGCCCGCCCACCATGTGCGCCTCGCGCAGGTAGCTGAACCACATGCGCTGCACCAGCTCCCCGCCCACCGCCAGTGCGATCAGCACCCGCTGACGCAGGCCGGGCAGCCCCAGCAGCAGGCGCAGGAATCGGCAGAGCTGCTGCACCGTGGCCGCCGTGCGCCGCAGGCGCTCGCCCGCGCCCTCCCCCACAGTCGCGGCCGCCGCGGCCGCCTCGGCGGCCGACGCGGCCGGCAGCAGCAGGCGCAGCACGGAGCGCAGCAACGCGGCGTTGGACACCGCCTGCAGCTGTGCCAACAGGCCGACGGGCGGCATCTGCTCCGTGTCCCAGGGCAGGCGGCCAACCGTGCCGTCGCCAGCCGGCGGTGGCGCTTGCGGCGCGCCCGCCTGCCCCACGCGGACCGCCACTTCCTCCTCCTCCTCCTCCACCCAACCAGACGGGAACAGCGGCTGCAGGGGCAGCAGCTGCAGCAGCGCGGCCGCCACGACCACAAAATGTGCGGCAGAGGGGCGGGCGGCGCCCGCCGCTGCTGCATCGTCCGCCTTGAGCGCCGCCGCTGCATGCTCCAACAGGTTGCCCAAAAGCGCCGCGCCAGTGGCAGCCGCCGTGTCCCCGGGCTGTGCCTGCTCGCCCAGCCACGTGACCAGCTGCGGCGGCCGCATGCCGTGCAGGCTGGCCACGGCCTGGCGCCAGAGGCGGGGCGCCAGCGGGCGCAGCGTGGGGCATCGCTGCACCAGCAGCGGCTGGCACAGCAGCCCCGCAAACAGCCGCGCCGGGTCGTTTGGCTGCCGCTGCCGCTGCCCCTGCTGCTGCAGCTGCCCCTGCTGCTGCGCCAGCGGCGGCTGGCCTTGCTGCAGCCAGCCCTGCTGCTGCGCTCCGGCGTGAGCGGCCAAGCGGCTGGCCACGCCCTGCTGCACCGCCAGCAGGCGGACGACCAGCGAGGTGACGAGCGCCTCTGCCGCCGGCACACCCACGCGGTTTGCCGGGGGCGGTGCCTCGGCCACCGCCGCCGTGACGATGCACGACAGGTCTGCGAACAGCCCTCGCTCGGCCGCATATGCAAGAACTTGGGCAGAGATTTCAGACGCCCTGGCGCCCCCCACCGCCTGCTTCCACGTCTCGGCCCCCGTCAGGGCGATTGCCGCCTGCAGCAACGCCGCCGCGGGCCCGAGCCCGGCCGCCGCGGCGCCGCCCTGCCGCAGCGCCCGCAGCTGGGGCACGAACGCCGGCGCGTGCCGCGCCAATGCAGCGACAGCCAGGGACACCAGCCGCTGTGCTCGCACTGCGATCACCGCACCAGCTGCCACGTCGGCCGCATGCGTGCAGAATGCCAGCTGCTGTTGCTGCAGAGGCTGCGGCGGCGCGGCCGCTGGCCCCACCGCAGGCTCTGCCGCGGCGGCCAGCAGAACGCGGCAGGCGGCGGCCAGCAGCTGCACGTCCTCGGCGCTCGCTGGCTCGGCGAAACATTCGAGCTCTCGCAGGAAGGGGCTGGCCGGAGCCAGGTCGGCGGCGCTGGCGCGCTCGCCCTGCTGCCCGTACCGCGCCACCCAGCGCTCCCTCAGCGCGGCTTTGAGCTTCCTTCGACTGCGCCAGGAGCGCCAAATGGCCTGCAGGCGGGCAGGCAGTGGGGCGGGCGCAAGTGCCGGATCGCGTGGGCTGGGTGGCTGAGGGCACGAACCCCGAAGGAGAGCCCCACGCACATCGTTGCGGGGGCTTGCGCCGCGGCGTGCCGAGCTCGGTGCCGCTCGTGCAGCGGCGACGCCCCCCCCCCATGCCGGCGCACGCACCTGGATGCTGGTGGCGCTGCGCGTCTCCAGCTTGTGCTGGCGCCGCCGCTCGCGCTCCTGGCGCGTGCGCTCCAGCATCTCCTCCCGGCTGCTCTCCTCCGTGCGCGACCGCCCCGCGAGGCTGACCTTCTTGCCGCGGGTCCATTCGCCACCGAAGCTGCGGTAGCCAGACGACATGCTGAGGCGCGCAGGAGGGCACATGGAAGGGCGTGTGGAGGAGGGGTGGGTGCCGGAAGGCGTGCGGGCACCGCGGCGCGTGCGGCGAGCCCCAACCCAGGCGCGCTCTCCACGCACCTCCCCCCTTGGCCCGTGTCTTCTCTCCGCTGGCCAGCGTTCCCTGCGGCCCACGATCGCTTACAGACTCGCTCGACTAGCGCTTCAACTAGAACATTGTGGCGCGATCAGGCGCCTCTTCTGACGGTGCACCGACTCCACAGATCAACCAGCAAATGCAATAGGTCGTGGCCAGAGAGGAAAAGAAGTTCGGCCACTTTGCTGCACTTTGGCTCCTGGCCCCCAAATCAGTGCCGCCTCGCCATCAAGTGGAGTCTGTTATGGCGGTTGTGGGAGAGGGGCTGCAGGCGAACTGAGGTGATGGCGCCTGAGGAACAGCCCAGCGCAGGCAGCGCCTGAACGGAGGACGGGCAGCACTGGCGGCGCTTGGAGGTGAGCAGAGCCGTTGGCGCTCCTGCAGCAGCTGCTGCACGCCGCCGCCGCTTCCGCCGCCATCGGCATCCGCTTCGCTCCGCTTATGCGCAGGCGGCGCGATGGCGGCGGCTGCGTTGTTCAAGAAGATCATCACCAAGCAGCAGCATGGGGAGCACCTCGACGAGGTGGGTGCCGGGTGGGGCGCTGCCGGGTTCTGCGGCACCGCAACAGCACGCTGCCTGCCGTGGGCCTCGATGCCCGCCCCGCCTCGCCTGCAGATCGCCTTCCCCACGGCGGTCGTGCTCACTGGCGTCAAGGTCGGCGCAGTGCCTGCGACCGGCGGGCACCAGGCCCCTGCGCTCATCCAGCTGTTTGCTCGCGACGTGCGCAGCCCGGGCAGCGGGCGGTACGTTGCGCCGTGCGTGCCGGTCGAGCAGCCGACTGCGGGCAGCACGACGCTGCCGTTTGAGGTGGGCACGAGGGGGCTCGCTATGTGGGTGCCTGCTGCCATCACAGTGGGCTGCTAGGTGGAAGGCTGCGCGCTCCCGCCGACGCTGCCTGCCTCTGCCGACGACGTTGGATCCCGGCTGACATGCGCCGCACCTCGGATCTCGCCTTCGCCACCGCAGCCCATCGTCACCGACCGCGTCGTGCTGAGCGGCCGCTACCAAACAGTGCCGATTGCCCTCTACGGCTATGGGCTGGACGCGGCGGCGGCGGCGGTGCCCCCGCTGCCGCCGCCGGCGCGGCTGGGCCTGGCGGCGGCGCTGGCGGCGCTACCGGCCGCGCTGCCGCAGCCGGCGGGGACGCCAGCGGTGCCGCCGGCGCTGCAGGGCGAGGCGCAGCGGGCGCTGCGCCCGCTGCTCGCCTACTGGCAGCAGGTGGGCACCTCGGAGCGAGCCATGGTGTTGCACCCGCTGCCCCTGGCCGCCTTCCAGGCTGCCGTGGCGGTGGCAGACCGCTTGTGCGGAGTGCTCGTGGACCCTGGAAGGCACGCGGCGGCACAGGTACAGCAGCACCCCCTCGAGCAGCCGGCAGACGCAGGCGCCGGGGCGGAGCCGGCTGCGGAGACCTGGGTGCACACGGCGGCCGACATGGCCATGTGCTGGTGCGGCCTGCTGGCCATGGGCGCCGCCGGCCGCACGCACGCGGCGGTGCACTGCGGCAGTGCAGGTCTGGCTGCGATCGTGCTGCTGTGCGCCAGCACGGCTGGCGCTGCAGAGTTTGCCAGCCGCCACGGCGCGGTGCTGCTGGCCGACGTGCTGGCCATGCCCCACGCGCCGGCCGGCTTCACGCGCCGCGCGCTGGGCGCCTGCCTGCTGCTGGCGCGCAACGCGGGGGCGCTGGGCTGCGAGGCGGTGCTCGGCTGGTGGCAGCCGGAAGGGGGACTGGTGTGGACCAGCAGGCACACCACGCAGGCGGCGGACGCTGGGGCTGGCACGCTGGAGCGGCAGGAGGGGGAGGAGGCTCTGGCTGAGGACACGGAGCTGCACGCTGACGAGGAGGAGGAGGAGGAGGAGGAAGAGGACCTGCCGCCCGGCTTTGCAGGTGCGCCGTGGGCCGCGGCATGCGCCGACCCGCGGCGCCGAGCGAGCGCTCCTGCTCTGTGCCTCTTCTCACCCCCGCTGCGCCTTGGCTTGCGCGCATCTGTGCGCAGCGTTTGTGATGAGCCTGCAGCAAATTCACGGCGACCCTGGCAACGAGGGCGATGCAGCTGCTGGGGAGCATGACGATGGGCAGGCAGCAGGCACGGCTGAGGTGCAAGAGGACGAGGCCGACGCCCCTGGCCTCCCTCCTCACTTGGAAAGGGGGCGGCAGGAGGAGGTGCCTGTTGGCGCCTTGGCGGCAGAGGAGCCGCCGGCGGCAGGTGCCCCGGCGGCGGCGGCGGCGGCGGCAGACGAGCTGTATGAGGGCCTGGGTGGCGCGGCCGAGCTCACCATTCCGCAGACAGACGGCGCGGGTGACTGGGAGCAGGAGCGCTGGGACATGGCGCACGGTGAGCCGCCTCTGCCTGCTGATTGCATGGCGAGCGCCCCGGTGTTGCCTCAGTGTGCATACCGGTCGCGCAAGCCCGACTCTCCATGCATCGTCGCCCCACACTGCAGATGAGGGCGGTCACAAGAGGAGGCGGCCGAGCGAGCAGGAGGGGAGCGGGGGAAGCGGGCGCGGCCGTGCTCGCGGCTCTAGGCGGCGCAAGGGCGAGGGGCTTGAGGAGCCGCCAGCCGCGCAGGAGCAGGAGCGCGCCGGCAAAGGGGAGGTCGGGGAGGCGCTGCGGCGGAGGCTGAGGGGCGGCGAGTGGGGTGAGGGGGGCCCTTCGCTTGAGGAGCGCTGGCAGCCGGAGCAGCACCGCCACGAGGGTGATGGTGGGAGCAGCAGGCGGCGAAGCCGCAGCAGGGACCGGCGAGTGGAGGGCGCAAGCAGGCGCAGTGAGCGCCAGGCCAGCCCGCCGCCTCGTTGGGAGCCTGAGCGCTGGGAGGCAGAGCAGCAGCGGTGGCAGGCTGAGGGGGCCGACACGCACCGGAGGGACGAGGAGCAGAGGCGGCGCAGGGACGACGGGCGCCGCCATGAGGACGACCGGCGCAGGGAGGATGACCGGCGCAGAGAGGAGGAGCAGCGCCGAGAAGAGGAGAAGCGGCAGCGGGAGGAGGAGCGACGCCGGGACGAGGAGCAAAAGCGGCGCAGAGAGGAGCGGCGCCGGGAAGAGGAGAAGCGGCAACGGGAGGAGGAGCGGCAGCGGGAGGAGGAGCGCAAGCGGCGCAAGGAGGATGAGCAGCGCAGAGAGGAGGAGCGGCGGCGAGAGGCCCAGCGGAGGGAGCAAGAACGGCGCTGGGAGGCCCACAGGAGGGAGGAGGAGCAGGAGCGGCGGCGGGAGGAGGAGCGGCGGCGGGAGGCGCAGAAGCGGGAGGAGGAGCAGCGCCGGCTGAGGCAGGAGGCTGAGCGCCGGGCGGAGGAGCAGCGGCGCGAGGCAGAGCGGCGGCGCCAGCGCGAGCGCGAGGCGGCGGCACATCAGCGTAAGCGCGAGCTGTCGCCGCCGCGCACCCAGGACGAGCAGCACCACGCAGCGCGCGCGGCAGCGGCGCAGCCGTCCAAGCGCCAGAAGCAGGAGGGAGCCAGCCCTCGTGTCGCGGCGGCCTCGCAGGGCCCGCCTGCGGCGCAGCAGCAGGTGCCGGCGCCGGTGGATCCCGCCACCGCCTGGGCCGACTACGAGCGCCACCACCGCCTGCGCAGCAGCAGCTACTGGGGCGCCAAGCAGCGCGACTTTGGGGGGTGCTCGGTGCTGGTGTCGGGCCACATGCTGCAGCTGCAGTCGGCGCAGGTGCGCGCGCGGCGGCCGTCGCCCGCCCGCCTGCTTGCGCGCCCTGGGCCTTGCTGTTCCACCAGCGCCTGCTGCTCCCTGGCTGCCCCCTCAATGCATGCCGCTGCGCCCTCTCTCTGACAAGCAGATGGCAGACTTGGCGACACAGCTGCTGCACATCCTTCGCGCCTATGAGCTGGCAGCCAGGTTCCAGAAAGCCGCGCAGCGGCTGGCTGAGGGCCACCACTCGTCCGCGACAGCCCCCATGCCCACACGGGACACCACCGAGCTGCTGGCAGAGTGCAGCACCTGCCTGCAGGGCCTGGCTGATGCACTGCTGCGGCCCCTGCCTGGCACGGGCAGCGCCGGCGGGCGGGGCCGCGTTGCACGTTCGGCGCCGCCTGGGCTGCCACCACCCACGGAGCCCGAGCCAACTGTGTGGGAGGCGGTCATCAGCCGGCGGCTGCTGCCGATGCTGGTGGTGCTGCTGCACGTGCCCGCACTGCACCGGGCGCAGCTGGAGGCAGCGGGCCAGCCCGCGGTGTCTGCGGCGACTGTGGAAGCGGGCCTGCAAGCGCAGCTGGCGGCTGGGGCCAAGCCGCTGCTGAGCCTCGTATGCAGCAGCGCGGTAGGCCTGCAGGCGCTGCTGGGCGACCCCAGCCTTACCGAGCGCCTGCTGGACGCTTTGGAGCCAGGGTCGCCGTCTGATGCGGCGGCCCTGGTGCTCAATGTCGTGATGGCGCACGCGGCTGTGGCGCAGCTGTACAACGCTGAGCTGCCGGGCACGGCGCTGGCCGCGGCGGTCGAGACGGCGGCCGCCATGCTGCACGAGAGCGCCGCCGCCCGGCGCGCGCTGCTGCTGCTGCTGGCCGTGCAGTCGGCGTGCACGGTGCCGCGGCTGCTCGACATGACGCGGCTGTACGGCGACCTGCTGTGCCAGTCCTGCGAGGACGCTGCCGGCAGTGCCGCGGACAATGGTCGGGCTGGCCCGCCCGACGCGGCGCGGCTGCTGGCAGGCGCGCCGGCCTGCAGCCAGGCGGCCGGCCTGCTGGAGGCCCTGGCGTGCGAGGGGCACGGCGATGTGGTGGGGCGGTGGGCGCCCGAGCTGGCCGCTGTTGTGCGCGACGCGGCGACCGTGGAGCTCGAGCGGCTCAGCAGCTGCGGCGGTGCTGTGGCAGAGGCCGCGCGGCAGCAGCTGGCGCGTGCGCGGGGCGGGGCGGCCGCTGCAGCCATGCTCCTTGGCCTGCCGCCCGGACAGCAGCAGCAGCAGCAGCAGCAGCAGCAGACAGGGCTGGACCATGGTCGGGGGCTGGCTTCGCTGTTTGCCTACCTGTCGTCCAGCCTGCCTCCGGCGGCGGCGGCGCCCGTGGGCATCCATGGGCCGGAGGCCTCGCCCCCGGCGCGCACGCGCAGCGGCCAGCTGGAGGTGCCGTGGCCCGAGGCCGAGCGGCTGTTCCGCGACAGCGAGCGGCTGGCATGCTGCGAGCAGGCGCTGCGCCTGCTGTCGACGCTGCTGTTTGCGCCGGCGGGCGGCAAGGCGGCGGCGCTCGCGGCGCAGGCCGCCGACGCGCAGGGCCTCCTGCTGCGCGCGCTGCTCGCGGCTGCGGAGCTGGTGGCTGCGTCCGCGGCGGACGGCGCGTGGTCCTGCCTCGCAGGTGACTCGATCGACGTGGGCGCCGCGGCTGTCGACCGCCAGCGGGCGCTGCGCTTCCTGGAGGCGGCGGCCGGGGCGCTGAGCGCCGTGCTGCAGCACACGCGCGGGTGAGAGCGGGGTGCTCGCGCCTGCTCTGGGGGGCGGTTGTAGGGATTGCTGCTGCTGCGTGCCTGGCGCCGCACCCACCTACCCTGTCCTCACATTCTGTCATGGCCCCTGGCCTGGTGGTCCTTGCGTGTGTAGCACGCCGCTGCCCCTGAACGCGCCCAGCCTGCTCGCCGCGCTGGTGCGGGCGCACGGCCTGCTGGCGGCAGACGCCGACAGCCTGCGCCTGATGCTGGGCCACCTCGGCCCCGGCGGCGGCGACGCCTCGGCGCCGCTCGCCGGCGGCGGCAGCAGCCCGGCGATCGCCGCGCGCCACCACCTGGCCAGCTGCCTCAAATGCTGGGTGGAGGCGGCGGAGCAGTGGCAGCCGGAGCTGGTGTCACAGGTGCTGCTGGGCAGCCGGCCCCCGGGCCTGGAGCTCGGCGCGGTGCAGGTGCAGGTGAGCGCACGAGCGGTGCATTTCATTGCAGTGCAGCACGCCCTCGGGGTTGTTCGGCGGCACCTCGAGCGTTGGGCCGTGTGCCCGCCCGGGCCAGGAATACTCTCCGCGCTCTGCGCCGCGCCCCACCCCAACCCCTACCTACCCTACGCCACCCCCCGCCTGCGAAGACCCCCGCCGAGATGTTCAGCGCGGCCTGCCTCCTGGGGGACCTGTTCATGCCCGAGTGGCCGCCCGCCGGCCGCCGGCTGGCGCAGGCCCCACCCACGGGTGCGCGCGCGCGGTCGCCGCCGGCTGGCCTGCCTGCTCCCCGCCGCAGCCGCCGCCGAGCGCCTCTGCTTCCCTCATGCCCCCTCTCCCGCGCCTCCGCCCGCAGTCCGCAAGTACCGCGCCAGCCTCGCCAAGGCGATCGAGGGCTGCCAGCCCGCCTTCCGGCGCCTGTTGGCCGCGGGCGCGGCGAGCGAGAGCCGGCTGCTGCGCGCCGCGGCCGTGCGGCTGATCGCGCGCGCGGCGGGGCTGGGAGGCGGCATGGCGCCCTTCCTGGTGGAGCCCCTGCTGGAGGAGCTGCGCGGCGTGGAGGAGGTGGGTGGCGGCAGGCACACGAGAGAGGCTGGAGGCGCGGGTCGCTTGGGACAGCGCACTGGCCTGTGCAATTTGCAGCCGTGCGGTGGCCCTGGCGCATCCCTGGCGCGTCCTTGCCACAGCCGTGCCGCACCCCTGCTCACGGCGCTGCTGCTGCGTGCGGCCGCGCTCCCCGCCCGCCCGCGCAGTCGCCCCTGCTGCTGCACGACGCGCGGTGCGTGCTGGAGATGCTGGTGCCCCTGGCCTACCGCCCCGCCATCAAAGCCGCGCTGCTCGACAGCGCGCTGCTCAGCCAGCTGGCGCGGCTGCTCGCCGCGCTGGTCGGCCGGCTGGCGGTGCCCGAGGACGCGGCGGAAGCAGGTGCGCGCGCGGCGCAGGGCTGCCGTGCTGCGCGGGGCAGCTGTGGTACGGCGGCGGCGGCGGCTGCCTGCCGTGGGGGTGCGCGCTGGTCGGGAGGCGACCCGACTGCGGCGCCGCCCGCTGACGAGCTGCGTGTGTGCTGGGGCGCAGGTACGGTGTGTACGATGGTGATGGAGGCGGTGGTGGTACTCTGCAACCCCGAGGTCTGCATGGACCCGCTGGCCCCGCTGGAGCGGCGCCAGGTGGAGGACACGCCGCGGCTCGAGGAGGTGGGCACGCGCGGCAGCAGAGAGGAGGGATGGCTTGGGCTTGGGGGGAGGGGGCAGGGGGGAGAACGGGATGCTGGCGCATGCTGGCGCACGGCTGCTGCTGCGAAAGCCGGGAATGGGCCGCTCCTCGCTGTCCGGTTGCCCGGCGCCTGCGCTGGCGACGGTTGCCCCTTGCCTCCCTCCCCCTCCCCCCCGCCCGCACAGGCCACCGCGATCTCGGCCGCGCTCCTCAGCCTGGTGCTGCAGATGGGCGTGAACGCGCCGCTGGCGCACCGCGTGCTGCGGCTGCTGGCCGGCGTGGAGACGGGGCGGGTGGCGCTGCGCCGCGCGGTCGTGCGCCTGCACCCGGCCGACGCGGCGCCGGGCGCGGGCGAGGCGCCCACCGCGCTGCAGGTCGCGCAGGCGGCGCAGGTGGTGGCCAACCGGTGAGCGGCGGGGGAAGAGAGGACGAGTGAGGGGTTGGCGTCGGGGAGTTGGAGGCTCGCGCCTTTCTAGTTGTCGGCAACCCAGGCACCCACTTCCACCCTCCCTCCCTCTGACCTGGTCTTCTCCGCTCTCCCCCCTCTTTGCAGCTTCTATCTGGTAGGGCAGCAGCTGCCCGAGGTCCCGGCCTCCGAGCCGCTGCGCCCCATCTGCTCGGACGTTGTGGCGCTGATGCAGCAGCTGTGTGCGCCGGGCGCGATGGACGCGGACCGCGCGGCGCCGGCGCCCGCCGCGCCCGCGCGCTTCATCGCCGCGCTCCAGGCGGCGACGGCCGCCGCGGCCGCCGCCGGCGCAGACGTGAGCATCGACGAGCACCGGTGGGAGGCGCCGGACGCGGCCGAGGGCGGCGCGGCGGCCGCCGACGTGGCCGACGCGCCCACGCGCATGTACTGGCGCAACGTCGCGGCGCGCGCGGCGGCGCAGTCTGCGGCGTCGGCGGCGCTGGCAATGCGGCGCTTTGCACGCCTCGACTGCCTGCCAGACGCGGACGTCAGCGTGGCCGCCACGCTGCACGCGCCGCTCACGCGGCGGCGGCGGCCGCGCGACGAGGTCCCACCCTCGCTTGCCGGGCCCGAACCCGCAGCCAGGCCTGAGCCTGTGCCTGCCTCGGGGCCTGGGGCTCGTGCGCGGGCGGCAGCAGAAGTCAAGCGGGAGGCTGCCGCGTCGCAACAGACCCCCCTGCCAGCCAAGCCTGAGCCCAAGGCTGCGCAGCCGCAGGGGCCGAGCGACGGCCAGGGGACGGCGGGCGCGGCTGCCAGCACGCCACCCGCGGCGCGGCTGCCAGCCGTGCAGGTGCCTGGCTCAGCCGGCGTCGACTTGTACGGCGACCTGCTGCCGTCTGCGCAGCGCAGCGGGCAGGCGGCGCCTGCCAGCACGCCGCGTGCGGAGCAGGCGTCGCCGGCCGGGCCTGGGCCTGGGCCGGCTGTCAGCCCCAGCACTGCTTCTGTGGCCGAGGGCCCCGTGGAGCAGGAGGCCCCACCGTCACAAGGCGCCGCTGCGCCGCAGCAGCCCCAGCAGGAGGAGTCAGCAGCAGCAGCCGCAGCAGCCTCGCCACCGCAGCCCCAGCAGGAGCAGGCGCCTGCAGCCCAGGAGCAGCAGCAGGCGGCTTCACCGGGCCAAGCGCTAGAGCATGGTGCTGCGGCGGCGGACCTGCAGCAGTCCCCGGCGCAGGCACAGCCTGGCGGCTCGGCCGTCAGCAGTGAGCTGGACCCTGCGACGCTGCTGGCCAACCCCGCAGCCCTGCAGGCCCTGCTCAGCGACCCTCCCCGGCTGCAGCGCTTCTTGGAGGCCAATCCAAAGCTGATCGCCCTGCTCCAGGGCCGCCTGCCATAATGAGGGTGCGTCGGAGCGGCACCGGCGCTGCGGCGCCGGAGGGGAGCGAGCATTGAGCGTGTAATAGGCCACCGCAACGCATGGACAGGGCAAGCCCCCAGCACTGCCATTTCGTTTGTACTTGTGTTATTCAGCTGTTGCTGCCGCTCTCTGGTTGCAATGCGCTCACAGGGAGACATACTCACAAACCGCCTCTTTCAGGCTGCCCTGGATACCCATGCAATGAGGCTGGAGGGCTCGGGGAGGAGGTTCCTGACTGCATGTGCCGCGGCGGCGGAGACGGTCAGGCGGGCGCTGTCGCGTTTAAACCGCCCCCGGCAGGCGCCGACAGAGTGTGCACTCGTCTCTCCATCGCTCTCCCGTTCCTGCATATCAGTTGAAACGCGACCGTTGGGGGCGTGCCCGACCTCCATTCGCTTTCGCAAAGTTGCAACCACCTCCCGCTCAAGCGCTTGTGCCCGCGCTTGATCTACGCGCCACCACTCACAACGCATCAAAGGGCTGGCGCCGAGCGGAGGCGTTCGCAGACACGATGGCGGCGGCGGCGGCAGACCACACGGGCGGCCTGACCAAGCGTCTCGTGCTGGACGAGCTGACGCACACTCAGAGCGTGGACGTGGAGGAGTTAATCAAGGCCATGCGCAGCCCCTCGGTGCAAGGCTTCCAGACGTGAGCCCGCGTGGCTCTCCTGCCCCCGCCTCTGCCGCACACGCTACGTCTGCCTGCTCGCTGACGGTACTTCACGCGCGCGGCCTTTCCCTCGCGTGTGCGCAGGGCGCTGGGCCTGCTGCAGGCCAGCAACCAGGAGCGGTGCAGCACGGTGCTCGAGGCGGCGCGGGAGCAGGCCGAGGCGGTGGGCGAGGCCGACCTGCGGCGCTTCAAGCGCCAGTTCAGCAGCCTGAAGAACACTTTCCTGCACTATGAGGTCAAGGACGAGTTCATCAGCGGTGGGTGGAGTGGGGGGTGGCCGGCTGAAGAGGTGGCTGCGGCGCCACGGTAGGGGCGGGGCCCCCTCCATCCCGCCGTCCAGGAGGGCACCCTCCATCCCGCCGTCGCGCCCACCGCCGCCCCGCCCCGCCCCGCAGCCCTTGCCGAGGGCCTGCCCAACGGCACCGAGGCGGCGCAGCTGGCGCAGTTCGAGGCCGAGGTCGCCAAGAACGTGGATGCCCTGCGCGCGCTCAAGGCGGGCAACGAGGCCACGCAGGCCGCGATCGTAGAGCTGGTCGCCCAGATCTCGGCCTCGCAGGAGGCGTTCGAGCGCCAGCGCGCGTCCGCGGCTGCCGACCTCGCGCGCCTGGCGCGGGACGTTGCGCAGCACGAGGCCGACATGGGCGCGCCGCTGCCCGAGGTGGAAAGCGCGGGGGAGGGGGGCGACGACGACGCAGTCGCGCCCGCGCTCGAGGCCGCGGGCGCTGAGGTGCGCGCGCTCGAGGCGGCCGTCGCGGCGGCGCAGGCCGAGGCGGCGCAGCTCGAGGCGGCCATCGCGGAGGACCGGGGGGAGGTGGAGGTGCTGCGCGCGCACCTGGCGGCGCTCGAGGCGGCGACCGCGGCCGAGGGCGAGAAGGTGGAGACCAACGGCCGCGCGGTCGCGGCGGGCGCATGGGCCGACGCCATGGCCGCGCTCACCACCGCGCTGTCGGGCGTCAGCCTGCTGCACGCGGAGCCGGGCGGCGGCCGCCTCCACCTCAAGCTGCTGACGTCCTACCCCGCGGGCCCCGTTGCGGGGCAGGAGCTGGGGCCCTGCGCCACCGGCGACCACGAGCTGTCCATCACCCTGGCGCCCGCCGCGGGCGACGGCGGCGCCCCCGGCGCCGGGTGCGGCGTGGTGGCGGCCGCGGAGCTGCACCCTGCCGACGTGGAGGTGACCGAGGCGGTGGAGGGCGCGCGCGCGGCGCGCGCCGGCCCCGCCCTCCTGGTGGGCGAGGTGCAGGCGGCGCTAGGCCGCCTGCTGCATTGGCGCGCGCTGGCGGCCGAGGCGGGCGCGCGCTTCCGCGTGCTCGCCTCCGACGAGGAGCAGGGCACGCTGCGTGCCGCGCTTGGCCAGGTGGGGCAGGGAGGAGGGGGTGCGGGTGCTGGGGCGTGGGTGACGCGCGCAGGTGGGCTGGGATGTGCAATGTGCAATGTGCTGGGGCATGGGTGGGGAGTGGTGGACACACAGACCAGGCGCGCGCTTGAAAAGCCAGGCGTGGCCCCCTCCCTCCCTCCCGCTGCGCAGGGCGTGGAGGCGGAGGTGCGGCTGGTGCAGGGCTGGCCGGCGGGCGAGGACGTGGTGGCGGTGGTGGCGGTCAGCGGCACGGCGGACGCGGGCAAGGCGGAGAGGGCGGCGGCGCTGCGGCTGCGCGGGAGGGGCCTGCTGCAGGCGCTGGAGGCCGTGCAGCGCGAGCTGGCCTGAGCGGGGCGGGCGCGAGGGTCGCGCGAGAAGCCCTTTTGACAGTCCTTGTACTCAGTGCGTTGCAACGGACATTGCAAAGGGTATGTGTAGGGTTGCTGACTTGCAGCGTTCAGGGGTGCGTGTCGGAGCATGACTGAAACGGGGTAAGGAAAAGCAGTACTCGTGGGGGGCAGAGGGTATGCTGGGAGCGCTGGCACGTCGCGGTACAGGGGAAGCGGCGCCGGCGCGGCGCGCTTCTGCGCCAGCGCCCCGCCTGGAACAACAGGTCTGGTGAGAGGACCGGAGCACAGACCGAAAAAGGGGGGAGCTTGGCCGAGGCGAACCCAATTGCTGGGAAGCGAGCAGTGCGGACGACGGGCTAGGGACTTGGGTGCGCAAGAGGACGCGCCGCTGTGGCCGCTACGACTGGGGCGCGCGGCCGTCGGGCGCTGCGCTTCCATTGGGGCTGTCGCCGCGCTGGTTGCCGCCGCTGGCGTACCTGCCCTGCAGGCGCGCGTAGATCTCGTCCAGCTCTCCCTCTGGCGCGAGAAATCAAAAAGCATGTCCCTCGTCGGTCGGCCGCAGAGGCGGGGCAGCGGGGGCGAGGGCCGAAGCGAGCAGCACCAGCGCGCGGCACAGCCGCGGGCCTCGCCCCCAACGTCGACCCTCCCGCGCCGCACCGCCCGCGGAGCACCCACCGTCGGAGAACTTGTGGTCGATGTGGAGTGCGGAGTTGTCGTCCTCGTGGCGCTGGGGCCCCTCGGCGCGTAGGTAGGTCTGCCAGGACGGCCAGACACAGATGGTGTCGGCCTGCAGGCCCTCCTGCCCGATCAGCGACGCGTACATCTCGGTGCGCGCGCGGAGCTTGCGCTTGACCTGCGCCGGACGGGGGGAGGAGGGTGGGGGAGGTCAGTGGTCAGTGGTTTTGGGGGGGGGACCAGAGGTGGTGGTGGTGGGGTGGGGGTGGGGGTGGGGGTGGGGGGCAGCGGTTCTGTGTGTGTGTGTGTGTGTGCGGTGGGGGTAAAGCGTGGCGGGCAGGCGCACGAGGGGCACGGTGTGTGCAGGCGCAAGGGCGTGCGGGGAGGAGGGGCGCGCGCGACAGGGGGCGCGCAGAGGGCCGTGGCCTGCGCGTCGCGCCCACCTCTCGGCTGTTGTAGAGGTAGGGCGAGTCGATCTCGCGCAGCGTGGAGTTGCCGTCTGCGGGGGAGGGCGGTGGGAGGGCGGCACGCGGGCGCTGGGCGGGCCCGGGGGCCGGAGAGCGCAGGCAAAGGAGGCGGGGGACGCGACGCAGGGGCTAGGCGCAGGCGCCGCGCCATCCTCGCAAGCGGGGGCAAGCGCGCGCGCAGCAGTGCCCCAGCGGCGCCCGCGCCTCGCCCGAGTTGCAGATGTGGTCGCCCAGGCCGCGCGGCCGGTCCTGCTCCGCCCCCGCGGTCGCGTGGGCGGCGAGGATGCTGACCTGCGCAGCAGGGCAGCAGGGCAGAGGGCGGGGCGGCGGCGTGCCGCGCCGGTCGGCGCGCCGGCGCCCCGCCCGAGCCGCGCTCCTCCTCGCCGCCCCCTGCCTCGGCCGTGTCGCCGGCAGCCGCACGCGCGCCGCCGGGCTCCGGCGCGCCCCCCCGCTTTCCACCCCGCCCACGCAGGCCGCACCCCTGCCCACCTGGCGGGGCGTGAGGGAGGGCATGGCCCCGAGGTCGAGGTGCGTCTTCTCGCCGTTGACGACCACGTAGACCGAGGCGGGCGCGACAAACTCGAGGTTGGGGGAGTCGTCGTCGAACTTCTCGCCCCAGTTGTGGATCTGGATGCCTGTGACGACTGCAGAGGGGCGCGCGCGTGGAGGGAAGAGGAGAGAGGGGGGGGGGGGGGGGGGGGGGGGGGGCAAAAGGGGGGGGGTGGGGTGGGGGGGGGGGGGGGGTGG
>PCFQ01000079.1:3638346-3650367 GCA_003063905.1 Chlorella sp. A99 | reverse complement strand
GGGGGGGGGGCATGTGCTGGGGGCAAGGAGGCAAGAGCATGGAGGTGGAGCGGTGGGCAGGGCAGGATGGAGAGGAGAGAGGTGCCTCGCGGCACAGGAGCGTGCCGGAGCGCCACCGGCGGCCCTGCATGTCCCCACCCCCACCCCCACCCCCACACCCCCGCCCGCCACTCGCACGCGCAGCCCAGCGTGTGCAAGCACGCCAACAGCTTCACCTGGATCGCGAGCAGCGTGCAGCGGGCGGGGCTGGTGCTGCACTACTCCGCGATGGTCGAGATCATGGCACGTGCCGGCGGGGCCCACCACCTGAATGCCCAGCCGCCCGCCGCGGCTGGCCTCCTCTGTCTGGCTGCGGCGCCGAGCGCCCTCTCGCCTCCTGGTCCCACCCTCGCCCTGCTCACCCCGCCTTGCTTGCCGCCTTGCTTGCCACAGTGCCCCGTGATCGAGATCAACACCTTCCTCAAGGCGCGCACGGGGGAGCCTGCCGCGGCCGTGGAGGCTGCCGTGGCCATGGGGGATATGGGCTGCGCCGCCGCGTGCGTGTGGCGCGGCTCCAGTGCATCCTCCGCCCACCAAATAAAAACAATTTCACCCACCCGCTGCCACCCGCGCCCACATGTGCCTCCCCCATCCCTCCCCACCCACCACCCACCACCGCCGCCGCACCGCCCGCGTGCACCCAGGTCGTCGTCCCGACGCTGGAGGACGCTTACACAGGGTGGGGAGTGGACATCGTGTGGTCCCACCTGCTGGGCGTGCCGCGCGACCGCATCGCCGTCGTCGACGCCGTCTGCTTCATCCACCCTGCCGTGCAGGCGCGCGCACGGGGGCCGCACGCGTCGGCGCGCGAGGGGCGATGCGCGCAGGGCGTGCCGCCGCCCACTGCTGCCGGCTGCTGGCCCCCCCCCCCCCCTCCTTTGGTGCAGCCGGGGAAGAAGGACATCTACAGCGCGGACGACAGCAACCCCTTCAAGGGCAGCGGCCCGGTGGAGATGGAGCACCAGGTGTGGGGGCGGGCCTTGTTTGCGTGCTGGAGTGTCCAGGGTTTGCTCTGCCTCATTCATTCGCAAGCCCGAGCCATGTCCCCCACGATGCGCCATCCGTGCGCAGTTCAAAAAGTACGGAGTCACGCGCGAGGCCATGGCCGCGCACGGTGCGCGCGGGGGCGCGTGGGGCGGCGCGGGCGTGGGGGAGGGGTCCGCGCGGGGGTGGGCGAGCGGTGAACCTAACCCCCGCCCGGACCAGGGCGGGGGGCCGCGGCGGGGCGGCCAGCGGCGCCCACCGAGCCGAGCTGCGATGCCAGCTAGTGGGTGCGGCTGCTGACCCCTTCGACCCCGCCGTCGGCCCTGTGACAGGCCTGGAGATTGAGCCGCGGGCGCTGGGCGGCGTCAAGCCGTTTGGAGAGGTGCCCATGCCCAAGGGCGGGCTGGCGGCGCTGCGGCTGCAGGAGGAGGCGCGGGGCGGCACGGGCGGCGCCGGCCTGGCCGCCGCCGCATATCCCTGGCTGCTTGAGCTGCTGGGCTTCCCGCTGCTCGCGCTCGCGGCCTACCGCGGCTGGCTCTGGTCGCGGCGCGCGGGTGGGGGCGGGCTGGGAGAGCTCAAGCGCAAGGCCTCCTGGCCCGGCCCCCTCACGCGCCTGGACCTCGCGGCGGGCGACGGCGGCGACGGCGGCGGCGGCGAGGGCGCCGCGGTGCGGGGGGTGGTGTACCGGCAGAACAGCGGCACGCCCACGTTTGCGGGCGTGGTCGGCGGGCGGGACGCCTTGCAGCAGCAGCAGAACGGGCGTGGGTAGCGCGCGCGTGCACACGCGCCGCTGCCGGCGCATGCTGCTTGCGAATTGGAAATATTTTAGTAACCTGTCGCTCCCTGCCAGGCCAGCTGCTGTCGCCGCCCTGTTGGCAGTATTGGGGAACTGGGGAGCTGCGTGAGCCCGCGCTGCGCCGCGCTGGCAGGCGGGCGGGAGCTTAGCTTTCAAAAATTGGCCTAACTCGTTTGTGCTGGCTCCTCTCTGCTTTCCCAGATTGCAGAAGAAGTGCTGTGGTGGCGCTCGCAAAGCACGTAGGCACACTATTTTGCCGTGCATGGCGAACAACAAAGCATCGTCGCAATCCCCACCATGCTCGAGCAGCAGCCGCCCGAGAGGATGCAGTTGCTGAGCAGGCAGTCGTCTGTCAACCTCTCTTGTTTGAAGCTGGCCAAGCGTCCTGCCTGGCTCACTTTGCCCTCTGTCGCGACAGCGGGCGTCTTGGGGCTGCTTCTGCTGTTTGTGACGAGCCAGCCCAGCTCGAGCTCGACGCCCGCCGCTGCGCGCGCCTTGCGCACCACGGCTGCCGAGGCAGCGGGTGCCGGTGTCGGCCCCGCCGAGCCGCCGCCACAGGACAAGTGGGACCGGCTGCTGGAGGAGGTGCTGGCCGGCGATGCGACGGCAGCGCGCGAGTGCTCGGCAGAGCACAAGGCGGCGGTCCTTGCCAACTCAACCGCCGGCAAGGCCAACCCGCCTGTCTTGGCGTGGGGCTGCGAGCTCGAGCAGGTGCGGCTGCGAGCTCGAGCAGGTGCGGCTGCGTTGTGTTCTCTCTGCATTGCTGGGCGGCAGCGGTCCTCTCTGCATTGTTGGCAGCTGGGCGCTGCTGGGGCGTGCGGCCAGGCCGGCTGCACCCCGGCGCGCGTGGACGCTGGGCCAACTTTCCTCCCTTCCCCTCCCTGCCCCCTCCCCCGGCCCCCCCAGTGCGACGGCGACTTTGTGGCACGCCTGGTGGCCTCGCACCGCGCGCGCAACAGCAGCCTGCTGGGCATGACGCCCTGCGACCTCTTCCGCCAGCTCGCGGGGCGCACGCTCTGGCTGCTGGGCGACTCGCAGATGCAGCGGTCGTACACGACGCTCGACTGCTTCATGGCGCCGTTTTTGGAGCGGACAGAGGAGCCGCGGCGGCGGGCCGACTTTGTGACCGACCCAGCCGAGCTCACGCAAATCAAGGTGCGCCGGGGCGAACCAAGGTGCATGGGGCGCTCCGCCAGGTGGCGGCGCGCCCGCGTCGAGCCTGCGCTGAGCTGCGTGGCAGCTCGCAGTGCCGGCGCGGGAGGGGAAGGGGGGAGGGCGAAGGCGCGGCGCGCCGCACCTCCCACTTGTGCTGGGCCGCGAGGGCGCTGCGGTGCCGCTTCGCAGCAGGGCAGCAGGGCAGCAGGCTGTGGCGCGCCGCGCTGCGAGCTCGCTGGTTGGTTGGCGCGGCCCCACCTGCCCGCCTCCTCCCCCCACCGCGCAGGAGCGCGTGCTCGACGCGCCCGCCAGCCGCGGGCTGCCCGGCTGCGGCGAGTGGTGCGGCGCCAGGGGCGGCGTGGGCGACCTGTGGTGCACGCACCTGCTTGGCGGCACTCGCATCTGCCACATCCGCGCCAACCGCGCGCAGCACATTATTTACGACTTCCTACCAAATTTGAGACTGTTCAACGTCTCGCGCGACGACATCCTCATCACCAATTTTGGGCTGTGGTGAGCGTCGTGCTGCGCTGCGGCTCGGCGTGGGCCGCGCATCCGTGCGGCTCCCTTGTTGCGCGACGTGCCACCGCCCACCCTGCGGCCCTTCCTCGCGCCACCACGCCAATGCCGGCCGGCCCTCCCCACACCTGGCCCCCGCGCGTGTCCCCCACCGCAGCGCGGGATGCCGCGCGCCTCTTCTCAGCCAGCCCCCCCCCCCCCCCCCCCCCCCCCCCCCCCCCCCCCCCCCCCCCCCCCCCCCCCCCCCCCCCCNCCCCCCCCCCCCCCCCCCCCCCCCCCCGCTCGCTCAGGCACCACAAGCGGGAGGGTGACTATGCGGCGCTGTCCTACCAGCTGGCCGGCTACCACGCGGCCCACCGGCAAGAGCTGCCACGCACTTTCATCTATCGAGACTCGTCGCCGCAGGCGCGCGGGGCCGCCAGCGGCAGCCAGCCTGCGGCAGCCTGTGGCAGATTGCGGCAGCCGCCGACTCGCCTGCTCTGCACAGATTCCATCGCACCACAGCAGGCTCCGTACTATGCACCGCCCCTGCAGCACTTTGACATCGCCAATGGCGAGTTCCCCCACCCCGATGAGGCATCCAGCAAGCTCAAGTGGCCCTTTAAGTGTGTGCCAATTAAGGTGCGCACGGTTGGGTCTGCGCCGGTGGCCGCGCCTGCCGACGGCAGGCAGCGCGCGGCAGGTGCTGCGTGCCGGCCCGCTGCCGGCTGGCTCACGCGCCTGGCCGCGCGGCCGCGACCCTGCCCCTGCAGGGCGTGGAGCTGCTGCCCGACGGCCGGCTGGCAGGGAACAACGGCCACGTGCTGCGCGGCGGCTGGCGCAACTCGATCAGCGAGCCAATCCTGCGGGCCAGCGGCATGCACTACATGCAGGCGCGCCGAGGCCTCGCAACAACACCGCCTTTGTCCACGGGCGGACGCGCCCTGCTGACCAGCCGCGCGGGCGGCGGCGCGGCGGGCCTGGGGGCTGGCAGGGGCGGTGTCGGGTGTGCGCACAAGAGCGGCCACGCCGGTACCGCTACGATGCCGGCCTGTCGCATGCATGCGCAGCACTTGTTTCGCCCCCCAGCCCCCCAACCCCCACCCCCACCCCTTCCCCCTGCCTACACCGCACTACACTCCCTCCTGCCTGCGCCGCACAGACGTGGAACGAGACGGTGCCGCTGTGGGACGGGCACGTTGCCGAGCCGCAGGTCGAGTGCAGCCACTGGTGCCACCCCGGGGCCTACAACATCTACGCCTGGCAGGTGCGGCCGTGACCTGCGGCTCACGCCGCCGTGCGCTTCGTGCGCCTCGTGCACTTCGTGCGCTTCGTGCGCCTCGTGCGCGCAAGCCAAGCGACGATGCGGTTCACGCCCCCCAGCCTCGCGCACCTTGCACGCAGCTGTGGGAGCTGCTGGAGCGCATACACGCCGACCGGGCAGAGGCGGCAGACGCCACGGCGCGGCAGGAGCGGCGATGAGACTCCTGGGAGCAGCTGCCGCGCTTGTGGAGAACTGTGTTGTGTTGCCGAGTCCTGTTGTCTTGCCGCCCGTGCCCAGCTCTCCCCGCTTGGTCTTCTCTCGCGACCCTTACGGCTACGACACCGTCGCACGCTCCCCCGATTGCCCTTGTCACACATGCATCTTTGATGCCCTTGTGAAAACCCTTGTGTGGCCTAATGTGTCACTGCCCCGGCTGTCCCTGCGATCTCCCAGATGCCATTCCTCTGCTCACCCTACTTATTTGCGCTCCAGCCCAAACCACCGTTGCACTGGGAGGGTCCATGGTATATGGTAACAGCAGGCAGTATGCGGCCGGGCGGCAGGCGCCCCCGGCGCAGGCAAATCAACAGTACAAAACAATAGAAGAATCGGTGCAGAGGGGGGAAGAATCACAGAATAATAGAAGTGTCAGTTGTTTATTCGAGTATCCGAGTTCACGACTTCCTACATGCACGTCAGGGACGCGCCTAGGGGGCCGCCGCCCTGCCCGCCTCAGCGCGCCAGCCGGCGCGCCCGCCGGCGCGCCGCCCCCTGCCGCGCCGGGGGCGCCGGCGCCGCAGCCGGGGTCGCGCGCGCCTCCAGGCTGCCCTCGTCCAGGACCACGCCCGACAGCGCGCCGACCGCGCTTTCCACCCGCGCCCAGCCGGAGGAGGCCTTGAGGTAGCAGCGCCCCGCTGGCGAGTCGCTGGGGGGCACAAACGTGTAGGCGCCACAGGCGGGCACGTTTTGACAGGCGAGGCAGCAGTCGTAGACCTGGGGGGGGGGGGGGGGGGGGGGGAGGGGGGGGGGGGGGGGGGGGGGGGGGGGGGTGGGNCCGCACCCAACGCACCCCACCGCGCCAGGCTGACCGCGTCGTGCCGCGCGCGCCGCGCCCGCAGGCACCGGCCAGGCGACGTTTGCTGGAAACGGCTCCCCCCCCCCCCCCGCACCTCGCTAACGGGAAAGGAGATGTTGTGCACGCCGTCGGGCGCGGGCAGGTCCCCGCCCAGGTAGTCCCAGCCCCACTCCTGCCGGCAGGCCTTGGCGCCCGCGCAGGCGCCGGGGATGAGCCGCTGGTCCTCCTCCCTAAGCACGTACCTGGCAGGGGGGGTGGTTGGGGTGGGGGTGGGGTTGCAGGTGGCGCGAGAGGGGGAGCGAGCAAGCAGCGGGCGCGAGGGACGGCCGCCTCGACGTGGCTGGGCCCGTGCGTGCCCCCCACCGCACCCCCCTCGGGGCCCGGCCTCCAGCGCATGCGAACAGCGCCCCCCGGGCGCCCGCCCGCGCCACGGCACTCGCTTGTCGCGGCGGCACGCCAGGTACTGCGCGGTGGGGTGGCTGGGTGGGTCGCAGCCCACCGCGACCGCATCCGCCGGCTGGTAGACCCGAATGTAGTCAATTAGGTATTCTGCCGGGAAGCCCAGCTGCTGCCAGTCGATCGTGGAGAAGGAATTGGAAAGCGCCAGATTGAAGATGATGTGCATGGGCTCCTCTGGGATGAGGCGCTCCCCGGTCGTCGCGCCTGCGCGGCGCGGGGGAGGGGCGGCGCGCGGGCGAGGTCGCGGGCTGAAATGGCGCGCCGCAGGCCTCCCTTGGCCGAATAGCATCCGCGCTCCCTTCCCCGGCAGTCATGCATCCCTCCCGCCCCCCGCGCCCCGCACGCACATACGCACCAGATGCGTTGGTCTGCGCGCGCAGCGCCTCCTTTGAGACTTCGTACACAAAGTGGCCGTCGATGTACCAGCGCACATACTCGCCGGGGCGCCTGCAGAGGGCGGTGAGGCGCGTGTTGGGAGAGGGGGCGGCAGGGCAGGCCGAGCGGGAGGGAGCAGGGAGGATGCCTCGTGGGCGACGCTCTGCCACGCGTGCCAGCCGGCGGCCGCGGGCCCGCCGCCGCCAGCGGTGCCACCCACCAGTCCAGGCCAAACGTGTGGAACGTGGTCCAGAAGGAGGGCTCCAGCACGGCATATGCGCTCACCGAGTCCTCGTAGAGATTGCCAGGCCTGTGAGTGTAGCAGGGCGAGGCAGTGGCGGAGGTCTGCGTGCGGGCTTGCGGGTCGATCCGGAGCGGAGCCTGCGGAGCGCGAGGCGGCACCGCAGGGCAGCGCGCGCGCACCGGTCGAGCAGCGTCCTCCCAAACGCGCCCTTCCACCTGCGGCGGCGCGGGGGCGGGCGGGCGCGGCGCTCAGCGCACAGCGCCCCGCGCAGCCCCGGTGCCAGCACAACACCTCGCCAGCACAACGCCTCGCTTGTTCGAGATCGTTGGCTGATCGACTGCGGTCAGGGACCGGTCGAGCGAGACTGTCGCGGCTCCACCCACCAGGTGATGTGGGTGTACATCCAGGGGGGCAGCCCCCGCTGCGGGAGGTACTGCCCCGGCCCCGGCGCGTCGCCGCCATTTGCGTCCTTGACCGTCCAGGTCGTGCCGTTGGGCAGCAGCGGCGCCGACTGCGGGGCACCGGGGGGGGGCCCGCGCGCGGTGCGGGATGAGGGCGGCGGCCGGCGAAGGAGGGCTGTGCCGCAGCATCGAGCGGCGGCGCCCCTTGCCTGTAGGGTCATGCTGGTGAAAGGCGCGTGCTGCCGGCCGGGCGCGCCGCCCTGCGGCTCCCCGCGCTTGTGGCCCGTTGAGTTGTCGACCCTGGAGGGGGGCCGTGGCAGGGCGGCAGGAGCACGCTCTCGGGGGTTCGGCAGCGGGCGGCAGGCTTCCAGGGGCAGCCGTGCAGCAGGGACGCCGCCCACAGCAGGAGCAGGGGGCCCTGCTCCCACCCGCCATTGGGCCCATGCTGCACGGGCGCACGCATGTGTGCACATGCGGATGAATCCAAACTCACTTGGCCTCCAGCAGGTCAATCTCCGGAGCGCCCCGCCCCTGCCCGGGCAGCAGGCCCAGCTTGGAGCGGTTGAAGCCGTTGGGGTCGGGGCAGGCGGTGATGTTCTGCGTGGCGGCGCGGGGTGGGGGCGGGGAAGTTGGGAGGGTGACTGGGGGGACCCGGGCGGCGGGTGAGACGTTGGCGGCGTCGCTGGCTCGTTGGAGGCCCCTGCTGCTTGCTCGCCTGCGGGGTGGGACCGTTGGGCAGCCAGGTCGCCACGTCTCCGCCGCCGCAGGTGTTGTACGACTGTGGCGGCAGCAGAGGGGAGACAGAGGTCAGTGGTGAGACAGAGGTCGGCGATGCTGGGGACCCAAGTGCCACTGCAGTGCAGCGCTGCACCCCCAGGCAATCTCCTCACGTAGGGCCAGAAGCCCGCGGTCGTTTGCAGGTAGCCCGCCCTCGCCAGGTTGCCCATGAGCCACCTGGAGCAGGCAGCAGGGCACTTGCTGCGCGCGCCCGCCGAGCCGCCCACTGCGGCACCGCCTACAGGGGCCCATGCACTGTGCGCCCGGCCCTCCCTGGGGCCCCGCCGCGCTGGAACCCAGCTGCGGCGGCTCACATGGCAGGCCAAAAGCCGCTGGCAAAGTGGTCCCCGGGCAACTGCATGCGGGCCTCCAGGTAGCCTGCGGATGTGGGCCCCGGGGCAGGACCGCGGTTCGGTGCATGAGTGTGCAGGCATACCGTCGGTTCCAGGCCTTGCTTGCCGCCCTAGACACGGGCGCAGGGACGACGAGCAGTAGACGCGGGGGAGGATGCAGGCAGCAGACAGGCGACACATGGCCCGAGGCGCCAAACACCAGCAGCGCGGCACGCCCAGGCCCGGTCTCACCCCCCGTGAAGCAAAACTTGTTGAAGGAGGAGGCGAGGCCGCTCTTGTAGGCCTTGCTCACGTTCCACACCACGCCGCTCGCCTGCTGCGACGGCGCGCTCGCATTGGCGGCGCCGCTGCGCTCGATTGTGATGACCGCGCTGCCGTCGCGGGTGGTGACCTGCAGGGGCGCGCGGGGCGAGCGGTGGATTGGGTGGGGAGGGAGGGAGGGCGGGCGGCGGCTGGGGTGGAGGAGGGCGAAGCGGCGCGGGGCGCGGGCCGCGCGTAGGCGTGCGCAGCGCCGGCAGCGCCGGCGCTTGAGCAGGGAGTGGGATCACCTGCTCCGGCAGGTATACCTCCTCGTCATACGTCCCCGCATACCATCTGCGACGGTGAGGGGTGGGGGAGAGCCAGGCAGGGGCGATGGGCCAGCGGCGTGGCAGGTAGATGGGGCGGCCGCGCCGCGCCGCAGGGCGCTCCGAGCGCCGCTGCATGCAGTCTCTCACAGCCGCTCGGCCGTCCACTTGGAATTGTTGGCGGTAACTGCAAAGTCGAGGCCAGGCGTCGCAAATTCGTCGCTGAACACCAGCTGCATCTGTGTGGTGGGAGGCGCCGCCGAGTCGCAGACCGCGTTGGCCGGGTCGCGGCACCGCTGGGCGGTGCAAGCGGCAGCGGGCGTTGCGGCATCGATCCACGACGTGTCGGCCCCGGGCACTGCGCTCGCCAGCTGCGAGCGGCAGTCGCCGGCGGGGGCTGCCTGTGCGACCGAGGGGCGCAAGCCTGCGGCAAGCAATGCGGCCGCGTGGGGGGCGGAGCGGGGCGCAGATGCATGTCGCGCGCCGTCCCGCGATCGGAGACTTTGTCGGTCAGCGGCTCGCCTGCCACTAAAATGAGCGAGAGGAGTAGAACGGCGCGCGTCCCGCGGCCCATTACGTTCCAGGCAATCAACGTGATGCCGAACGTGCTCTGTCAGCCTACCGAGAATGTTGGAAGTGAAACCAGAGCCTCTGGTTATAAGCACACGCCCGCACACGCTTTTCCAGCTAGAAAGCCTTGATTGCCACGAACAAAGCCGTGTTTGAGCGGCCGCGCGTTGCATTCGATGAAAGATCGCAGGACCTGGCTGGTCCGCTGGCAGCGGAGCGCCGCCACTTTTTCCACGCCACCACGCGCCGCCACACGCCGGCCCGGCCTCGGCAGCGGAGAGCCGCCTCGCACCGCTGTGAATCTGCTGTCGGCTGTCAGCAGAGAACAGGGCAACTGCTCCGCATCCCAGTCAACAGAGACTGCCGATGTCGTTGCAACAATCAGGCGTCATCCGCTGACGCTGCATCGCCCCTCGCCGCCCGTGCCGCCGCCGCCGCCTTCCTCCTCCCGACCGCCGCCGCCGCCGGCTTGCCCTTCTTCTTCCTTCCGCTCAGCCGGGCGACGTACTCTGCCACTCCGCCCTCGAGGCGCTCCATGGCGCCGTCGGCGACCAGATAGGTGCGCCCCCCTTCTCCTACCGCCTGCTCCACCAGGAACTGGTCGTGGGAGACCTGCGTTTGTGGGGTGGGGGGGAGCCAAGGGGGCGCGAGGCCCGGGCGTGAGAGTCAAAGAATCAGGGCAGAGAATGCGCATCATGAAATCTTCACAGGCGTGCGAGAATTGGTCAAGTCAGGGCAGGGCGTGGCCGAGTGCGCGGGGGCTGCGAGCAGCCCGTGCAGGTGTGCTGCACGCCTGGCCGCCGCGCTCCCCAGCACCCACCAGCAGCACGCCGCCCGTATACTGCTGCAGCGCCGCCACCAGGCAGTCGACGCCCTGCGCGCGGCCAGCCAGCCGGCGGGCGCAGCGCTCGAGCCAGAGCAGCTGCAGGTGCCACGGCAGCGGCCGCGCTGGGCGCTGCCAGACAGGGCAGCAGCGTCGCCGGGGCCCAAGCTCTGAGCGTCGCTCTGAGCCGCATCCCTTGCCTGCAGATCAAGGTGGTTGCTGGGCTCGTCCAGGATCACAAAGTGGGGCCGCGAGAAGAAGAGCGCGGCCAGCGCCACGCGCACCGCCTGCCCGCCCGACAGCGTGGCCAGCGGCTGCGCGGCGACGCCGCCCAGGCCGAACGACCCCAAGTGGTTGCGCAGCTCCTGCTCCCTCGCAGATGGCCAGCGCGCCTGCATTCGATCAAAGACACAGCTCGAGCTTCACGCTTTGAGCAGGTCGCTTGCATTGCGTCGGCGCACCAGGAGCGTCGCGCCCGTGCGCGCGCGCGCCCGCCCGCCGCCCGCGCCGCACCCCCTCCACACCTGCATGTAGGCCAGCGCGCTGCCCCGCTGCGCCGCCAGCTCCTCGACCTGCGACTGCTGGAAGTAGGCGACTGCGGCGGAGGCGTGCACCGCGACGGTGCCGGCCAGGGGGGCGAGCTCCCCCGTGATCGTCTTCACCAGCGTCGATTTGCCCTGCGCAGGGGCGTGGGAGGCGCGGGGCGGTTCAGGAGGGCCGAGCGTGCCAGCAACGCGTGGGGCCCCGCTGGCGGAAGACAGCGCGCCGCGCTCCTCCCCCGCCCCCTCTCCCCCGCCGCGGGCTGCGCGCCAATGCGGCACTGCGCGGGAGAGGCGCAGGGCTGCCCGCTCCGCCCCTCCGACCCCCTCCCCGCTCGCCTCGCCGTTGGGCCCCACCAGCGCCAGCCGCTCGCCCTGGTCGATGCGCAGCGTCACGCCCCGGAGCACGGGCCGGCTGCGGCGGTAGCCGCAGGACACCGCCTCCAGCTGCAGTCGGGGGGCGGCGCGCGGAGGCATGGTGGCACGAGGGGTGATGCACAAGAGAGGGGCAGGCGTGGGCATCGGGGAGGGCAGCGCGCGCTGACCGGCGGGCTGGCCAGGGGCCTCGCGCGGCGCCGTCGCGCAGCGCCGCCGCCCCACCTGCGCCAGCGGCCCCTTGTGCCGCAGCTCTGCTGGCTCCAGCACCTTCCAGGGTGGCGGCACCTCCTGGACCTCCACATCGGCTGCGGGGCGGCACAGGGCGGCCGGGCTGAACCGGCAACACGGCGCGCAGAGACCCCGGCATGCGGCGCACCCATGCCTGTCTCCAGCTCCCCCCACTGGCCCCACGCTGCAGGCAACATACCTTGCTCTCTCCTGTTTTCAAAGTACCCCACCAAGTCCCTGTTCAGGCGCAGGCGGTGGCCCGCCGCGTTCTTCTCCACGCCCAGCCGCTCCTGCAGCTTGACCCTGCGCGCGGCGGGGGGGGCGGGCGCCGCCGGGTGAGACCAGGGCGCGGCGGGCGCGGCGGCGCAGTGGGCTGTCGCCCGTCGGGCACCGTCCAGACCCGCCGCGTCGAAGCCCGTCCCTCTCCCGTCTGCACGACCCCCTGTCTGCTCGGCCCAGGCAGGCCCCCCCACCCCCCACCCCCCCACCCCCCCACC